>JAVJIF010003112.1:0-364733 GCA_038442645.1 Agave tequilana | reverse complement strand
TCCTCCTATGATGAAGAACTTAATCTCCGTTGGAGCTTTGAAAGCAGATGGCCTTAGAGGGACTCTGGAGAAGGCATTCTCATGATGTCTAGTGCCTCGTTGGTTGTTCTGAAGGGTATTAGACGCAATAACATGTATTACTTGATGGATAGTGTAGTTACTGGATTGATATCTTCAAGATAGTTGGATGGTGATTCTACTAGATCATGGACAGTGGGCACGAACAATTTGGCTTGAAGTCAGATCAAGCATTGAGAGGTTGCATCAACCTACCATTTGGAAGCACGTGACAGTAGTGTTCTGGACAAGAAGAAGGTGAAATTTGGCACGGATACTCACCATTTGCATCGTCTTCTTTAGTTGGTCACGTGGATGTTTGGGGTCTTACCAAGAATGCATCACTTAGAGGCCATCAATACTTTGTCTCAGTTGTAAATGATTACTCTAGGCGTTGTTGGGTATACCCTATAAGACAGAGCGTTGAAGCCCTAGAGTTGTTGGTGATGTGAAAGAATTTGATGGAAAATCAGACGTAGGAAGATCGAGGTGTTCCAGTATGATCATGCTGAGAGTACAAGGATTCTTTCCTGTAATTTAACCAGAACAACGTATTGAAACCAGTGTTGTTAGAGGCGATCGAGGCGATGGCCTCAGGCGCGAGGCGAAGCGAGGCGCAATAATGCACCCCGCATCGCAGGCGAGGCGCTGGGGCAGCGCGAGGCGCGCGCCCGAATGCGCCTCGTGTGCGGCCTCGCGCAAGGCGCGAGGCGATCGCCTTTATGCGCTTATTGTTTGTGGGGCGGTCGTGTTACAATCCGCTAATTTAGCGTGTAAACCCGGCCCGCTTAAATTAGATAAAAAGTAAAAATGAAAAAAATCAACTTTTTACTGCAGGCGAACCCGATCTAGGGCAGAGGGCCTCCACATTCGTCGTCGTCGCCTTCGTCACTATCGCCTTCGTCGCGTTGCTAGGCAAGCATCTCTCCCCACTCCAGCTCTCTCTCTCACCTCCCTCTCTTTCAACCCTCTCTTAATCTCTCTCTTCTCTCTCAGAGCTAATCTCTGAGAAAGAAGAGAGACAGAGAGAGACTAAGAGAGAGGGAAGAGGGAGGAGAGAGCTGGAGAGGAGAAAGATCAGAGGAGAGAGGAAGAACGAGAGGAAACAAAGAAAGATACATCTGTCTCTGATGCATTTTTAGTGTAAATTTTTAGTGGATTTTTAGTGTAAATTTTTAATACATTTTTAGTGTACATTTTTCAATATCTTGGAATACAAAAAAAGAATACATTCATAATTATGCACTTCACTGAAGTATGTACCTCACTGAATACATCCATAATACATCAATATAAAGAAAAGAATACATCCATACAAAGAAGAAATCCATAATACATCCATACATAGAAAATAATACATTCATAATACATCCATATATAGAAAAGAATACATTCATAATACATCCATACAAAAGAAAAAATATGCGTCTCATTGAAGTGAGGCGATCGCCTTGCCTTGCGCCTTGCGCTTCGTGTGCGCTGGATCCTTTGCGTCTCACACTGCGCCTCGCGCCTCGATAACACTGATTGAAACCCACTTCACAGATGGAAAAGATGGTGTAGCTAGAGAGGTGAACCGTGCCTTGCTAGAGGAGGTTCAATATTTGTTGTCTAATGCATCGTTAGACAAATTGTTTTGGGCTGAGGCGATTCAGTATGCTAGTCATATCTTGAATAGGCTACTGCCGATTACGGAGGTAAGAATCCTTTAGAGATTTGGTCAGGTGGAGCTGCTCATGACCATAGTTCACTTAGAGATTTAGTTGTCCGACCTATGTTGATGTCAAGAAAGACATGTTGGACTCAAAGGTGAACAAATTAGTGTTTTTGGGATACAAAAAAAGACTTAAAAGGGTATAAGTTATGAGATACGAAAAATAAAGAGTTTGTCTCATCACATTAGATGAGGCTTTAATGGTGAAGCCTACTGTCTCCCAACAGCTGAAGACAATGAAGACCAAGTCAGAAATATCGCAGCGGGTGGAGGTTGATACTACTCCACATTGTCCAGTTGTTTTGGTATCGTTTGGGATTCCATCAGTCGTGACACTGGGTGGAGACGCAATAGCTGATATAGATACTGAGCATGTTGAAAAAGATGGTTCAGATGTAGCTGAAGGAATCAAAGGGAATCCGGGAAGGTGAGTTGTAAAGAAGCATGTATCTCATGTTAATGAGATTCATATAACTCGGCCAGTTGGGTTCGTTGCTGCAAAGAAGAGAGTTGGTTGAGCTCGGTAGTACTCATTTGGATGAACTACGAGAGGCTTGATCCCTTGGGTAGAGGGTACGTAGGCAGCCATGATGGCGCAGTCATTTGATGGTGCAACCCGTATAATGCTATTTAGGTTATTAGGTTCTCGAGAATTGGCAGCGGAAGCTGAAATTTTGACTTTACGTAGAGGTGAAGAGTTGTGATCTCGATGAACATTTGATCTTTTGGTGAGAAGATAGTTGATCTTGCATAACGAGGCGTGCATTCAGTTTGTTGAGCTGAAGTTGAATATGTGGTGTGCTCTACTCAGATTTCGTTGGACCATCTTGAAGATATTTGGATTAGAGTGCCAGTCAGTTGTTGAGTCATTATTGGCTCATGTTGAGTTCTTCTTAAGGTCATTTGAAATAATGTTCTATTTAGTCGCTGAGATAAAAACACGTTCGTTGGTCGGCTCATAAACTGTTGATTCTCTTCGGTGGAGTGTTGGAAATGCATGTATGGTGTATTCCATTTGGATGGCTGAGTTAAAATTTGAAATTTTTACAATTGATATTGGAGCTTAGAGAGAGTTGCGTGAGGGGACGAGAGACTCGATTTGGATTCAGTGTTATCATTTGAAATCAATTGTAAGTGTACTTGCAATTCGTTTTGAAACTGGTTGGTCCATTCAGCCAAGTCGAAGATCGTGTGTCAATTTCACTGAGATCGTGTATTGATTTCGCCAGTAGCGCTCGTCGAGATCGTGTGTCCATTTTGTCAGATGTTCATTAGAGTTCGGCTCCGATTCACCGAGGTGGAGAATGTAGAGAAAGAGGTTAAAAACAGGAGAGAGTTTTTTTTAACTCTATGACAGGACTTCGATTGACCAGGCGATCGACCAACAGGCACAAGGCTTGGATCGGTCGATCACTCGGTTGATCGAAGTTGATAGAGAAAAGAGAAACCCAGTTGGTTGGTTGGTCGACCGGCCGGTCGATCAAGATTTTCAGTAAGTCCTGTAGTCTTATAGGACTTTGCACGGTCAACCGACAGTCGGGTCAGAGCTGTTTCTGGATCCCGACCTGGATCTGATTTGGGAGTTTCTTCTCTCTATAAATAGAGAATGTGAACCTATTTTAAGGAGTTGATATCTGAGAGTGTTTTTGAGTGAACCAAGTGTAATCCTCTTGTAATCTTATATAAATCATCAATCATCTCTCTTTTGCCCCGGGAATGTAGGCGTCTTGCTGAACCTCGTAAATCTTGGTCTCCCTCTTTTTTTATGTGTGTTTGTGATTTAGGATTTTTATTCTTGCCATGCTCCAGTCCCACAAAATATATAATTCCTAGAGTCAAAGTATGCTTTTCTTTATGGAAGATATATATATATATATATATATATATATATATATATATATATATATATATATATATATATATATATATATATATATATTAATGCCATCACCTTATAATGCATATTGATTATTATAAGATATGAGAACTATTTATGGGCCCAGAAAGTCCTAAATAAATTAATTTCCATCTTGCGTCTATACCATATAGAGAACATATGCATAATTCTATAGATAAATCTTTACATGAAAAATATAATTACTGATTCTTAAGCAGTCTATTGACTCCCAGGACTCAATTGATCCACCCAGTCATATGGAATTCAAATTATTTGTATAAAAAATTGGCAAGTTAATGAACCTAAACTATTCAAAATTTGGTTGGATTTTGATAATTGCTATATTACGACTTAAACATACTGGGAATTTTTTTTGAAAAGCTTGCTACTAAATGCTCTTTATATTGATGCTGTAGTATTTTGTTGTGTAGGCTATAGGATAAACCTTTCTATGTAAAGTTTATTGATGTGAGACCAAAACTGAAAATTTAAGTTGAGTATATAAACTCGGATCTAACTCGGTCCTTGGCTTCACCACCAGTTGACTTAATCAAAAGGAGATCAAATCAATATCAATAGCAAAACTTTTTAAACGATTATTTATTAACTTATTCAATGAATTGAGCCTCTTTAAATAGATTCCTACAAGAGAGTTTTCTGTTATACCCGATGTGGTACTAAACAAAAGAAACTCAAAATCCATACAAATCTGACATAACCAACTAGATTGATCAAGAATCTAAATACTGACTCAAACGGAGTCCAAATGAACTCAAATGAAAACAAACGACAACTACGACACATAGACTAAACAATCGTCCAAAAAATTATAGAAAATCACAACTAATCATGACTCAAAATTAGAACCAAAGATACGTTATTGTGACACAGCGATGACGATGCTAATACATCCGTAAAGGAATCGGTGTAATATCCCCATCAACTCTCCCGGGGTGAAGAGAACTTGACCCTGTCGGGTATGGCTCAAGATAACTCTAATAGTACTCCAATAAATTTGGAGTCAATCTTTGCAGTCCTCTTGAGTAATCTGTGTCATCAGATTCTGTGCAATCTTCCCAGCGCACTAGATATCGTGTGCACCACCATTTCAGATGGAGATGATCTTGTCATCCCTTATGCTATCTATCTACTATGCTGGAAATGGGAATGTAGTAGTACATAGTGGTGGCAAATTAGGCCCCTCAATGAAAGATTCAGGGATAGGCCCATTAAAATCCACAAGTGAATTATCAGGGTTAAAAGGAAGATTTTTATAAGCTACTAGGTCTGATAAATTAAATATTGAACTAATCTAGAAATCTGAAAGTAAATCAATTATATAGGCATTTGAATTAATTTTCTTGAGAATTTTATACAAGCTAGCACCACGAGTAGTCAATTTTTTTAATAATTCCTAGTGGAAACTGCTCCAGTCGAATTTGGACATTAAGTAATTACGCTCATTTGATTAAGATGCTTTTAATGCAAGTCAGCATGGGTCTTATAATAGGTATTACTTTCTTGATTTTTCTTCTTGATTTTTTATGCAAATCATGAATATGCGATGCAAATGCAGATGCAGACTCAGATACTCTAGGATGTTTGTGTCATAGGGATAAGATCTATAGGCTTTCTAGGTTTGTAATCATGCACAACCTCACATGGACTCTTGTCTATTGACCTATTCACTGAAGTATTATATGCGAACTCTATGGTGGGTAAAATCAAATCCCAATTCCTTGAATTTTTGTAAACCAAGCATCGTAAAAGATTTTCTAGAGTTCTATTAACTACATCGATTTGACTGTCTGTTTGTAGATGAAAAGCAACAGAAAATTTGAGTTTAGTTCACATCTTGCTTCATAGGATCTTCTAAAAGTAGCTTATGAATTTCACATCCCTATTTGACACAATAGTTTTGGTCAACCCATGCAACTTAACCACCTCATCAAAGTAAATCTGAGTTATTTTGAAAGCATCAGATGTTTTGCTGCATGACAAGAAATGTGTCATCTTTGAAAAACAGTTCACAACAACAAATAATAATTATGCTTCCTGGTCTTAGGAACTCTAAGCACGAAATCCATACTCACGTCCTGCCATGAATGATCTGGCACAAGTAGAGGCATGTATAAGCCAGTGTTCTGTTTTTTTTGCTTAGCTAATTGACAGGAGCCACATTGTCCTATTCGCCTTGCAACATCTTTTTTAAGGTTTGGCCACTAAAATAAACTTTCTACTGACTTTATGGTCTTTTCTCGACCGAAATGACCAGTAAGAGCTCCAGCATGCAATTCTCAAACAAGATAATATTTCAAGAAAGTACGGGGAATGCGTAACTTATGAAATTAAAATAAATAGCCATCATGAAGTAGAAAACCATCTATCTCAGGAGACCCCTTCTTTTAACATGACAATCTCTCTAAAGTCGGGGCACAACTCATACTTTTTTTTTATTCTCTCAAAGCCTACTACCTCAACGCTTAGTTGTTTAAAAAACAAACTCAATGACTGAGCGCATCAGCTATCTTATTCTCAACTTTAGATATGTGCTTAAGGGTATAAGTGTAATCTTACAAGAATTCAATCCATCGACTGTGCCTCGCGCTGGGCTTCTTCTGAGTTAAGGTATCAAAGGGCTTCAAGTTCCAAATAAAGGATAAATTCTTGCGGCACAAGATAATATCACAAATAGTGCAAAGATTGCATAATCGCATAGAATTCTTTGTCGTAGGTAGAGTAATTTAGTCTAGCACCACTAAGCTTTTCAATGAAAAGGCGGTGGGGTGCTTTTCCTGACTTAATACTTCGCTTATGCCAATACCTAAGGCATCACACATGATCTCAACACCTTGGAGAAATCAGACAGTTTTATGATAGGTCTTCGGTCATCCTTTACTTAATTCTTTAAATGCCTTGGCTGCAGTGACGAGCCACTGAAATTCTTTTTTTTCCAGACAATCCGTAGTTGGGGCCATGATAGTGCTGAACCCCTTTATGAACTGTGGGAGGTTGCAAGCGCATAAAAACTTCTTATATCTCGAATATTTTGGGGCTCGGGCCATTCTACAATCGCTTGATTTTTTGAAGATGCATAGAAACCCCTTAAAAAGGCATAACAAATCCCAAGAATATAACTCGATCAGTCATGAAGACACACGTTTTTGGATTTACATATATTTTTTCTTTCTCAAGGCGCGACAGATTTAACTAAGATGATCCTTATGGTGCTTCAGTATCTTACTGTAAATTAAGATATCATCAAAGTACACAACCAAGAATTTTCTCAGAAAAGACTGTAATACCTGAGTCATCACACACATGAAAGTTTTGGGAGTATTTGTCAAGTCAAAAGGCATTACCATCCACTCATATAGGCTGTCTCTAGTCTTAAAAGCGGTCTTCCACTTATCTCCTGGACGAATCTGAATTTGATGGTAGTCACTCTTTAAATCAATCTTCGAGAAGATCGAGGCTTCAGATATCATGTCTAACATGTTATCCAGTCTGGGAAGGGGAACTGATATTTAACGGTAATCTTATTGATGGCACAACTATCAACGCACATCCTCCAAGAATCGTCTTTCTTAGGAGTTAATAATACCAACACAACACACATACTCAGACTTTCTTAATGAACTCCTTACTCAACAGTTCATCAACTTGCCTCTTGAGTTTGGCATGCTCGATCAGATTCATTCTATAGTGAGGCAAATTGGGGAGAGTAGATCCTGGTATAAAATCTATAGCGTGTTGGATATCACACATCAGAGTAGGTTATTTAGGAGTTCCTCTGAAAAGACATCAGCAAATTCCTTTAATATTGACACTGATGTAGGAGGAATTTGCGCTTGGGAGTCTTCAGTAACTTTCCTAGCACCAAAGACAACAATCATAGACCCTTTAGCAATTTTCTTGACAATAGTCTTAGGATTGATCAGATTTAAGGCTTTCTTGCTATTTGATGCATCCGTCTGCTTAGTTTCAGGCGGAGGGGCAAGTCGCAGTGGAACTAGCTTGACCTTCTCCTATCATGGACAAACAAACATGATTTTGCACGCCATAGATTGTAACATCCAGATCATATAGCCAAGATCGGCCCAAAATGATATGACCCACATCCATGGTGACTATATCACACCAAATCTTATCCAAATACATGACAAATTAGATCGGAACAAGACACATTTTCATTCACATCAATAGACACAGAGTTCACTCAAGACACCTTGTAAGGTTGAGGGTGGGAAGAGTCTTTAGTTCAAGTTTAGTCACCATGCCCGAGACGACGATGTTGATGCAACTCCCACTATCAATTATAACCCGACAATTCTTACCACCAATTTTAGTGAGAGTTTGAAAAATTGAAGATCTACGCCAGTCGTCACTCTCCTTAGATTGAGTTAAGGCACACCTCATTACGCTAAGACGACGGTAATTCCATCGATATCATCATTGCAGGTGGTTGCTTGCTCTAAAGAAATCCTAAGGTGGTATCAGCAACAAACTCATCTTCCTAGACATCACTTTCAGCGTCATGAACGATCTCCTCCAAATCATCTTGGTCACTGTCCTTGCCTTACTCGGACATGTTCATACACGTGCATTATACGCTTTCATATCATATGTGTCACATTTCTGCATTTATATTTAAATAAAACTCTGTTATTAATGTATTTCATGTCCAGTGGCGTGCATGGTAACTAAGGAAGAAAAGAGAGGAATTGACAAATTATTCCAATTAAATTTAAAGTTCAAAGAAAGGGGATCGATTCAAATTCAGAGTTTCTAGAAGCCATCTTACTTGAAAATTGGGCATATTAGATGAGATAAATACCAATTAAAATTCAAGCAAAAATAAATTTTTTGAAGACCCAATTGGTTGAGCTGAGAATAAAAGGATGTATCGTCAATTTTAGAGTAGAAATTCAAAATTCAAGAGGATAAAGGGATAAATAACACGTGAACGGACAAATGCCCCAAACCCTGGCCCAATGGCCAGGATGTTGCCGCCGCATTTTCGCAGTTGGGTATTTGAATTAGGGGAAGTGTTTGCTCTCCCTATCTCCGTACTCTTATCCCCTATCTGTTTCTTCCTAATAAATACCTGCATACTCGAAGGCAGAGGGGAACCACTCCAGAGAGAGTTTTAGGTTAGTTTAGTTTAGCTTTTTCTTTCCTTTCATTGTAATTTTTATTTTATTTTAGGTTAGAGAGAGTTATATGAGAGAAGAAGAAGAATTGTAATTAGAGTGATACTGATGTAATCTATTTTAAGAGAGAATTTTATTAAGTGACATTAATGGAGTTTCTACTTGTCTTCATCATACTCAATCTAGCCAAGCATCGCATTCAAGTTACATTTCTATTTTGCTTTAGATTACTTCGCATCGAATCATGGTACGTTATTCAACGATAAAGGTAAGCTTCTTCCTCTCTCTCTTTTCTATTTTTCTTAGATAAATCTAACAATTCTCAAACTAACACTTTCTCTTTCTTTTTTCTAAACTCGTTTTATTTTTCTTCTTTAACAACAAACCCATCTTCTTCTTTAGAATTCGTCTAACTTAGATAGCCTTAACTATTTTTATTTTCTTTAAAACTAAGAAGAGAACTCTTAACTTGTTTTGGTGATAAAAGAAATTTAATTAATTGCTTCCATCATTGTCCCTCCCTGTGGATCATGACCCGTTAGCCCTAGGCTATACGGTAGAATTGAGGACTTAGCACTGTTCTTAAAATTCTGTATTTTTCTGTGCAGTTTCTAAAGGACCTAACCACCGCCAAGGGGAAAAATTCTGTGCCTCGTGAAGCTGCATTTGCTACACAAGCATCATGTCTCATCTAGCAACCCATTGCACCTAAGTATGAGGATCCGAGAGTCCAACTATCTCTGTTAGGATAAGAGATCAAGTTATGGATCAGTGTCTGTTAGATCTAGGGGCAAATATAAACCTCTTATCCTATTCTGTGTACAAACAATTAGGTTTAGGGGAGTTACAACCCATTAATCTTACATTGCTTCTAGTAGATAGGTCAGTTAAGGTCCACAAGGGAATTGTTGAGGATGTTATTTTGAAAGTCGATGAATTCTATTTTCCTTCGGACTTTCTGGTCTTAGACACTGAACCAGTTAGAGATTCAAGTAATCACTCCCTGTGATTTTAGGGAGACCATTCTTTGCTACAGCTAATGTTGTTATTAGATGTAGGAATGCTGCCATGACCTTATCGTTTGGGAATAAACTTTTTTCATACTAGTTCTCAACCACATGTAATGGATGATCATGAGGAGGTCAACTTGATTGATGTGTCGGTCAATCACACCTTTGAGGAGTCTTACCATGAGACCCCTTGGAGAAATGCTTGGCTCATTTTGGAATGAATTTTGAAATTGAGGAGTTTATAAAAAGAGGTCAACACATTGTTAGATTTTGTTCCCATTATGGACACCAACTTATGGAGACCCAATGTAGAACCTTGCCATTGCCAACATCCGTTACTGTTCTATCAATCATCGAGCCTCCCAAGTTGGAGCTCAAGTCTTTACCAGACATATTAAAATATGCCTTCCTAAGTGAGTCAGAAACTTGCCTGTGATAATCTCTTCCCATTTAGACAAAGACCAAGAAGAGAAGTTGCTAGATGTTCTTGGTGAACTTAAGGAAGCTATATTATTGACTATAGCAGACATCAAGAGAATTAGCCCTTCTGTGGTAATGCATCAAATTCATCTCGAAGACAATGTCAAACCTTGAGAGAACCACAAAGACGTTTAAACCTTATTTTAAAAGAGGTGGTGAGAGCAGAGGTCATGAAATTATTAGATGTGAGTATCATTTACCCTATCTCTGATAGTCAGTGGGTTAGTCCAGTACAAGTTGTGCCCAAAAAGTTCGGAGTCACAATTATTACCAATGAGAATAATGAGTTGGTTCTAACTCGTGTTCAAACTGGTTGGCGAGTGTGCATAAACTATAGGAAACTCAACTCTATGATTAGAAAAGATCATTTTCCTCTGCCCTTCATCGACCAAATGTTAGAACGTCTTACTGGTAATGCTTACTACTCCTTCCTCGATGGATATTCTGGATATAATTAGATCCCCTTTGCTCGTGAGGACCAAGAGAAAATGACATTTACTTGTCTGTTTGGCACATTTGCCTATCGTCGAATGCCCTTTGGGCTATGCAATGCATCGGCTACTTTTTAGCGGTGTATGTTGAGCATCTTTTCGGACATAGTCGAGCAATTTCTAGAGGTTTTTATGGATGACTTCTCCATCTTTGGGTCTACTTTTGATGAGGGTTTGTATCATCTATCGTTGGTATTAATAAGATGTAAGGAGAAAAACATAATTCTTAATTGAGAAATGCCAGTTCATGGTGAAATCTGGAATTGTCTGAGGACACATTGTTTCTGATAAAGGTATAGAGGTTGACAAAGCTAATGTAGACCTAATCTCAAAAATTTGACTTTGAGTTTTTAAAGAAGCTAATCACTAATTAAGATCTTAATTAAATATTTGAAACTTAAATAACACAAGATCGTTAGTACTGTAACTATATGCGTTAGTCATCATCAAAACTAAAGTGATAGACCTTTGGGTCAACAGGATGGACATACCCACTAAATGAATGGGCTTCCATGACCTATCATACACAACGCACTAGATCTCTGATGTTTTTCAATTGAACAATTCAGATGATTTTGAAGGATAATATAATGCGATTAGGAAAAGAAAAATGAAATATGTTTTGCACATATTCATGTTGGTAGTTCTGGTTCTTTTATTTCATTCCCCTTGTTCTTCTGAGTATACCTTATTAATAAGAAATGTGACAGATTCCTGCTAGAAAAGTTGCTAATGTATGTATATTTGGTTTTTTTGGGCTTTTAGTGATGGGGAGTTCACGTGCTGCCTTCTTTTTATTAGTTATTTTTGAGTTGTAATTCATTTTGCCTAGTATTTCTTTTATATAAGCATTTAGTATCACATTATTTATTTCTTAGAAGTGTCCTTTTGTTTTTTATTCAGTAGACAATGGTTAAATAAAATTTTTTCAGTTTAAATTTCTTGAGTTTTGAGTTTGAGTTTTGGGTGTGAAGCTCATGGTGTAAGGGTGTGAACCCGTGGTGGAAGGGGTGTGAAACCCAAATTTATCTGGTTCTTATCTCTAAATTCTAATTTCTTTTTTCTATTTTCTTGTCAAAACCCTAGTTCCCAAATTTTAGTTTGAAGTTGATTGTGATCCTCCCATATTACATCAGTTTGACATCAGAGCTTAGGCTCCAATCCCCTTCAAAAATTTTCTAGAACCCTAGTCCTAGATCTGAAACTCTAGATTTAGAACAAATTCAAAACTAGATCCATTCCCAAACAAAAAATATTGTTCAAAATTTGATTGAAATCTTAGTCGAAATTAAAAAAATTGCACTGTAGCCAAAATCTAAAAATTCTCTGCGAAAATTCAAAATCCAGTCTCCTGTTCTTCTTCCCCAGTCGACATCTTCATCATAATCCATCTCCACCATCCTCATCATTATCATCAACTCCACCATTATCTCCTTCAAGAACATTACCGCCGCCCCTCTTCCTCTTCTCCACCCATTGCCGCCACCTACCAATCTCCTCCAACAACTCTCAGATTTGAAATTCGACTGCTCCCTCCCTTTTATCTTCCTCTTATTCCTCTTCATTAAGCCTTAGAAAGCCCGTCACCACCCTAGCCTGCCTCCACCGTCGTCGCCGCTACCACGCCATCCTCATCATCATCCTCCGCCGCCCTTTCTCCCCACCACCACTACTTCCATCATCTCCTTCATCAACAACTTCACCAGGAACCCATACGTCTGCCACCACCATCTCCTTCAACTGCCACCACATTCTACCTTCCACCGCAGCCAGTTCACCACCGCCGATAGACTTGATCGGATAGATCCACCACCACCATCTTCACCCTCCTCGCCTTCGAGCACCCACAAATCTTCGATGCCGCCACAACCCAGTCGTAGAGTCGCCACCATCCCCCCCGTCTTCACCGTCGATGAGGTTAGATCTTCACCATCTCCATCATCTCTCACCGTCACAGTCAAACTCCATCAAACACAACAACCTCCGATCTCTATCGTCTCCCTCTTTCGTCATCGCAGTTATCGCCACCTCCCTCTTCATCCCGCAACGCTCGCCGCAGCCACAAGAGCTCTGCTGCAAACTCTGCAGGGCATGAAGCTCTAGATCTCGAGCAAGAGAGGGAGAGCAATGGTTTGAGGTTTTATTGGAAGCAGTTGGGTTTGGATTTGAACCCGACCTGACCCGTTAAGTTATAACCAATCAGGTTTGGTTTTGGGTCGGATCGACAAACTCGACCCAAACTGATTCATTTCATACTTTAGTTAGCAGCCCGATCCAACTCACTTAGACCGGTCTGACTCAGTCTAGACTCAGTTCGAAGTGGCTCTCTGAGTTAGATCACCATAACAGCCTGCGCATGTTGACACTGTAAAAAGGACAAGATTCTGACTGGCCTGAACAATGTCTAAACTTGTTGACATTTACAAAAGACAAGTGACAGACAAGCTGACGATCGGTTCTGTACTTGTTGACATTTATAAAAGACAAGTGACAGATAAGCTGACAACCAGTTTTCACCCATCCCCGAGGGACAAAGAAGCAACTTGGACTTTACTGATCCAGTGAAGCAGACAATGAGCCCGGATTGTCTCTAAACAGACCTCAGTAGGTCTAAGATGCTAGCACTTAGCATCACATGAGCTCAAAGGGATAGCCTCGCCTGAGAGGCTAAGATCACCTAATTTCGCCTTGAAGCCATTCACAGCTCCGTCAGGAAGCTAACTTATAGCTTCGTCTGAAGTGCTCAAGTTGACTCCGCAGAGAGTTAGCTTCGCTCAAAGCCACACGCAATCACGTAGAAGGATGTTCGATAGCTTCGCCACAGATGTTATCTAGCTCCGCTGAAGAGCTTTCTTCTGACTTCGCCAGATGTTTCTTCCAGCTCCGCTGCGAGCTTGACGCGGGCAACTCCGTTGCGGGTCTGTCATGGTCAACCTTTGACCAACTAAATCTCCAGATGAGATCAAATCTATTCAGAATCAAGATCAAATCTGAGATCAAATTTGGCAGTCGATTGCCATAATCTCTTGACTCTCCTAAAACGAGTAAGAGGATCAAGGGAGATCTTCCAATTATATGGAAAGGATCAAAACAAATCAGGAGACCGATCTACCTGCTACTTTTAGCTTCGCAGAAACTGATTCTAGCCTCGCAGTAAGGCTACTTTCTAGATTTGAACAGATTTGATTCAATCTGTTTTCATATTTTCAAGGGACAATTATGCTCTCCCTATAAATAGCCCACCAGGGGCACAAGGAGAGAGCTCTCAAGAAGAAGAGACGCACACGCAAGGACGTACAAACGACCGTGCGTACAGAGAGAGAGGCTAAATAGAGATTTATTCTCTTGCTTCTAAAAATTCAGAGACTTCAGAGAATCACTTCTCTAATCAGGGTGCTGATACCCTAATACTTTCTTCTCAAGGAATCTCCGGAACCAGGCGAGAAGGAATTCCTAGGCGAAGGCGGTTTTGAGAAGTAACAAAGGGTTTTACCAACCTTCTGTTCTCCGATTCCCCGACCAGGCGAGAAGGAATCTCATCGCTCGCATCGTCAAAGGGACAAAGTGTCGCGTGCTGACCAGACTCCTACCGGCACACTTCTCCAGAATCTCCGAGGAGATCTACTTGTAATCTTTTGTGTTACTTGTAATTTAGCTCCTCGACCCTTTTCTTTTTGTAAGTTTTCCCCTTTGCAAATCAACGGAAAACAGCGCAGTTTTGATTCAAAATCTGTTTCAGGCCCGTTCGGAGTTCGTTCCGACCTCTGTTTGAAGCATTGGGTTCGTGACTGAGCCCCAGAGGTACTGAAGAGATTTTATAGCAATTGAGCAGCAGATTCGACCTCCACGAGCCCGTGTTTGGTGTCGGTACCGTCCATGCAGAAGAAAATCAGTGTTTCAAGCCATATTTTCAGTCCGATTTGAGTCCAGTGCGAGCCACTGAGATTCTTGAGTAATCTCTGATTTTTATGCACTGAATTTTATTCATGGGGTTTTACTTTTATAGCAAATACATATACACTGATGGTGATGGGAAAGAGGTTTAAGGGACATGTATGCAACTCTCCCGTATTTTCGGAGTTTTGATGATCAGGATGGGTATGAAAAGTGAAAAAATCAACTTGAAATTTTTTTAGATATTTCTTCTTGACACCTGGGCGAAGTGCCACTATGCCCAAATGAAGCTGGTTAGAGAAGCTTATTAGTGGTGAAAAGACAGTCATATCAACTGTCTAGATTGATTGGTCTTACAAGAACTTCGTACTCGGTATTCTTCATACCTCGAGAGCTCATAATTCAGTGATCTGGTCGCTGAATGTAAAGAGATCCTCAATGACATGGTGAAGATTCTAAAAAGTAAGGCGGTATAAATTGTTGAAGATTCAGAACCAGAGCCAGAAATTGATGATAAGCCAGGGCCAGAAGTTGCTGAGTTGGTGTCACTGCAAGAAGAGATTTCTTCACGGCCCACGAAAGTTGTAGAGTTGCGAGACCTTATAGAATTTCCAGCAGAGCCTACTATAGAGGTAGTACCACCCTTGGCAGGTATAAGGGCCTCGATTTTCTTGAGATCGCCTGATGTATACGATCTCTTGTAGATTTTTCTTAGGAGACAATTTCACAGGAGATTGGTACCTTGATATGTGGTTAGAATTCAGTGGAGCAAAGATGACTTGTTATGCTACATGTATCTTTCTCGAGATCCCGTCGACGGCTACCTGTTTGTCACGGAAGTCGACTCTACCTTCACCATCTTGGTCTCGAAGTGATGCACTAATGATGCTTTCATGGCTACCTCCATGGCCCGATTGGGATGCTTCGTGAGGGGTGTCCTCACTCGACATGGTCGAGTTTTTCCCACACCCCGGGGAAACGATGGGGACATTACGTGTTGCCTTCCTTTTATTTAGTCATTTTTGAGTTGTAGTTCATTTTGCTGAGTATTTCTTTTATGTGAATGTTTAGTACCACCTCGGTTATTCTTAGAAATGTCCTTTAGTAAAGCCTATAAATAGGCCTCAATACTAGACAATGATTAAATAAAACTTTATCAGTTTAAATTTCTTGAGCTTCAAGTTCTTGTATTTTAGGTGTGAAGCCCGTAGTGTAAGGGGTGTGAAGTCCAAATTTATTCGGTTCTTATATCTAAACCCTAATATTTTTCTATTTTCTTGTCAAAATTCTAGCTCCCAATTTTAGTTTGAAAGTGATTGCGATCCTCCCATATTACATCATTTAGCCTTTTAAGACTCTTGTACAATTTTCTTATTCTTTTTATCTTTTACACTAACATGCATGCGGCAGTGCTAATGCTCACAAACTCAAACACGTGCACACAAACATGTGTGTGTGTGTGTGTGGTGTGTGTGTGTGTGTGTACACACATAGATCATATGTTGAAGTATACCTATGTATGTACATTTATTGAAGTAGAGCACCTTTTTCTACTTTTACTATCAACAAAAAAGAAAGGGAAAAAAAAGAAAGAATTCTTAGACCTAGCCATATTCTTGTGATTTAGAAAACAACAGCTGACACAAGTGACTTTCTTTTGCACTTGTTTGACTAGGAACTGATAAAAGTTTTTCATATGTTTTTCTATAATATCTGAAATGTATGTTCAATATAACTATGTCAACTGGATAGGTTCAGGCCCAGCTAAACAGCTCAATCCAGTACTGATCTACGAATAGAAACAACTAGCCCAGATTCTTCTCTATCTGAAAAGGCCCATTACTTGAGCCTAGAATTAACCCCCAAGATTCCGCCCCTAATGGAGCTAATTTCAGCTCTATTCAACATCTAAACTCGTTATCTGCCCAAGATAAACAACAAGGTCCCTGAAAATATGTAATGAAAATTTGTTATCATCTTAAAGGGAAAAAAGAAAAATGAAGATAGGTTTACTTTATGAGCTTGCACCCACTAGATGAGTAATCCCAATCACTATCAATTACAGACACCATACAGCCTGTCATTTGTTTCCCCATCAGCCTTTTCTGCTTAACCATTCATTTGGTTCTCCTTTTCTAAGAAGTCATTGTCAGTGCTTTGTTCGTTTGATAATGATTCTAAATTCTAAAAACTTTTTGCACAAATGACGTTTTGTTACCACCTAATAAGAAATGCTAAAAACAACCTTGTCTTCTTTGTCAGACTTTAATTGGTATTGGTCTATGTTAAATCCAGAGAAACGTTGTGACTTACAAATAAATAGTTTATTACTGTCATAGATCTCTATCATGTGACTTTTACGCGTAAATTCTTCCGAATGGAAACTTGTGCTTAAATCTTGTAATACACTGGAAATTAAAATTTGAATAAACAAATAAAACTTCTGATTTATACCCTCCATTTATTACTTTTCTTGCATATTCATCTAAATTCACCTGAGTGCATGTGCATTCCTCTATAAACATAACTTCATAATAGCAACTCTTAATAAATGTTTGCCTGTAACTCTCAAAATCTGCATGTGTATAATTTTCTCCACACATAGTGCCAAATTTCTTTGCCCAGACATCTACTAGTATTCATACATGACTCATGCCTCGTCTTTGAATTCATTGTACAGATGGTGAGGCCACATGATTAAACTGACAAGCTGATCTGGCTCCAACCAAAACATTTTAGGTATGAATTATGAACCCAATGGGTTATGGTATGGATTTTTAGCGTTAAATTTTTTTTCCTGTTGGATCTAGATATGGATCCTTAAGGATTCAAACCCAATACCCAATATTGAATACATATATATGATCTATATAAATTACTATATCGAAGGCAAACAATCCATTCTTTCCTAGCCATTCCGTGTACAACATTTTTCACATTTAGACATGTCTAATTTTGAAGAACAATAAAGAAACAAAATTAACTAGCACGAAAGAGAAAATCTTACCAATTTCTATTAGATTCTTCATAAAATGCTGTTTTCCGTAAACAAACTGAATTTGGATCCATGGAACTGAAATCTGAATATGTCAATTTCCAAGGGGTGTGATTCATGTATGGATCCTATATGTGGATCCTTGTTGGATCCGACCCATCTCCATTTTCACCTATAACCCATTGTATATCTAATTAGTTGGAACTTTAGATCTGTCATGGGCATCCAAATCGCGGACTTTATTTAGTACATCTTTTGAGCAGGATAGTAAGTGTAGTTTCAATTTCATAGTCTCACACTTGAGTGTCTTCTTAGTTCTTACAATGACTTTCACCTTTATTTGCATATGTTACTGCCTTTAAATCTCAAATCTTGGACCTTCCAACGTAGGTCACTGTCCTTCCAGACTGTGAATCCACATAACAAGTGCTGGATTAGGTCCCCTGGCACATCACGGCCTACATATGGAATGTCCCTCTCTACAAAATTAGTACCCTCAGCCTTGTTTGTTTTTGTTAATTTGGTGCATGCTAACTTTGTTGTTTTCCCATCATTATTTTCTATTATAATTCAAAAGGCCCAAACATGAATCATATGTACATATTGTATAATTACCAACTCCTTTTGATTGCTTGTGTGAAAACAATGGAGTGAGCTAAAGAGGAAGAGAAGAAACGAGATGAGCTTATTACATTGACCCTTTAAGAAGCTCTAACTGTAGGTGGCTGCCACAATCGGCTCCTCACCACATACTTCCCTTTGTCATCCACCCAACTCAATGAGCCATGAACAACCTTGTCCTGTTTCACCCCTATGTGGCCCTCTAGAATGAGAATGAAGCTTTGCTTCTCATACTTTTCTCTGAACACCATCTTCTTTGGCTCAACCCTCACTGAGAACCCCTTCACTTGCTTCACCTTAACATTGTAGGTTGTCACTGCATCCCCTACATTAGTCACTGTCCGCCTGAACTCTCGAACACTTTGCACGACACTACCGTTCTTGCTCGCATTGAAAAAGGCAATGAACGAAGGGTAATTGAGATCCAGAGATGCCTGCGAGCAATCAACAGAGGAAGACCTAGCGATCACATGTATCTGCTCCCTGGTGAAGTTCATGGCACATAGCAGCCTCAAGTAGTCTTCAGGTCCGGCATCGTAGATGAGTCCCGGGTCGAGTGCCTTGTTAGGTTCAATGTGGCCTGATCCCATGGCCAGGGGAGTGGCAGGTCTATTCTTGTCACCCATATCAGTAATGGGCTTCAAGGTGTTGTCCAAGGCATTGGCAGTGGTCATCATCGCTGATCGAATGGCTGCGGGGCTCCAGTTCTTGTGTGCACCCTTGAGCAGTGCAGCAACACCGGCAGCATGAGGGCATGACATAGAAGATCCAGATATTATGTTGAAGGAATTATACAACTCGTGTGATTCGGCATCAGCCCCTACAGATGCATTCAGGGACCATGATGCTAGTATCAGTGCCCCCGGAGCTATGACGTCTGGCTTCAGAACATTAGGACAGCTCACCGATGGGCCTCTAGAGGTGTAGGTAGCCACTACTGGTGCAGGTTTTGAGCCCAGGATCGTCTCCTGGAACCTCAAAGTAGCTATCGGCTTCGTGCTCTGGTTCACATACTTCAAAATGGTTAGACCATCTTCAGGGCTTATGATAGCACCTGGGTGTGTGAACCTCACAAATAACTCAAAAAAAGAGTCCTTTGATATGAAGAGCCCGGCAGCTACTTTGGCTGATTTAACATTGTCAGTAACAACTGAAAGTGATGCACTGTCATTGCACACTACTATCTTGTAGCCAACCTTCTGTAGTGAGGATTTATCACTGCATGACCCTAGATAAACCAGGGGCAGTTTCTTCAAGGAAGCTGGGCTTCCAGTGAAAATCGACTGCCCAATGATGGAAGTGCCATCGCCAAGCTCGATTATGCCTGAAAATGTCCGGTCCACGGTGCTGGCACCGACTGTGAGCACCCATGGGGATCCATTGTGCAGGAGCCCCAAATATGGTCCTTCATTGCCCGTTGATGTAGCTACAAAGATTCCCTTCTCCATAGCGGCGAATGTGGCTATCGCGATAGGATCAAGATACAATGGAAGTCCATCAACGCCCAGCGATATTGATATGATATCAACGCCATCGGATAATGCTGAATCAATTCCAGCAATGATGTCCGATGCATAACCTCCTACATCCCAGAGTACCTTGTACACGGCTAGCCTTGCACGGGGAGCCATACCACGGGACATGCCGGTCGCATAACCGAAGAAAGACGCACCCGGCACATAATTCCCCACAGCAGTCGATGATGTGTGTGTCCCATGGCCTTCAGTGTCGCGTGTCGAATTCACTGTAAGTGTCAAGTTGGGATTGTTAGATGATAGCCCCTTGCTGAAGCTCCTAGCACCAATTAGCTTCCTGTTGCACATTGAGGAATCAAAATCAGTGCCTTGCTCGCACTGGCCCTTCCATCTCGATGGCACTGGACTCATGCCAGCATCTCGGTAGCTCGCGCTCTCAGGCCAAACTCCAGTATCGATCACACCAACTATGACATCTTCGCCATAATTAGCCGCTGGCCAAAGGCCTGACTTTGCATTGAGGCCTAGGAATTGGGAGGTGTGAGTTGTATCCTTCGTCACCAGTAAATCGCGATGGCATGACACGAAGCCATGCAATTTCCTCAGCCGTTCAAGCTGCGACGGTGAGAGATGTACGCTGAATCCATGAAGCGCATTGTTGTAGACGTAGACGAGGCCAGGGACAGCCGAAATGGAGTCCAGAGTTGCTGCATACCACCCCTGGTGGCTAGCAAAGGCCTGCGGCATGACCGATAGGTCCATGTGGACAATGTAGGTTGCATAGTCTCCTGATGTTGATCCAAGAAAGAAGGATACATGTAGTACTATCAAGAGAAATAGAATGGAGGAAGAAAGGGCCATGAATATTGGAATTGTATGGTTTTGTGTGGCTTATAGCTTAATACCTCTCACATATATAGATGAAAATGAAAGAGAGATGGAGATAGAAGAGGGAATAATGGGAGTCATGGGCTTCTTTCCGCAAGTTGGTGGTTGCTTTGTCTGGACTAGCCACAAGTCAAGCTAATGAAATGGGCCCAAACTGATATGAACCCTTGCGGCTGAGATGGAAACAGCCGTGTTCCTCTAACACACCCCATCTCCATTGTTATACGGATCAATCAGCTAGGGTTTGTGTCTTTATCTAGATAATTTAAAAATTTTGGAGGGTAGAATTTGAAGAGTGGAAGTTTATGTGATGGTTGTATAAACTATTGTTTGCTGTTGAGAGATTAAGCGTGTAGCAAACTACCTCATCAGGAATATATATCATTGGGCTTTTATTCCTTGCATTCAGGATCAAGTTCAAAGCCAATGATTTACGTAACTCAAGAGCTTGGTCTGTTTATGGTCCCTCTATCATCTTCATTGTCAGCAAGTACATCAAGTCCTTGAAGTATACAATTATAACTTTAATTTCAAATAAGGAGGAGACTTCGGAGATTTAGGTGGCTTTATGTTGCTTCTTTCAAGGGTGGATGCTTGTTTTCGTTGTTATTTTGTTGACTTAATGATTATTTCAAAGTAATCTAGAGGAGTATAAGGTCAAAGTAAATGTAACAGCAAGGATTAGGATTCATGTAGCTAACTCCAAGTTTGGGATACAGCTTATCATCGTTGTTTTTGTTGTTAATGATGATTATTCTTCTGTGAGTATATAAATTCACAATATAATCAAAAAATAAGGGACAACTAATAAATCCACTTGGTTGTAGACTTTCTGCAAACCAAACTCAATATTCCTTTTGGTTCACACAACCAAAGAACTTTACCATTGGTCTACAAGATGAGAAAAATACAGAAGTGTATCGAGAACTATGTGAAAACAAAAAACCTAGATCCTTTTCTTTGTAGGCTATTTGATGATGCATATTATGATCCATATTCTACTGTTTTGGTGAACTGGGGTAAACTGTACATGACTCAGACTAGCACAAAACATCTATATTGTCACCAATTAATCTAAGGAATCAAACCAGTTATGTGTAAATGGCCCAGCTTCCTTCAGTTTACGTCCCTAATACATGGACTAAGCCAGCTCACATGGTCTTAAAGTAAACATAGTTATCGTCCTTGCTGTAAGCAAAGAAAAGAATAGAAAGATTACACAGCTTCACATGATTGTTCTGATGGTGGTTGTACAAGATATTTCCATGGTTAAGTGTTATTTTCAGACCCTTCACTTTCCAAATGATGGGACCACTTTTTTCTAAATAATTGAGCAGTATTGAGTCTGGACCACATGCTGGTTCAAGCAAGCAGATCCTTGAAAAGACAAAAAAACTTACTTTTAACTTCTAATCAATTTGTTAATCTTCTGCATATTACAAATTAGTTCAAATATATCCCATTAAGAAAATGTTAAGTACAAACAGCGTCCTTTTCTTTGGTTCTTGAACTGACCAAATTTTACTAACACCCCTTTCTTTGATTATCTTCTATAAGGAAAACTTTCATAGTTTGTCATGAACTAGAAAATTCAATCATGAAGAATAAATTAATGAACACTACTCAAGTAATTAGCATATGGCCCTTGCCTAAGTCTAAACTTACCTCACTGACTAAGCATTAGCTCATATGGGTGTTTCTTTAAAATGATGGGGGAAAGTAAGGATTATTGTCATTTCTAGAATAGGTCTCATAACAAAAAAGAGAGATTATAGAATCATGTATGTATGCTCTTGTGGTTTAAGTTACACAACATGGAAACATTCAGAAAAGAAAAGAGGTTGCTCTGAAAGACGAGATGGATTGAAAATGGGGCGGGTTGGTGTTTGTTGAAGCTCTTGATATGGCATACAGCTAATTTGCTTGAAGACATGTAGAGAGACAAGATGGTGGTTATCAAATATAGGAATATGAGGAAATATCATAGAACTTGTTTTGTAGGCCTCAGGGAACCATCAAATAATTGTGGTCTGTTGTGCAATGTGACGCGGTTAGTAGTAGGATATGGTTTAGGATAACTTCTTTTATGAAATTTTTGATGATTTTAGCTTTATAGAATTTGTTAAGATTCATTTTGATAATTTCTTTGCTTTATATGGTTCCTGTTGAATCTTGATGAATTTCACATTTCATTTGTGACGTATATCTGTGTCCATACTTATTTAGTTCACAATGATTGTTACAGTTAATAGAAATTTGATTGTTTGAATGGACCTTGTTATTCTTAGCGTAATTTGTTTGTGAGCTTGATTGTTAAGATCATGCAAAACAGAAGCATGCTTGGGACATTTGGAAGGTTCAGGTTAGGTTAACATTTAAGACAAATAAATTTAATTCCATATAATAAATTTGAGGTATTCCTTTCACAAACGGAGGCTTTATTTCTGCCTTTTGTTTAGTGCATCTTCAATTAACCCCTAACGACAAGTTTAATCACAAAGTTATTGTCCCTAATATAAGGATTTTGTATATTGAGGGCATTTTTAGCAATAACGGAGTCCAGACTAGTGATCGGTTTGCATTTGATATCTTCACAAAATTAATAGAGTATTTGCCTTGGTCTAGAAATGGAGGTTTTTGTTCTGTGAGTTGCTTTTCAATTTGCATTTGGAACAATGCCTAACATCATCCTACTAGATTGTGATAATGGTACAAAGATTGTTTCAATTCTTTACTCATGACTGTTGTCTTTTTTTCGATAATTACATAACGTGGATTGTCATTAAGATCAATGAATTGTGATGGTGAAACTTAAAAGTACACCTAGATGGGAGTGAATAAGTGTAATACTAATCAAATGCAGAAATGCAACAATTAAAATAAATAGTGCAAACGGTTAACTCAAATCAAGAAATGAAGCCGGATTCTCTATGAAGGGCTTTAGAATTTTTCCTCTATATTCCTCTAAACAATGAGTTAAAGGTGCTCAATTACCTTCTTGATTGAGTAAAAACCGACAAGTAGAGATGATGCAAGAAATAAATAGCAAGTGCCATGAAAGTAAAAAAAACACAAATATAAGCAATAACAAATAGAGTAGAGAAAGAGAGAAAGCAATCGCAAATACAAGAGATTTGTTTTGAGGTTCGAGCACAAAGCTTTACGTCCCCACCTTCACCGCGTGAAGGGTTTCACTATCCATTAAGAATCTTTCACAAAGGAACATTCATAAAGGGACTAGAAGGTCTACATAAGATTGGAGTACACTACTCCAACTCTCAATTCTTTACATAAGAGATAACACAACCAATGAGACCTACAAGCTCTTGGTGACCACAAAGATCACAAGCACTCTCTTTTATAACTTCCTATAACATAAAATGAGAAGTGAAGCTCAAGAAGTTTTATGAGAGAGAATTTAGTTGAGATGAATGAATTTAAGAGCTGAAAATTTGTAAAAATAGGTTTGAAAATAAGAGCACTTGAAACAAAGAAATTATAAAACTCTCTTTTGAATAAATTTTATTTTTTTAAAATATTTTCCAAATCAAAAGATATTTAATCCTCTCCAAATGAACTATATATATAGGCAAGTGATAAATATCATTAGAGGAGTCAATCAGGGTATTAGGAGGGTAATTAACCCAAAAGAGCAAATATACCTGTTGGAGAAAAAGTTAAAAGTTCAGAATTTTAAAAACTAGCCGTTACTATAGCTGTGACAGGGCTTCAGTTGACTAGATGCCTAAAAACAAAATAGCCGTTACTCGTTGGTCGATTGTCCGGTCGTCTGATCTCAACAGAGACTTGGGTGCTCCAAAACTTTGACAGTCGTCGACCGCCTGGTCGACTGGTCGGTCGTTTGACAAATGTGCGCGTGCACAAGTGCACAGACTGCCAGTTGTGCATTTCCAATGCATTGGTCCAATCCCAACCTAAAAACTATTTTAAATAGAGTTTTTGATATAAAATTCATTTTTAAATATTTTGAGCCAGTTTGAAATATGATTTGACAACACATAGGCTATGAGATACATGTTTGAAACGAGATATAAAAATTTGAAAAATATAGACATTTATTAAAAACCAATCTTTGTAAAATACTAAAACCGAAAACTAGATATGAAAACTTGTATTTTGTGTGTGACTTCTTGAGCGTCAATTCTACATTCTACACTTAAATATTTTATTTTCTTACATCGGTTTTATAAGTCTTCAAGTAATCTTCAAGTGGGCTTCTTCAAAAATCAATCTTGATCATCTGAATTTGAATCCCATTCTTGAGTGATCTTAAAACTTGAGCACCTTTTTTTGAGGAAGAGTAAAACAAAATATTCTTTGAACCTGAAAAACTTAAATACTTGAACCTGATTAGTATCGAATAACTTCATGTGATTTGTAATCATCAAAATAAAATCAGAGAGTGTACCTTTGGGCTAATAATCTCCCCATTTTTTATGATGACAAAACACATGAGTTATTAAAGCTAAACAAGATGAAGATCTTGAAAGCTGCCCCTAAAACTATGCTTATCTATCAAGTTTAATCATTCATGATTAAATCTTATAGCAATAACAAAGCAAGTCATATGCATATAGGTATAAATATGCAATATAAAATATTATGAATAAAAAACCAACCTCTTTCTATGCCTCCAACTGCCAAATAATAAGTACGTAATAAAGAGTAAGAAACCAATATACAAAACAAAAGAAATATTGCATACAAACATGAGAATAGAGAATGGAGTTAACTGCTAAATATAAATCTTCTAAAGTAAATAACTCATAAATCTTCTCTTCTTAAATAATAACTCATAACTCTTCTCTCTCTTTTTGTCATATATCAAAAAAGAACACCAAATAATCAAATTCAAATGTAAAACAAAATTGAAAGTTAGGCCTGTCATTGGGTCGGGTCCCGACCCGGACCCGACCCGATTAAGCGGGTATGAAAAGGGCTGCTCTGGACCCATACCCGTTTACCCGTATACCCGTATACCCGATTATTAAATGGGATGGGTCTGATTTTACTTGAACCAGACCCGATTACCCATTTACCATTTCAAAACATAAATATAAATAACACTAATAGAATTAAAACCTTAGAGATCTAGGCTCCAGACTCCATGAGTAAATGATCCTTTTGTGCTTTAAGTGTTGAAATTGTTGGTTGATTAGTGGATGATCCTATTGTTGTATTTTCCCAAATAAATTGGGAAGCGTTGCTTTAAATTTTTTTCTTTATTAAAGTCTTTCATCGAAAATTTTCCCTCCACCTCTTACACATGGTTGCATTTCATCCTTTATTGATATTAAAACACGCGTTCTTTCTTTTTACAAAAGTTTTTTCCCTCCCTTCATGTGTTTTTGTTATTGTTTTTATTTATGTATCTTGTTTTTTTTCCTTTTGTTATGGGTTCGGGTAAACCGGTCTGGACCCGCGGGTACAGCGGGTCCGGGTATGGAAACCCACCTTTTGGATCCGCGGGTAAACGGGACGGGTATGGTACGCTCTTGGGTAAACGGGTCTGGGTCTGGTACCACCTGTACCGCCCCGAACCTGACCCATTGACAGGCCTATTAAAAGTAGTATACCAATTTAGAGTAGTAATTTTAAAGAACATGTATACTAAAAGATACCAATTTAAATATAAAAATGAATACTAATTAAATGAAAATTTCATGAATCCATAATGTAAACATTCAACTCATCACAAATGAAAGAAAATCTATTATAATTAAATGGTTTAGTAAAAATATTTGCTAATTAAAAAAATAAAAACATAATCAATTTCAATATCTCATTTCTCATAATTATCTCTAAAAAAGTGATATCGAATCTCTACGTGCTTAGTCTTACTATATTGAGTTGCATTCTTAGTTATATGAATGGTACTAATATTATCATAAAATATTTAAATATGATCATAATGCAAATTATAATCAAGGAGAGCATGTTTCATCAAAAGGACTTGCGCACAACAAGCCCCGGTCGCAACATATTCTGTCTACGCTCAAGCAACCAATTTGGATTGCAGAATTTGCCTCAGCGGTTGAGTAGGCTACAGAATTTTGTTTCTTGAAAAATCATGAAGCGAGATAATTTACAAGAAATTGACAAGTTTCACTAGTACTCTTCTTATCCACTCTTCAATCGGCATAGTCGGCATCCGAATAACTCGTCATTGAGAATTGTCCGATTTTCGGATACCACAAACTCATTCCAATAATGTCCTTAAGATAACTAATAATGTATTTTACCACAGTTAAGTGAGACTCTTTAGGACAAAATTGAAATCTGGCACATAAACATACACTAAACATAATGTCCAGCTTATTAGCCATCAAGTAAAGCAAGCTACCAATCATGCTACGATAGAGTTTAAAGTCAACATTTTTACCTTGTTCAAAGGTCAAGCTTAGTTGTAGTAGACATGCGAGTCTTGCTTATCTTCGCATCTTCTAGCCTAAATTTCTTGATAAGCTCTCTTGTATACTTGACTTGATTGATGAAGATTCCATCACCCCTTTGCTTGATTTGAAGTCCAAGAAAATAGTTGAGCTCCCAATCATACTCATTTTAAACTCTTTTTTCATGCATGATTCAAAATTCTTATAAAGCTTTTCATTAGTAGATCCAAAAACGATATCATCACATAATTTGCACCATCATGATATCATTATTTACATGCTTTATAAACAATGTGGTATCAACTTTACCTTTAACAAAATCATTGAAAACAAGAAAACTACTCAATCTTCCATACTATGCTCTTGGAGTTTTTTTAAATCATATAAAGCCTTTTCCGGATGAGACCCATTCTTATTTGCATTGAGTCCATTCTTATTTTCATAGTGATGGATGAGCTTATTAGAGCTATTCAGGATGAGATACTGTGGTGTATGCTATTGCTGATGATATTGTCCTAGTCGATGAGACGAGAGTTGAGGTAAATGCTAAATTGGAGTTATGAAGGCAAACTCTAGAATCTCGAGGTTTTAGATTAAGTAAGGTCAAAATAGAGTATATTGAGTGTAAATTCAGTAAACATGGAATTCAAGATTATAGTATTGTGAGACTAGATGGACGAGAAATGTCGATGATCAGTCATTTTAAGTACTTGGGCTCTATTATCTAAAAGGATGGAAAGATCGATGTGATGTCAACCATAGGATCCAAGCCGGCCGGTTGAAATGGAGGAGCGCAACGGAGTCTTATGTGATCATAACATTCCGTTATGGCTGAAGGAAAAGTTTTATTGCACTGCTATTAAGCCAGCTTTGTTATATGGCATAGAATGTTAGGCTATAAAGAGATATCATACCCAAAAGATGAGTGTAGCAGAGATGCGCAGGCTTCGTTGGATGTGTGGTAACACGCGGAGAGATAAGGTGAGAAATGAGGATATTAATAGTAAGATAGGTGTAGCCTCTATAAAAGAGAAGATGAGAGAAAACTGCTTACGATGGTTTGATCATGTTTGACGTAGACTTACAGATGCGCCAGTCCGACGAGTAGAGAGGACAAGTTAAAAGAGTGCAGGGGAGACCGAAGAAAACATGGATGGAGTTAATACAACAAGATATAGAGGCTAAGTGAAGGCATATTACTCGATAGGAATTAGTGGAGAAAGCTGATTCATGTGCCTGATCCGGCGTAATTCTCTTTTGGTTCATGTAGCATACCCCAAATACTTAGGACAAATGGCTTAGTTGTTGTTGTATATAAAGCTTTTTCAAGTTTAAAAATAAAATCTGGATGTGTAAGATCAACAAACCGAAGGGTTGTTCAACATACACCTCCTCTTCAATAAAATCATTCAACTTTTAACATCCATTTGAAAAAGCTTAAAATCCTTGAAAGAAGCAAATGGAAGCGTCGTCCATATGGCTTCTAGCTGTGCTACAGGTGCAAAGGTTTTCTCAAAATCAATCCCTTCGACTTGGATATAAACCTTAGGCTACTAACCTAGCTTTATTCCTAATAACTTTTTTAACTCATCCAACTTATTCCTAAAGATCCATTTAGTACCAATAGTTGGTCTATCATGGGGGCCTAGGAACAAGGTGACAAACTTGGTTGCGTTTAAATTGATTGAGCTCTTCTTGCAATGCAAGCAACCAATATGAGTCGCCCTAGGCTTCAAGGATGTTCTTGGGCTCAATATGAGTAATAAATGCAAAATGGCTAAATAAGTCATGGAGTTTAGAGCGAGTAGTTATCCTTTAGATACATCACCTTTGATGAGGTCCTTGGGATGGCTTGTAGCATATCTCCAATCCTTTGAAAGTGGTTGAGTTGGCTCCACTTCAATGTCATGACCTTCACCAATTATATCATCCTTTTCTTGTTTTCCTCCTCTTATGCCGGTGAGTCTTTCAAAGAAATCTTTTTGAAATCTTCACCTAAAGAATCAATATCTATAACATTCTTCACAAAATAGTCAGATTCCTTAACCTTTACATGCCTAGACTCTTCAATAGTCAAAGTTGATTATTGAAGACTCTATAAGCTTACTAGTATTAGAGTACCCTACAAAGATAGCTTTAAAAGATTTTGGAGCAAATTTGCCTAAATTACCTTTAGTGTTCAAAACAAAATATTTGCAACTAAAAACTTTAAAATAAAAAACATTTGGTTTTCTTGATATTACCTATACAATTATTTTACCCTTTGAATCATCTCTGAACGTGACGGTATCACTTTATGATACCTTGATAGAGTTGCAAAGTTATTGATATCCCAAGCATGTGTCTTGAGCAACCACTATTAAGGTACAACCGCTCCCTACGTCTTAGAGCCTTGGTGCGTACCTATATCAAAGTAGAAATTGATTTTGGTATCCAAACTTTCTTGGATCCTAAAATGTTAGTTTTTTTAGCCCATATATGACTAATAGATGCATTCAATTTATCATAACAAAACTTAGTCAAATGATTTGTGTGTTCACAGTAGGTGCATGTATACACCTTGGCATATAAAAATGCATTATGTGTGTGAGTATGATGAGCATGTGCATGAGACGTATGGTGAGCATGTGAATGTCCTTGTGTGTGAGAATGATTGTGAGAGTGTGAAACATGATGGGTGTGTGATTTTCTTTGAGCTTGCCTCTTTAGAAACATGAATTCTAATATAGTTTTGTCAAATTCACACTTTTTCAAATATTGCTCAAAGTGTTGATTTTATTTTTCAAAGCGAAAATCTCATTTTTCATCAATGATAGAAAATTTAGCTTTGCATGAAATTTTATGTGCATCAAAATAATTTTGTGTCTTTTGAAGTGTGAAGATAAAAGTTCTATTTCTTTGAAAATAACAACTAGTTGATTTTGAAGAAGTTATCTTTTTCATATTTTTTAAGAAAATCATAGTTGTTGGAAAGTTCTTCAAAAGCTTCACCCAATTTATCCATAGATAACTCACATTCATTAAGTAAAGATTCGGATGTTACCTTGGGTATGTTCTCATTTGCCATGAAACACACATTAGCCGTATCCACCTCTTCTTCAGAGTCGTTATCTGAATCCCATGTTGCCTTCAAGACCTTTTTGTAGGGCTTCGTGGAGGTTGTGGCTTTGCTTTTGGTCTCCGGGCACTCGACAATGATGTGTTCGTGTTTCCTACAATTGTAGCAAACAATCTTCTTGTCCTCCTCTTGTCATCTTCTTCGGTTGTTGAACTTAGCCTTATTATACATCCTTCTCACTTTTTTCATAAGGAGGGATAAATCCTCATCATCTTCTTGGTTATCATCGGAGATGGTAGAAGTGGATTTGAAAGTGGTCTTCTTCTTTAGGGGTGTCTTCTCCTCTCTAGCATTTATTTCTATCTCATGGGTTTTTAAATTCCTAATCAGACCTATAAGCTTATCTCTTTCTTATCATTTAATTCCTTCAAAGTAGTAGATTTGACCTCCCATGATTGTGGAAGTGGTTTATGATCTTCTTCACCTTTTGGTCATTGTCAAGCTTAATTGTAGTAGCCATGCGAGTCTTGCTTATCTTCGCATCTTCTAGCCTAAATTTCTTGATAAGCTCTCTTGTATACTTGACTTGATTGATGAAGATTCCATCACCCCTTTGCTTGATTTGAAGTCCAAGAAAATAGTTAAGCTCCCCATCATAATCATTTTAAACTCTTTTTTCATGTATGATTCAAAATTCTTATAAAGCTTTTCATTAGTAGATCCAAAAACGATATCATCAACATAATTTGCACTATCGTGATATCATTATTTACATACTTTGTAAACAATGTGGTATCAACTTTACCTTTAACAAAATAATTGAAACAAGAAAACTACTCAATCTTCCATACTATGCTCTAGGAGTTTTTTTAAATCATAGTATTTGCATTATTTGCATTGAGTCCATTCTTATTTTTCATAGTGATGGATGAGCTTATTAGAGCTATTCAGGATGAGATACTGTGGTGTATGCTATTGCTGATGATATTATCCTAGTCGATGAGACGAGAGCTGGGGTAAATGCTAAATTGGAGTTATGAAGGCAAACTCTAGAATCTTGAGGTTTTAGATTAAGTAAGGTCAAAATAGAGTATACTGAGTGTAAATTAAGTAAACATGAAATCTGAGATTATAGTATTGTGAGACTAGATGGACGAGAAATGCCGATGATCAGTCATTTTAAGTACTTTGGCTCTATTATCTAAAAGGATGGAAAGATCGATAGTGATGTCAACCATAGGATACAAGCCGGTCGGTTGAAATGGAGGAGCGCAACAGGAGTCTTATGTGATCATAACATTCCGTTATGGTTGAAGGAAAAGTTTTATTGCACTGCTATTAAGCCAGCTTTGTTATATGGCATAGAATGTTAGGCTATAAAGAGATCATGCCCAAAAGATGAGTGTAGTAGAGATGCGCATGCTTCGTTGGATGTGTGGTAACACGCGGAGAGATAAGGTGAGAAATGAGGATATTCATAATAAGATAGGTGTAGCCTCTATAAAAGAGAAGATGAGAGAAAACTGCTTACGATGGTTTGATCATGTGTGACGTAGACTTACAGATGCGCCAGTCCGACGAGTAGAGAGGACAAGTTAAAAGAGGGCAGGAGAGACCGAAGAAAATATTGATGGAGCTAATACAACAAGATATAGAGGCTAAAGGTCTTAGTGAAGGCATATTACTCGATAGGAATTAGTGGAGAAAGCTGATCCATGTGCCTGATCTGGCGTATTTCTCTTTTGGTTCATGTAGCATACCCCAAATACTTAGGACAAATGGCTTAGTTGTTGTTGTATATAAAGCTTTTTCAAGTTTAAAAATAAAATCTGGATGTGTAAGATCAACAAACCGAAGGGTTGTTTAACATACACCTCCTCTTCAATAAAACCATTCACTTTTAACATCCATTTGAAAAAGCTTAAAATCCTTGAAAGAAGCAAATGGAAGCGTCGTCCGTATGGCTTCTAGCTGTGCTACAGGTTCAAAGGTTTTCTCAAAATCAATCCCTTCAACTTGGGTGTAAACCTTAGGCTACTAACCTAGCTTTATTCCTAATAACATTTTTTAACTCATCCAACTTATTCCTAAAGATCCATTTAGTACCAATAGTTGGTCTATCATGGGGCCTAGGAATAAGGTGACAAACTTGGTTGCGTTTAAATTGATTGAGCTCTTCTTGCATTGCAAGCAACCAATATGAGTCGCCCTAGGCTTCAAGGATGTTCTTGGGCTCAATATGAGTAATAAATGCAAAATGGCTAAATAAGTCATAGAGTTTAGAGCGAGTAGTTATCCCTTTAGATACATCACCTATGATGAGGTCCTTGGATGGCTTATAGCATATCTCCAATCCTTTGAAAGTAGTTGAGTTGGCTCCACTTCAATGTCATGACCTTCACCAATTATATCATCCTTTTTCTTGTTTTCCTCCTCTTATGCCGGTGAGTCTTTCAAAGAAATCTTTTTGAAATCTTCACCTAAAGAATCATATCTATAACATTCTTCACAAGATAGTCAGATTCCTTAAACTTTACATGCCTAGACTCTTCAATAGTCAAAGTTGATTATTGAAGACTCTATAAGCTTACTAGTATTAGAGTACCCTACAAAGATAGCTTTAAAAGATTTTGGAGCAAATTTGCCTAATTACCTTTAGTATTCAAAACAAAATATTGCAACTAAAAACTTTAAATAAAAACATTTGGTTTTCTTGATATTACCTATACAATTATTTTACCCTTTGAATCATCTCTGAACGTGACGGTATCACTTTATGATACCTTGATAGAGTTGCAAAGTTATTGATATCCCAAGCATGTGTCTTGAGCAACCACTATTAAGGTACAATCGCTCCCTACGTCTTAGAGCCTTGGTGCGTACCTATATCAAAATAGAAATTGATTTTGGTACCCAAACTTTTTTGGATCCTAAAATGTTAGTTTTTTTAGCCCATATATGACTAATAGATGCATTCAATTTATCATAACAAAACTTAGTCAAATGATTTGTGTGTTCACAGTAGGTGCATGTATACACCTTGGCATATAAAATGCATTATGTGTGTGAGTATGATGAGCATGTGCATGAGACGTATGGTGAGCATGTGAATGTCCTTGTGTGTGAGAATGATTGTGAGAGTGTGAAACATGATGAATGTGTGATTTTCTTTGAGTTTGCCTCTTTAGAAACATGAATTCTAATATAGTTTTGTCAAATTCACACTTTTTCAAAATATTGCTCAAAGTGTTGATTTTATTTTTCAAAGCGAAATCTCATTTTTCATCAATGATAGAAAATTTAGCTTTGCATGAAATTTTATGTGCATCAAATAATTTTGTGTCTTTTGAAGTGTGGAAGATAAAAGTTCTATTTCTTTGAAAATAACAACTAGTTGATTTTGAAGAAGTTATCTTTTTCATATTTTTTAAGAAAATCATAGTTGTTGGAAAGTTCTTCAAAAGCTTCACCCAATTTATCCATAGATAACTCACATTCATTAAGTAAAGATTCGGATGTTACCTTGGGTATGTTCTCATTTGCCATGAAACACACATTAGCCGTATCCACCTCTTCTTCAGAGTCGTTATCTGAATCCCATGTTGCCTTCAAGACCTTTTTGTAGGGCTTCGTGGAGGTTGTGGCTTTGCTTTTGGTCTCCGGGCACTCGACAATGATGTGTTCGTGTTTCCTACAATTGTAACAAGCAATCTTCTTGTGATCCTCTTGTCATCTTCTTCGGTTGTTGAACTTAGCCTTATTATACATCCTTCTCACTTTTTTCATAAGGAGGGATAAATCCTCATCATCTTCTTGGTTATCATCGGAGATGGTAGGAGTGGATTTGAAAGTGGTCTTCTTCTTTAGGGGTGTCTTCTCCTCTCTAGCATTTATTTCTATCTCATGGGTTTTTAAATTCCTAATTAGACCTATAACCTTTATCTCTTTCTTATCATTTAGTTCCTTCAAAGTAGTAGATTTGACCTCCCATGATTGTGGAAGTGGTTGTATGATCTTCTTCACCTTTTGGTCATTGTCAATTTCATCATCTAGAGAGGCAAGACCATTTATCATTTTAGTAAACTTGGTAATCATGTCATCAATTGATTCATTCTCATTCATGAAAATTTTTCATATTGGGATCACTAGAGATCAATCTTAGATTTCTTGACTTGTGATGTCCCTTCGTGCAACTAAGTGTGACAAATCTCATAGGCGGATTTGCAATGAATTATCCTAGCAATATCATAATCATTCAACACTTGAAGTAAGGCATAGTGTTCCTTAGCATTAGCACCAAACTCCTTGGTGGCAATTTCAGATCAAGTATCCTCATCACCATCGGGTGCACTAAAAGTTCAGTCACTACCTTTGCAACCCCCCTTCCTTGGAAAAGTTAAGACCATCAAACTTGGATGGAGTCTTAATACCTTCAGCCATGTATACTAGTGTGATAAACAAGCAAATGATGCAAACGAGTGATTAGTAAGAGGATCTCTAAGGTGGTTAAATAAAAAACTAGAGTTCAAGGCTCTGATATCAATTGAAAGTACACCTAGGAAGTGAATAGGTGTAATGCTAATCAAATGCGAAATTGCAACAATTAAAATAAATAGTGCAAACGGTTAACTCAAATTAAGAAGTAAAGCCAGATTCTCTATTAAGGGCTCTAGAACTTCTTCTTTATATTCCTCATGACAATAAATTGAGGTGCTCAATTGCCTTCTTGATTTAGTGAGTAAAAACCTATAAATAGAGATGATGCAAGAAATGAATAGTTAGTGCAATGAAAGCAAAAAATAAGTGTAAGTTTAGCAAATAGTGTAAAGAAAAAGAGAAAGCAATCACAAACACAAAGGATTTGTTTGGGGATTCGAGCATAAAGCTCCATGTCCCCGCCTTCACCACGTGAACGGGTTCACTATCCATTAAAAATCTTCCACAAAAGAACCTCCACAAAGGAACTATAAGGTTTATAGAAGATCGGAGTACACAATTCTAACTCTCAGCCTCTACATAAGAGGTAGGACAAACACCAATGAGGTTTACAAGTTCTTGGTGATTACAAAGATCACAAACACATTCTTTTACAACTTCTTATAATATAGATGAGAAGTGAAGTTTAAGAAGTTTTGTGAGAGAAAAAATTCAGTTGAGTTGAACGAATTTAAAAGTTAAAAACTTGTAGAATTGGTTTGGAATAAGAGCACTTGAAACAAAGAAACTAGAAAACTTTATCTTTTAAATAAACTTGATTTTTCAAAATATTTTTCAAAATCAAAAGATGTTTAAGCCTCTCCAAATGAACTATATATATAGGAAAGTGATAAATATCATTAGAGGGGTCAATCAGGTATTAGGAGAGTAATTAAACCCAAAGAGAGCAAATATACCCATTGGAGAAAAAGTTAAAAACTCAGAATTTTAAAAACTAACCGTTGTTGTAGCTGTGACAGGACTTTAGTCGATCGGCTGGACAAGCAGCTGCCTTAAAAAAAATAGTCATTACTGGTCAGTAGACCGTCCTTTCGTTCATCTCAACAAAGACTTAGATGCTCTAAAACTTTGACAGTCAATCGACCGCTAGGTTTGGTCGATCGTCCGACAATCGTGCAAATGCACAAGTGCACAGCTGCTAGTTGTGCATTTCCAATTGATTAGTCGACCGACCCAACCCAAAAACCATTTTAAATAGAGTTTTTGATATGAAACTCTGTTTTTAATATCGGCCGAGTCGGCTGAGATATCGTCTGATATTCTTTTTTTTTCCTATTGCCGATACGATATAGGAAAATCGTTCGCCATATCGTTTGCAGCGAAAAACGGCCGATATTTGAAATATCGGCCGATAAGTCGCCCGATGTATCGCCCGATATAAATAACTTATTTATTGCACGACTGCGTGCAAATGTACATTATTTTCTAATGTCTTTGCATGCATATTACATCATTTTTATTAGGTAAATGATATCTATGACACTAAATCAACTTTTAATTTTCAATATTTTATTATATATAGTGTCTGATATGAACGCCCGATATGCACGCCTATCCCTGATATCTCCTCCAATATCCGATATCCGATATGAAAAACCCCATCAGATATGATCCTGATATCCGATATTTAGAACCTTGATATGAAATTCATTTTTAAATATTTTGAACCAGTTTGAAATGTGATTTGGTAACACATAGGCTATGAGATACATGTTTGAAATAAGATATAAAAATCTAAAAAAATATAAGACATGTATCAACAAGCAATTCTCGTAAAATACCAAAACTAAAAACTAAATATGAAAACTTGTATTTTGTGTGACTTCTTGAGCATCAATTCTATATTTTATGCTTAAACACTCTATTTTCTTAGATCGGTTCTATAAGTCTTCAAGTAATCTTCAAGTGGACTTCTCCAAAAATCAATTTTGATCGTCCGAACTTGAATCCCATTCTTGAGTGATCTTGAGACTTGATCAACTTCCTTTTGAGGAAGAGTGAAAAAAATAACCATTGAACCCGAAAAATTAAACACTTGAACCTGATTAGTACCGAATAACTTCATGTGATTTGTAAACATCAAAATAAAATCGGAGAGTGTACTCTTGAGCCAATAAAACTTGAGGAAAATGTTAGATCTAAAAGAAGACGAACAAAAGTTAGAGAACATTCAGTAAAAGCATTTACTTTTGAGGGTCACAAGTTCAAATCATGAAATATTCACCTAAATCATTTACTTGACGGTCACAAGTTCAAAGTATGCTTTCTGCAACATGAGAAGTTTTGTTATCATTTTCATGGCTCAATTTTTTTTCTTTTTTCTTCTTTTGTTTAGGGTGGGGGGTGGGGTTGGTGTTATCCACCTTGTCATTGAAAAAAATAAGAAGCAAAATGGTTAAAATAGAGAAATATTGATCAATTAGCCAGGTATCGATTATGTAGCACAAATACTACGTAGAAGAAGACGTACCCGTATCCAATACTTTTTCGATACTTGGATACACTAATATTTGGCTGATACATGGTAGATACTCTTTTGAGTGTCAAATTTGCAACGTATAAGGATATATTGGAGACGCATCCTAGACTTAACTAAACTACAATTTAAAAAAAAAATCTAATTGAATAAAGAGTTTATGGTTGTATTACTTGTAAAAGCATTGTATTTATTAAAATTGGCTAGTTCCGTGGTAAAGATTCACATAGTTATTGATTTATATGACCCAAAAAAGTTTCATAATAATTAAGTTATTATGTTCTTTCAACTGTTGTGATCTTATATATTCACGTTGCAGATAATAAGCATCAAGAAAAACAAACAAATATAGTTTAATTTTATTGTGTATTATATGATATCATATTTTTTTCTCATATGTATATTTATGCATTATATATTATATGTGTCTCTATGTATATTAACACACACAAAATACAAATATATACATATAAAATATATTATATCCGTGTCGTACCTATATCCTAGTTTTTCAAAATTACTCGTATCCATGTGTCTGTACTGTGTCGAACCTGTGTCACGTATCCATGTCCACATTTCATAGGGTCTTTAGTACAGATTTGGTTTTCCATGTCACCCTTTTCGAGTCGGTTGCACTAAGCACAGATGTGAATAAACATGCAGTGACAATTTTGAAAATATAAGAAGTATATGAGTTGGTGTCAGAATAATTAAAAAGATTCCACATCTGTTCTTAAAAGAACCGGCGTGGAATATCTAATATTTAACGTCGGTTCATAATGAACCGACGTTAAATTATAATTCACGTCAGTTCTTAAAAGAACTGACATTGAATCTCTTATATTTAACATCGGTTCTATAACAAACCGTTAAAAGTTATTTTGAAAAGTGCGCCCAGGACAACCCATTATTGTAACATTCTCTCTCTTCCCCCTTCCTTGAGCCCCTCTCTCGCCTCTCTCGTCTCCATCTCTCACTCTCTCCCCCGTCAAAGGCGCTCTTTCGCGAGCTCTGATCCCCTCAAGCCCCTCTGCTGCGAGCTCTCCCATTAGCACTCGCATATTCTTGGAACCAGTGTAGCCTCTTGAGGATCTCCACCGTTTTTTCCTTAAAAGGTAAGTTTTTTATTTTCCCCTTAATTTAATAACTTTCTTTCTCTCTCCCCATTGATCTACTCATGTTCTTAGATCTCTCTCTGCTTGCAGTTGTGGCGGATTTCTTCTCGATCGGCGATCGAAGTTGTCATTAGAGTTTATTCTTGTTGAAGATAATCTCTCTTTTACTCTCTCTCTCTATCTCTCTCTCTCTCTCTCTCTCTCTCTCTCTCTCTCTCTCTCTGTCGACCGACCGATCACGGTCCCTATAGGGGATTTGGGTCAATCTCTTGATTAGTTTTGATTACAGTAGAATAATTTGAAATTTTTGCAATACTTATATTTATATTTATATTTTTTGCACGGGGGATTTGGGTTAAGTTTTATATTTATTTTTTTTTTTTTTTGCACTGGCGATTTGGGTGAATCTTGCAATATGTGTGTTAGTGAGGGGGGTGTGTGTGTTGGTAGTGTGTGTGTCATGCTTGATGTGTGTGTGCCATGTTTGTGTGTGGTGGTGGTGGTTATGGGGTGTTTGTGTGTGTGGTTATGTTGCTATTGGTGGTGGTGTTAAGGGGTGTGTGTGGTGGTGGTTGTGTGTGCATGATGTGCGCGCACGGCGTGTGGTGGTGGTGGGTGTGTCATGCTTGCATGTGTGGTGGTGATAATGTGCGATGCTTGATGTGTGTGCGTGTGCTATGCTTGATGTGTGCGTTGGTAGTGTGTGTGCCATGCTTAATGTGTGTGTGATGTTTGTGTGTGGTGATGGTGGTGATGGGATGTTTGTGTTGCCCAGAGGCCCATCACTCTAGTTTTGGTGATGATTAACTCATGTAGTTATAATTTACTAATAATCTTGTGTTTAAATAATTTCAGTGATTGACCAAGATATTAGTAGGTGTTTGACTTCAACAAAGGAGTATTGGAGCTATCATGTGTTGATTCAAGAGCTCGAGCGTTAAGATCGCATCTAGCACTTGATTGGAGTCAAGCTCGTTGGATCGCATTTGGATCGAGTCCGCTTGGAGACAAGAAGATTTCAGTTTGTATTTAGTTTAGTATGTTTAGATCTTGTGTAAAGATTAGATAGTGTTGATATGCTCAAGTTCACACACATACAAGTTTAAAGTTTATTTGGTTTTGGTTTTCGGTTTAACCGATTTTAGATTTCATGTCAAAAAACATATATATATATATATATATATATATATATATATATAATATATATATATATATATATCTTATATGTATATTGGATTCTATCCATATACAATATACTTCAAAATTGTTTCAATATCATGTTTTTGTATTTATACAAGTTTTTGAGAAAATGGTTTTTCATTTCAAAGTTTGGTTTTTGGGAAATACAGTTTTTTGTTTAAAGACCAAATTTCTATATCACAAAAATGGTTCAAATAGTTTGTAATATTTGTTGAATTTTAGTTACACACATTTGTTATAAGAACTTATTTTTGTGAAATTTATGTGATTTTATGGGATTTAATTGAAATTAAATAGACAAGTTTTCAATACCCAAAATCTCAGCCAGACTGCTCTGGTGGTCGATCGGACGGTCGATCGGACCAGGAGTCGGTAAAACGGATCGGTCGACCGATGTGCACGAAGACGTGCACATAGCCAGCCAACTCGGCCGGTCGACCGCGCGGTCGACTTAATTAAAGCACCCCACTCTCGGGTGGGGGCTGGTCGACCGGTCGGTCGACCGTTGGCAGTGGGCGGTTGGCCGGAGGCACAACAGTCATAAATATGACCGTTGCGTCGGTCGACCGGAAGGTCATTTCTAACCTTTCCAGACTGCCAACGGGTAGATTTTTGAGAGATTATATATATGCCTTCTCTTGAGTTATTTTTAACAAGTTTTTAGATAGCAATTTTCCCACATTGACAAGTATTTAACAACAAGTTTTTAAAAGAGTTTTTGGGCTAAAAGATTTTATCTTTATTTGTTTTAAGGGTTTGAAAAAATCAAAGAAAAAGAGTCTTTGGGAATTAGTTTTGATCTTCATTTATATTTCTATCTAGAGTTTTTTCCAAGAGTTTTTTTTTTTGTAATTTTGATTTTCAAACTCTTTATTTTTCTCACACTTGAGTTATCATATCTATCCTATTTATAGGATCTTGTTTTGTGAGGAAAATTGGTTTGTGGTTTGTTGAGACCACCAAGAGTTAAAACCTTCTTTATATTTGTTGTTATCCCTCTTATGTAGAGGTGATTGTGGAGGTTGTGTTGGTATCCCTCTAAGTGTAGAGGTGATTGTTGTTGTTTGGCTTTGTGCCTATTCCTCTAGTGAGAGGTGATTATGTTGGCTTTGTACCTATTCCTCTACTGAGAGGTTGATCTTGTGTGACTTAATATCTTGCCTCTTGTGTAGAAGTTGTTTGAGAGGGAGTTGTATACTCCAAGTTTGTATTACCCAAATCCTCAGTGGAGGTTCCCTGTGTGAGAAGTCCTGTGTGGACGCATTAGTGGAAATCCTTCTGTGTGAAAGTGGGGATTTAGAGCAGTGGCTCGAACCTCGAAACATATCTCGGTATTTGCGATTGATCCACTATCTCTAAACTCTCTTTCTCTTATACCTTGCATTGTTTCATATTGTTCATATCATACATATATGCTTGGTATTGTTTGTGTGTGCCCATACTTGTGTTGAACCAAGAAAGCTTCAAATAACACCTCAACTCTTATTTAGAGGAATTTAGAGGAGTTAGTCCAGAGCCCTTCACCGGGAATTCGGTTACACTTTTTGGGTTACACTAAATGTGTTGCAATTTAGTTTTTAATTTCGCATCATTTGTCATTAGATTAGTCATACACCTATTCACCCCCTCTAGGTGTACTTGTAATTAGTATCAGAGCCTACGCTCCTGATATTAGGTTTAACCACGTAGGAGTGAGATTTTGGTTAGGTAATCTAATATTGCATTTGCACACATATAGTTTATTCACTCATGGACTTCATGACCCCTCATATATTTGATGTTTCTAACATTGATGTATGAAAGTTTAAGATGAGTATGTACCTAAAAACCCTAAGAATGCATGTTTTTCTTGCTACTACCAAGAAATCTTAACTTGGTAATAGCAAGTATATACAGAGGCAAATGCACAAGCCCAAGAGGTACTTAGATGCACTCTAAGCAAAAAATATTTATGTATGATTTCTCATCCGCCTTTGCAGTGTGGAACACTTTGACCTCTCCAAAGCTTCAAACGCCAAACTATGTGGAGGAGGAATCTAGTGGAGAAGAATTCAAACAAGCTTGCTACATGATCCAAGGAAATGACTCCCTTGAGGTGCATTCGGAAACTCAACTAGATAGTGCTAGTTTTTCAGGTGATGATTATGTTGATGCTGATGCATTAAATGAAGAACTATCCATTATTTTGTGAAAACTTGTTAAAAAAATACAAACTTTTGAAAAAGAAACTTTTAAAATGAAAGAAGAAAATAAGGATTTATTTTTGAAACTTGATATTGTTTTACAAGAGAGTGATGAAATTTCGATTGAAAGAGACTCGTTGAAATCCCATTTGATCTTACCCTAAATGAAAATAAAATTTTAGAAAGTAAAAATAATTGTGATGAGATTTTAAAGAAAAATGAGGCTTTATCTTCAAAACTCAATTTGTTTTAAAAGAAAATGAAACTTTGAAAAATAAAATTGTTTTAATTTCAAAGAAATTGGATTTGGTTTCAAAGGAAAATGTTTCTTTGAAAAGTGATGTTAATTTATATGTCTGCCATGCTTCACCATCTTGTACACCTATTGCATGCTCCACTTTATCTTCAAATATTAAAAATGATATATGTATGTTGAAGAAAAGTGTTGATTGTTTAGGCTCCACTTTGAGCCAATGCGTCATGAGCCACACACGTTTGGAATCCATGTTTCACAAGAAACATGCTCCTCGTATACATGCACACAAACTACGACATACACATGCTTCTCATGTTCATACACATGACACTATGTATGCTCATGTGTACACATGTACACATTGTGGACGTAAGGGCCACCTTACAAAGTTTTTGTTATGATAGAATACATAATTCAAATTTTATAAATAAATTTGTTTGGGTTAGGAAAGGTGCTAACCCCCATGGACCCAATAGAATATGGGTACCAAAATTTACTCCTATTGTAATTGATGTAGGTGTGGGCTCTCGCTTGACATGAGGGTATTGGTGCCTTGATGGTGGATGCTTTTGTGCTTGATGAACACTACTTTGGATGCATCACCTTCAAGGAAGTTTGGTGGGAGGACCATCATGGTTTGAAGACCTAGAGATAAGCCCTATTGGTTTTGGTAACTATCTCTAACTCCCATTTAGTGTACATGCTTTCATTGATTAATTTTTAGCATGTTTTAGTTTTTCATGATTATTATCCTAAATGCCATGATAATTAGACTTGTAACATACATGTATAGTAATTGAAATATACCCATGTTCATATGGATCCATATTTTGTGTTCTCACTATAGTTTAACTATTGTGTATATCATAACTCTAAAACATGTGCATTTATATAATGGTCATATTGGTTTTTGTTTATGTTTTATGCTTCATGTTTTGATTACATGTTTAAAATGTAGTTTTTATTAAAACTTGTGTAGAAACTTGTACACTAATGAGGCACATTTGATTTTTGTGTGTTTGTGCTTAATTGCTCACTTGTGCCCATTAGATATACTAGTATAGCCTAGTTTTGATGATTCGTGCATTTTAACATGTATTCCCTATTTTGTACATGTTTTTCATGAAAATGTATTTAGCTTCATGTATATGTCAATTTTGTCAAAACTTTAAGATATTCATGTATACCCTTGAGTCACTTGCTTTTTATGCAAAATTCTATTATGGACTCATTTGTGTTTGAGATATGTATGTATACTTCTAGTTTAAACAAAACATACATATACCTTGAAGCCTATTTAGTTTGATGATTTTCATGTTTTTGAGAAGGAATTTCATAATTGAGATTAAATGCATTATTCCATGATTTTGTTGATTACATGACTTTGTACACTCACATTACTTGATGTTTTTTCATGACTTTATTTTCATGAGTCTTATATGTGCTTTATAGACTTTAAGTGTCAATTGTTGAGTGATTTTCATATTTTCATGGATATATACTTGTTTTGTTTCTTACTTGAAGGATTTCGTACTAGTTTTCAAGATTATCATAAAACTAGTTGCGTATTTCTTCATTTTGAAAGAGTTTTCAATTATACTAAAATTATTTTCAAATTCATATCTTTGAAACCCCTTCCTTTGAAGAGCGGATGGATGGGCGACCATCCCTTGTATGCTCAAATTGAAAATCTTTTAACATGTGCATGAAAGGGAGATAATTATGAGTTATACACTTGATCCTCATTATATTTTCAATTGGTATCACAATTGATATTTTTATGTTTGTATACTCATATTTGTGTTTTCTATATGTGTATGCTTCAAACTTCAAATAATATCAATTTCGATTGATATTTATATTTTCATACATATATATATATATGATTTTCTTGTGTTTACAATATCTTTTAAATATTAAACACAAATTATGTTTATGCTAAGCTTGATTTAATCTTTAATATCAATTATTTTTCAATTGGTATCTTATACAAGCTTATGCATCGTTTTTATTAGTATTTTCTAAAGGGGAGAAAAATTCGTGTTTTTTCAATTAGTTTTAGTTTCAATTGGTATCTTACTCCCATTCTTTATGATGAAAAATACTTTATTTGGTATATGCTAACATTTTCAATATTGGTATCAATAATCTTAATTGGTATTATTCTCAATTTGGTAAATGATTTGTATTTCCAAATTTGTTTTGTATTTTCAATTGGTTTTTTACTTTCAATTGGTATCAAAATTTACAATATATATTTCAGTTGATATCAAAAACATACAATGTTTCATTTTCAATTGGTATAAAAAATTTACAAGAGATTTTCAATTGGTATCATTTGGTATCTTAAATTTTTATTTATTTTCAATTGATATCATAAATTGGTATCATAATGTTTTGATAATATCTTTATCATAAATTAGTATATTTTTCAATTGGTATTGTTTTGATATGTATTGCTTATATGCAAGGGAAGCTTAACATCTTCTCTGTATATAGATTCATGTTGAGTGTATCTCATATTGAGGAACTTGACCTCTCCTCTCTATGTCTTACACGTGTGTAGAGGGAGCTTCACATCTCCTTTTATATATTGTATATTATATGTTATGTGATTAGGGTTTAGTCATCTCTTTTTCATGTAATGCGTGTATGCAGGGGGAGTTAACTTTACGTCTTTCCTCTTCGTGAATGTATATCGCATATATATTTATTGTTTGATTTGTTTTCGCCTCTTTGTTGATGATTTGACAAAAGGGGAAGAGAAATTTTAGAGTTTATATATGCATGTTTATATGCATGTTTATTTCATTCCTTATTTTATACAAAAAGGGAGAGAAGAATTTTTGAGAGTTCTATATATGCATGTTTATTTTCTTATTTATGCATATATGATTGGTATCCAATATTGCATATTTTACATCATAATCCCCATGCATATTACAAATAAATATGTGATTTTTACTCCTCTTCTCTACATATTTGCAGGTACATACTTAATGGAGAGATATCCAAATAATCACTTAATTACTACTAATTAAGTGATTAATTAAAGGTTAAGATAAAGCCAATTTCAAATCAAATCCAGAGAGATCTGCGCTCAACCAACTGAGATTCTAGAATGTCCACGTGGCCAACAACCCCGTAACCACTCAGCAACAGAAATCCGTTGCTGAACGGATTCGGTTACGCCGCGGACGCGCGGCAGGGCGCAGCAATCTAGGGTTGTTACGATCCCGGATTTTGTGGCAACCACCTTATCTCCAGAAGCTTCTCAGTTCTCCTATAAATACTTCATTTGTACCTGCGAGAAAAGACTGATCAGAGAGAGAGGGAGCTTAGTTCATAGTTTTGTATTTTGATAGGTTTTCTTTAGGATTTTTAGCTCTCTATGATCTTCTTCTCCCTAGATTTCATTGCAAGAGAGAGTTGTATGAGAGAGAGAGCTTGTATCAACAAGGAGTGACAACTTGGAGCTATACAAGGATTGATCCATTCTCATCTACTCTACTTGAGCTTGATTCTAGTTTGTTTTCTTTCCTTACTTGCTTTGTTTACTTTCTAGCAATTTATTCATGTTTAGCTTTTCTTTTGTAATGGTGTGTAGCTAATTCTTTCTCCATGTACTAGCTAACCACTACCTTGCTAACTTCTAAACTCATGGGTGATTGCTTTACTTCATCTTGCAATTTGTATGGTTTTCTCTTCTCCGATGGGTTTCTTTTCATTTCTTGGCAAGTATCTTGTTGTAATTCTCCATATGATTCATGTGTGCCTCACTTGGAGCCTAGTCTTTGAACTAGTGCCTTGATGGAACATGGAGATGGATCACCAATATGCTATTTGTTGTACAACTTCATTATGTCGATTCTTGAATGTTGTATGCCTATTCATTAGCATCCCTTGAGTGTAGCTCTTTTGTTCCATTATTGAAAGTCTAATTTGTAGGCCTATGACCATCTATGGAGGCTACAAGACAAGTCCAAGAATGAATCCCCATCATCCATGTGAGAAGGTAATTAGACCACAAGCAAGACACATCCATGCCGATGAATCAACATGAGGCACGCATCACTATCACGGAGTTTAGTAAGTCTTTAGAAAGGTAGTTAAGGTTAGCTAGTCATGGTTTTATTTCATTCAAGTTTTCTTCAATTTTACTTTCTTTTTAGTTGTTAGTTCAAATCCAATCCCGATCTTGATTTCTCCCGATTTCCACCATGAACATAGACACCAATTCTTTGATTTGTTTTTCTTTTGATTCTTTATTCTTTTAAAAGCAAAGAAGAAGTCTCGTTTTCTCTTCTCACTAGTATCGTAACGATTCTACTCTAGCTCTCCTTGTGGTTCGACTCGGTATAGCTTTATGCTATAGCGGAAAGATTGGAACAAGGTATATCAATCACATATTCGAAGTGAACAAGATCAAAGGTGAACTCTAAACCATAAACCATCTCTTTAATACCTAAATCTTGTGCAATTAACTTCTTGTACCTTGTTTACAACTCAATCAAATTTTTGGCGCCGTTGCCGGGGAGAGCGACGGTATTTTTAAAAGTGAGAAACTAAACGATTCTTCTTCTCTGTTGCAGGTGACAGGAGAAGAAAACAGGAAAATATCTACAGCAGAAACATATAAGTGGAACTGGGACTCTGCTCAAGAAAGCAGAGCCCAGGATCCCTCTGGAGTGCCGCGGATCCACAAGAATTGCCGTGGAAACGCGGCACAACAGAGAGAACTACTGACAAAATTTTTGCAGGGGCTTCTGCTCTGCAAGTTACATCTGCTTCTATACTTCATTTCCTGTATTCTGCATCATATACCTGATAAATTAATTCAACAGTAAAAAAAATTGGTTGTAATTGATAATAATTGTTAGACATTTGCATTTTAGGCACGTGTCTTTCAATTCTTTACTTTTACTGTTGAAGAGCGCGTGGGACAAGGTACGTGTTCGCATAGCATATAGATTAGGACAAACTCTTGCTTGATTTTCATGCTTTGAGTGTATCCTTGTTATCTTTCATCGTACACTTGCACGAATTTACTTTAAGGGCATATCCCGTAAATAAGATAAGGTGGGGATTTTATCACCCCTTCCTTAGCCCGAAAATCATTTCCCCACGTACTCACAATCCCAAGCTTGTAACTAAAAATTGATAGACGTTGGCCCTAGGGACATCCGGACTCGCTTAGGAGATTTTCCTAAGGGGGAAAAGTGTTGGAAATTGACTTCTGTAAAATCAGTGTCTAGGAAAGGGGTTGAGGGCCGAAAGCCCGAAGGTTGCTGGTTACTTAATTAAGGAACGTCTCCGGACGGAAAACCTCCCACCAACCTTACCCTTCCCTGGCTGATTTGCTTATAGTCAGAGTCCACACCAAACCTCCCGTGGACAGTCTATTTAGGAGTCACCTAGGACCAGAAACCCTAGACAAGCTTGGATTGATTTTTTCTTTTGTTGTTTGTTATTTTTTCTTTTTCGCTGGTGTGATCGGTGTACGTTGTTTGTGATTGTATATACGACAGTGGTTTTGTGATCCTAATTCTACACTTGCACATACACAACCACTTCACATCATGACCAACAACGTCTCACTTCAAGATCGATTCTATCCGATTCGCACCTCCATTCCTTCATGCATTCTTCTCCCCGAGCCTAATGGAAATCATTTTGAGCTGAAACCACAATTCATTAGTACACTTCCCCGATTCCATGGTCTTGAGTCTGAGGACGCGTACCTCTTTATTCGTGAGTTTGAAGAGGTATGCCAAATGATGAGAATATCCCAACTTTCTGAGGATGCTGTTAGGTTACGGTTCATACCGTTTGCACTTAAGGATTTAGCTAAGAAATGGCTTTATAGTCTTCCTGTCAGTTCCATATCTTCATGGGATGATTTTGTTAAGGTCTTTCTTAGGAAATTCTATTCTATCCACAAAACAGCCCTCATGAGAAAAAACATAATGCAATTCAAGCAAGAACAAAATGAACCTTTCTGGAAATATCTTGAGCGTTTCAAAGACCTCTTAGCCCTATGTCCCCATCACGGCATAGAGAAATGGCGGCTATGCCAGATTATCTATGATGGATTAGATTACCAAACGAAAACACTTTTAGAATCCATGTGCCAAGGGGAATTTCTGAAGAAAGATGAACATCAAGGGTGGGATCTCTTTGAAATCCTAGCTGAGAAAACCATTCAGTGGGAGTCATGCCCTGATAAACCGACTCCCACCACTTCCAGAACTGGTACACAATCCAAAGAATCCTCTCTAGCTTCAGAAACCAAGATCACACAATTAATGAAGAGGATAGAGTTGCTTGAGTCAATAGGGAATTCTGTGGTCAACCAGGTCAACCCATTGCCTTTGATTAGACCAGGTTGCACCAAATGTCAAGACCTTAGCCATGTTATTGAGGAGTGTCCATTGTATCAGCCCCCATTTCAGGAGAACATGAATGCAGCATTTACCAGACCCCCATACTCCAATACTTACAATTCAGGATGGCAGAACCATCCAAATTTTTCATGGAGTCAGTCTGGTACTGAGCATCATATGCCACCACTTCCACATCTGTACAATGCTCAGTTTCATCCATCCAGTTTCGATCAGAATTCACTGTATATTCATCCATCTCAAAGTCCACCACAGTCATATCAGGACCCACCACCATATTACCAATCACAGTTCCAATCTCCATATCCTCAACATCCACCCCAAAATAATTCTGAAATATCTGAGTTGAAACAAATGATAGAAACCTTAACAAAGAACCAGCAACAGGAGTTGAATGAAATGAAGGTCCAGATCAAGCAATTGGCTGAGAATCAGAAAGGACTGTTCTTAAGCCAGCCATTGCTAAATCCCAAAGTTGAAAATTCAGGACCCAGTCACTGTCATGCCATTCATACCCTGAGATCTGGTAAACAAGTTGACAATAAGGTTTCTAGTCCACAATCTCATCCAGTACCAAAGCAAACTCCTCATGTCCCAATGTCACCAACTTTTGACAACCCATCCTCTAGTACAGAGCCATCCACTTCCAAAGCCAAGGGGAAAGAAAAGGTAGATGAGCAACCTTATAAGCCTAGAGTACCATATCCAAATAGGCTTCTAAATAATAAGTCAAATGCTCACATGGAGAAAATAAAAGAAACATTCAATAAGGTCCAAATCAATGTCCCTCTTCTTGATGCCATTCAACAAGTGCCATCATATGCCAAATTTTTGAAGGAAATGTGCACCAAGAAGAGGAAGACCCAAGTCCCTAAAAAAGTCTTCCTTGCATCATCCATCAATGAGCTGCTCACTGGTCCAATTCCTGTTAAGTATAAAGACCCAGGGAGCCCCACCATTTCATGCATCATAGGACAGACTACAATAAATAGGGCACTTCTTGATTTGGGGGCCAGTATCAATCTCCTACCTTTCTCTGTGTACCAACAATTGGGGTTAGGTGATCTCCACCCAACCCAAATGACCATTCAATTGGCTGATTGCTCTGTTACTAAACCAAGGGGGTAATTCAAGATGTCCTGGTCAAAGTTGGAGAATTCTTTTATCCAGTTGACTTTGTTGTCCTTGAAACAAAACCAGTGTCAAATTCCAATCAAAGGGCACAAATTCCTGTCATTCTGGGTCGACCATTCCTGGCTACTGCAAATGCAATCATTAATTGCCGGAATGGATCAATGAGGTTGACTTTTGGTAACATGACACATGAACACAATGTCTTCCACACACAGCCTCACAAAACAAAAGATCAAACATTTGAGGTTAATTTCATTAGTAACAATTGTGAGGAGGAAGGTGAAGATCCAAAAGATGAGTCACAATCTTGTGATTCTCTTATCCGAATACCCTTTCAAACGGGGAAAGTTGATTTGGATACTTTCACTTTCAATGAGCCAACTGAGACTGTATTTGAACCTCCTATTGATATATCATTTGAAGACTTGTTTGCTGATGAGATTATGTGCTTAGATGAGTCAACTCGGGGTAAGTTAGCTAATTGTCCACTGCGGATGTTGACTTGAGCTTTGAAGAATTATATGGAGAGGAGTTAAAATTTCTAAACACTGGAAGTGATGAGATTCTGAGTGAGAGTGGTGATAAGGACTTTGTTTGTGAACGATGTGGTGGAAAGAGTATGAATGAAAATAACAACAAATTGAAACTGGAATCACCTAGGGTAAGAACAATTCAGACCGTTTCCCAATGGAATTCAAGAAAGAGAACACATTGGAACGATGGGAAACGGGCCAGAGGGAAGCGACCAAAAACCCAGGTGAGAGTTACATTTGTATATTCCTTGTAAATAATTTTTCCTACCTCTTACCTGTTTCATGCATACATTTACCATAATGCATTGAGGACAATGCATGAAATAAGTGTGGGGGAGGGTTTACTAACATAGGATTTTCTTTTCTTTATAGGATTTTTATTTTTTAGGACTTTTATTTTTTTTTTTTTTAGGTCTTTTATTTTTAGATTTTATCTATAGATTTTATTTTTTTCTAGATTTTCCATTTTCTTTTTAGATTTTGCTTTTCTTTTAGAAAAATATATAAAAAAAATAAATAAAAAATAAACAACAATAAAAACTTTTTGAAATAAGAGACAAAGTTTTGATCTATTTTTAAGAAAATTAAGATGTATCTTAGAGATTAAGAAAGCCTTAATTATGACATCTTAACATAGTTGAAGTAATAGATCTTGTTTGAGATTATAGGATAAGTAAGTAAAATTGGTGAGATATTATTATCTGGAATTTTTTGCCTTAGATAATATGCACTTTACACTTACACATTTCTTGGGATGGAGACAAAGACCAAAAATGCCATATAAATAAAAAAAAGAAAAAGAAAAAAAAAAAGAAAAAAAAATAAATATATATAAATAAAGCATCACCTATTAAGCTGGGAAATTGTGCCTCAAGAAGCATGATTACTCACGCCTAACGGTGATCTCACTTATTAAGCTGGATAATTGTGCCTCAAGAAGCATGATCATTCACGCCTAACGGTGATAAAAAAATAATCCCCTTTAGTTTTGTGGCCTTTTCTACTCGAGACCTTAAACCCGAGGGATGTTTTCTCATCTGGTGCCCTAAGACCGTCTGGTTTGGGAGTCATCGGTTAAAGGCTCGCTACAAGGGTAGATTAGAAAGCCTAAGAAAACTAAGGGAAGAAAAAAGCAGAAAAAGAAAAAAATATATATATATATAAATAATAAATAAATGGCTTTATGGTTGGAGTTGAAATCCCAAGAAACCTTCACTGAGCACGGTGTGCATACTATCTAGGTTTTATGAGAGATAAAATATTCAATCCAATTTTGAATTCTTACCTTAATTAAAACAAGATCTTGCATGGATACTAAGTTTAAGGAAGAATGATTATAGGTGGACTTATGACCTAGGATCACTTATATTTTGCAAAAATAGTTCGTAAACTTGTCTCTTGTTCAAAATGCGTTTTCAAAACACTAACATTTGTCTTCTTTCTTTATGGATTTGTGGGTGCAATCCGCTGAAAACCCTCAGGAGACAACACTCCTCCTCTAGGGTAACCTAGAGGTTTAACGGCTTGTTGCACATGCTCAGTGCAATCGCGTCACCTGCGAAAGTGGTGTAATAAATTGTTAGTCTAGATTTTCTTTTTCTTTGTTTTGCTCGGGACGAGCAAAAGAATAAGTGTGGGGGTGTGATTGGTATCCAATATTGCATATTTTACATCATAATCCCCATGCATATTACAAATAAATATGTGATTTTTACTCCTCTTCTCTACATATTTGCAGGTACATACTTAATGGAGAGATATCCAAATAATCACTTAATTACCACTAATTAAGTGATTAATTAAAGGTTAAGATAAAGCCAATTTCAAATCAAATCCAGAGAGATCTGCGCTCAACCAACTGAGATTCTAGAATGTCCACGTGGCCAACAACCCCGTAACCACTCAGCAACAGAAATCCGTTGCTGAACGGATTCGGTTACGCCGCGGACGCGCGGCAGGGCGCGGCAATCTAGGGTTGTTACGATCCCGGATTTTGTGGCAACCACCTTATCTCCAGAAGCTTCTCAGTTCTCCTATAAATACTTCATTTGTACCTGCGAGAAAAGACTGATCAGAGAAGAGAGGGAGCTTAGTTCATAGTTTTGTATTTTGATAGGTTTTCTTTAGGATTTTTAGCTCTCTATGATCTTCTTCTCCCTAGATTTCATTGCAAGAGAGAGTTGTATGAGAGAGAGAGCTTGTATCAACAAGGAGTGACAACTTGGAGCTATACAAGGATTGATCCATTCTCATCTACTCTACTTGAGCTTGATTATAGTTTGTTTTCTTTCCTTACTTGCTTTGTTTACTTTCTAGCAATTTATTCATGTTTAGCTTTTCTTTTGTAATGGTGTGTAGCTAATTCTTTCTCCATGTACTAGCTAACCACTACCTTGCTAACTTCTAAACTCATGGGTGATTGCTTTACTTCATCTTGCAATTTGTATGGTTTTCTCTTCTCCGATGGGTTTCTTTTCATTTCTTGGCAAGTATCTTGTTGTAATTCTCCATATGATTCATGTGTGCCTCACTTGGAGCCTAGTCTTTGAACTAGTGCCTTGATGGAACATGGAGATGGATCACCAATATGCTATTTGTTGTACAACTTCATTATGTCGATTCTTGAATGTTGTATGCCTATTCATTAGCATCCCTTGAGTGTAGCTCTTTTGTTTCCATTATTGAAAGTCTAATTTGTAGGCCTATGACCATCTATGGAGGCTACAAGACAAGTCCAAGAATGAATCCCCATCATCCATGTGAGAAGGTAATTAGACCACAAGCAAGACACATCCATGCCGATGAATCAACATGAGGCACGCATCACTATCACGGAGTTTAGTAAGTCTTTAGCAAGGTAGTTAAGGTTAGCTAGTCATGGTTTTATTTCATTCAAGTTTTCTTCAATTTTACTTTCTTTTTAGTTGTTAGTTCAAATCCAATCCCGATCTTGATTTCTCCCGATTTCCACCATGAACATAGACACCAATTCTTTGATTTGTTTTTCTTTTGATTCTTTATTCTTTTAAAAGCAAAGAAGAAGTCTCGTTTTCTCTTCTCACTAGTATCGTAACGATTCTACTCTAGCTCTCCTTGTGGTTCGACTCGGTATAGCTTTATGCTATAGCGGAAAGATTGGAACAAGGTATATCAATCACATATTCGAAGTGAACAAGATCAAAGGTGAACTCTAAACCATAAACCATCTCTTTAATACCTAAATCTTGTGCAATTAACTTCTTGTACCTTGTTTACAACTCAATCAATATATGTTTTGTTTATGCAAAAAGGGAAAAAATATTTGGAGAGTTTATTTATGTTTATTTCCTCATTTATGCATATATGTTTTGTTTGGTTTATGCATTCATTGAATATCTTTATTATTTATTGCTATTCATGAGTTAAGGGGGAGCTTCTATGAAGCTTAACTTCAATCCATGCATATAACTACATGAGTTTTGTCATCATCAAAAAGAGGGAGATTGTTGGTCCAAAGGCCCATCACTCTAGTTTTGATGATGATTAACTCATGTAGTTATAGTTTACTAATAATCTTGTGTTTAAATAGTTTTAGTGATTGACCAAAATATTAGTTGGTGTTTGGTTTCAATAAAGGAGTTTTGGAGCTATCACGTGTTGATTCAATAGCTCGAGCATCAAGATCGCATCTAGCACTCGGTTGGAGTCAAGCTCCTTGGATCGCGTTTGGATCGAGTTGGTTTGGAGACAAGAAGACTTTGGTTTGTGTTTAGTTTAGTGCGTTTAGATCTTGTGTAAAGATTAGATTGTGTAGATATGCTCAAGTTCACACACACACACAAAAGTTTAAAGTTTATTGGTTTTGGTTTTCGATTTAACCGATTTTGGATTTCATGTCAAAAACATAGATATATATATATATATATCTTATATGTATATTGGATTCTATCCATATACAACATACTTCAAAGTTGTTTCAATATCATGTTTTTGTATTTATACAAGTTTTTGAGAAAATAGTTTTTCATTTCAAAGTTTGGTTTTTGAAAAATACAGTTTTTGTTTAAAGGCCAAATTTCTATATCACAAAAATGGTTCAAATAGTTTGTAATATGTGTTGAATTTTAGTCACACATATTTGTATTTCAAAGATCTTATAAGAACTTATTTTTATGAAATTTATGTGATTTTATGAGATTTAATTGAAATTAAAAAGATAAGTTTTCAATACCCAAAATCTCAGCCAGATTGCTCTGGCGATCGACCGGACGGTCGACCCGACCGGTCGACCGATGTGCACGAAAACATGCACAAGGCCAGCCAACTCGGCCGGTCGATCGCGCGGTCGACCGACTGAAAGCACCCCACTCTCGGTTGGGGGCCGATCAACCGGAGGCACAACAGTCATAAATATGACCGTTGCGCCGGTCGACCAGGCGGTCGATCGGAAGGTCATTTCTGACCTTCCCAAACTGCAACGGGCAGATTTTTGAGAGGCTATATATATGCCTTCTCTTGAGTTATTTTTAACAAGTTTTAGATAGCAATTTTTCCTACCTTTACAAGTGTTTAACAACAAGTTTTTAAAAGAGTTTTTGGGCTAAAAGATTTTATCTTGATTTGTTTTAAAGGGTTGAAAAATCAAAAAAAAAAAGAGAGTCTTTAAGAATTGGTTTTGATCTTCATTTATATTTCTATCTAGAGTTTTTTTCAAGAGTTTTTTTTTTTGTGATTTTGATTTCTAAACTCATTATTTTTCGCACACTTGAGCTATCATATCTATCCTATCTATAAAATCTTGTTTTGTGAGGAAAATTAGTTTGTTGTTTGTTGAGACCACCAAGAGTTGAAACCTTCTTTGTGTTTATTGTTATCCCTCTTGTGTAGAGGTGATTGTGGAGGTTGTGTTGGTATCCCTTTAAGTGTAGAGGTGATTGCTATTATTTGGCTATGTGCCTATCCCTCTAGTGAGAGGTGATTGTTGGCTTTGTTCCTATATCTCTATTGAGAGGTTGATCTTGTGTGGCTTAGTACCTTACCTCTTGTGTAGAGGTTGTTGTTGTTTGAGAGGGGAGTTGTGTACTCCAAGTTTGTTACCCAAATCTTCAGTGGAGGTTCCCTGTGTGGGAAGTCCTATGTGGACGCATTAGTGGAAATCCTTCTGTGTGAAGGCGAGAACGTAGAGTAGTGGCTCGAACCTCGAAACATATCTCGATGTTTGTGATTGATCCACTATCTCTAAACTTTCTCTCTTATATCTTGCATTATTTCATATTGTTCATATCATACATATATGCTTGGTATTATTTGTGTGTGTCCATACTTGTGTTGAACCAAGAGAGCTTCAATAGCACCTCAACTCTTATTTAGAGGAATTTAGAGGAGTTAGTTCAAAGCCCTTCACCGGGAATTCAGCTACACTTTTTGGTTACACAAAGTGTGTTGCAATTTAGTTTTTAATTCCGCATCATTTGTCATTAGATTAGTCATATACCTATTCACCCTCCTTTAGGTGTACTTACAGTTTGTGTGTGTGGTTGTGTTGATGGTGGTTGGGGGGTTGTAGTGGGGGTGGTTGAGTGTGCTTGATGTGCGTGTGTGTGGTGGGAGTGGTTGTGTGTGCTTGATGTACGTGTGTGTAGTTGTGGTCGTGGAGTGTGTGTGGTTGTGGTGGTGTGCCATGTTTGATGTGTGGGTGTTATGCTTGATGTGTGTGTGTGCGGTGGTGGGTGGGTGTGTGGTGATGGTGGGTGTGTCATGCTTCAAGTGTGCGTAGTGGTGGTGTGCCATGCTTGATGTGTGTGTTGGTTGGTGGTAAAGTAAATTTATTCTTTACATGATATCTGGTATTGTACTTCAATATATTATTTTTCATGTGTTGTTAATTCAATATATTATTTTTATGTCTAGAATAGGTAAACATGGATCGGAAATGGACGGATGCTAATAGGTTAAGTGTCGAATATTGGAATGGTATAGAAGAGTTTATTAAGTTTGTTGTTGAACGTGCCAACAATCCTAATCGTATTAAGTGTCCATGTAATAAGATGGGGTTCACTTGAGAATGTTACGGTTGAAGTATTAAGAGATCATTTATTCGTTAATGGGATTGATAAAGGTTATACACGATTAATATGGCATGGTGAGAGTGTAAGAGATAGACAGATTAATTTAGATGATAGAAGATGTGATGAAAGAGAAGAAATCGATTATAGTGAGGGTGATAAATTAGAAGACATGATTCATGATGTTGAAGATCACTTTATGATCACCTACACTTAATCCAGAACTTAAAAGATGATGCAAAAAAATCTTTACATGTTGGTTGCTTTAAATTCACTAAATTATCTACAGTGTTGAGATTGTACAATTTGAAAAGAAGAAAATGGGTGGAGCGATAAAAGTTTTACAGCCTTACTCAATCTCCACAAAGATATACTTCTTGAGGCTAATGAACTCCAGGATTGTACATGCGATGTCAAAAGATCTTGTGCTTTATGGTATAAATTAAGAGAGAATACACGCTTGTCCTAATGATTGTATTTTGTATAGAAAAGATAAAAAAGTTTGTAGAGATGTCCAATTTGTGAAGTGGATCGGTACAAAAAAATAAGAATAAATTTTAGCCAAGGTATTATGATATTTTCCGATAATACCTAAATTTAAACGCATGTTTAGGAATGCAAAAATTTGGAAGATATGGCATTCAGACGGAAGGATTTCTAATAATATGCTTCGACATCTGGCTTATTTTCCGCAATGGATATGAATCATTCGAAGTTTTTCGATTTTAAATGTAATGCAAGGAATCTCCGACTAGGTATTTCGTCTGATGGAATGAACCCGCACGGTAACATGAGTAACACACAAAGTACTTGGCTAGTTGTTTTGACTATTTATAATCGTCCTCCCTAGTTGTGCATGAGCGCGAGTTTATAATATTGTCATTGCTATATCGGGTCCCAGATAGCTGAAAAATGCTATAGATGTTTATTTGGCACCTCTTATTGAAGACTTAAAGATAATGTGGAAGAAAGTGTTGAAGTATTCAATGCATATCATTAAGAAAATTTCGAGCTCCGAGTTATATTATTTTGAACAATCAATGATTTTTCAATATATAGAAACTCGTTAGAGTACAATGTGAAAAGACATAAGGCATATCTTGTATGTGAAGAAGACACATTTTTCTCTAATTAAAGCATGGTAGAAAGACAGTATACCTTGATTTTTGGAGATTCTTGCCTAAGTCCCATCGTTATCGGAGGCTACGAAAAGCTTTTAATGGATCTATAGAAAAAGGAAGAGCTTCAAAGGCATTGACCGGTAAAGAGGTATATCAACGGGCAAACCGTCTCAGTGCAAGTTATGATAAAGAGAAGAAGATTACAGTTAAACAGAATGTGTGAAAGAAGAGGTCAATATTTTTGATCTTCCATATTAGAAATTTTTGTTTGTGAGATATTGCCTTGATGTCATGTATATTGAGAAGAATATTTGTGATAGTATTATTGGCACATTACTCAATATACCCAATAAGATTAAGGATGAAGTCAAAAATAAAAAGGATTTGGTTGAAATGGGTATACGTAAGCAGTTGCATCAGAGCAGAAAAGAGAAAATACATATTTACCGCCAGCATGCCATACTTTGTTTAAAAAGGAAAATATAGACTTATGTCAGTATCTTTTTGGGATTACGGTGCCAAGTGGTTACTTATCAAATATTCAAAGTCTTATTTCAATAAAAGATCAAAATCTAGTTGGCTTGAAATCTCATGATTGTCATGCATTGATGCAACAGTTGCTGCCTGTAACTGTACGTTCCGTATTGCCACAACATGTCCGTCATGCTATTATTCGACTTTATTTTTTTCAATGTAATATGTAGCAAGATAATTGACCTAGCAAAACTGAAATAGTTGCAATAAGATGTTATAGTTACACTGTGTCAGCTTGAAATATATTTTTCACCTTCATTTTTTAATATTATGGTGCATTTAATGGTTCATTTGATCAAAGAGATTAGACTATGTGGCTTGCTCTTCTTAAGGTGAATGTATCCATTTGAGCGATACATGAAATATTAAAAGGGTATATGTGGAACCAAAATCGACCTGAATGTTGCATTGTTGAATGTTACACATATAAAGAGGTAATTGAATTTTACAATGAATACTTATCAAATGTTAAAGTATAGGACTTCCTAAGAGGGTTTGTACTAAGGTTCGATGGCTTTGATAAAATTGGACAATTGTGGGTACTGTCAGTAAAGACTTATTGTGTCAAGCACATAAATATAACTTGAATAACACTGATGAAGTGCAATCTTATATAAATGAGCATATGAACTATGTAGGGCGCATCAATCCATTTAAATCAAAGAGGGAGAAATGGGTAATAGATGAACATAATAAATCGTTCATCAAGTGGTTCCGAAATTGAGTAGTTGATCAATCACAACTAAATCAATTGTATTTCTGAAAATTTGAGATGGTTAGCACATGAGCCTCACATGGATGTCTTGTCTTACCGTGGGTATCCTACAAATAATTATTATTTTTATACAATAATATATGATGATAATTGTACTGTACAAAACAGTAGGGTGACCTTAGTGGCTCAATCAATACATATTTTCAGAGGCAGATAATAAATCAATATTTGCAAATATGTCATACTATGGGGTGATTGAGGACATATGGAGTTAGATTACACCATGTTTCGTGTTCTCGTGTTCCAAGATAAGTGGGTGGAGAATAATAATAGCATCCAAGACGACGGGTTAAGATTTATTCTAGTGGATCTTAATTGAAACCCTCAGCTTTAGATGTATGTGTCGCAGTATCAGTACTCGATATGGAGTACATATTTGATTTGACCTTTTTGATAGTTAGACTGAAACAGCATCAGCTCCAGATATTTTTTTCTAATATTTTAGATTTTTCAGGATTTTCTAAAATTTTTTCTAGATTACTTTGGAGAATCTCCCAAATTCGGTGACAATCGATAATGATAATCGACTTCAGGATTTTTAATTTACAAATGCGGTTGAATTTCAAGAGTCTGATTTCACAGTATTGCTCAAGGTAATATTTTCTTTTTTTAAGAATTTTGGATTTTTTTGAATTAATAAAAATTTCTCAATAATATATTATAAAATTCATTTTTTTATTTCTTCTTTTCTTTCTCCAGTTTTCTACCAACTTCTTCCATCACCTTTTTCCACCGCCTCTCTCTCTCTCTTTCTCTCTCTCTCTCTCCTCTGATTTTAACCCTCTCTACATCTCACCCTTTCTTTAACTCATCTCTATCTCACTCCCACATACTCTTTTTCCCTTTCTATACACTCCTAACTCTCTCTCCTCTCTCTGCTCACGCTGCTGGCTGCAGGCCAGGCCGGCGGTGGCCACACCTCTTCCCCTTCTTCTCCTCTCTCTCTCCAGCTCGCCCTTCCTCTTTTTCTTCCTCTCCTTTCCCTTCTTCTTCTTCTTCATCAACTACTGCTTTCCTCTTCCCACTGCCGAGCGAAGGCCAGGACCACTGCCGGTAGCCACGCCACCCCTGTCGGCCATCCTCAGGCCACCACCACCACCGTTTTCTTCTTCTTCTTCTCTCTCTCTCTCTTATTTCTTTTTCTTTTTTCCTTTCTCTCCCTCTCCCTCTCCCTCTCTCCCTGCTGGTCGGCCGGCCAGATCACCGTCGGTGGTTAGCTAGTCGCCTGCAGCGGTCGCGCAGCCCCTGCCGCGACCGTCGTGCCGCTGCCACGATCCCCTCACCCGCTGCTGCTCTCTCTTTTTATCTCTCTCGTTCTCTCTTTCTTTCTCTAGTGGATCTAAACTCGTTCTAAACCCGACCCATTAGCCTCAAACCGAACCCATTAACCCAATACCTTATTCACTTAAGTTTATCGGGTTTAGGTTATTAAATCTAATCCTTACTCGTTAGCAATCCAAACCCGATCCATTATGAAAGGTAATTTTACATAAAACCCTCTGCTAAATATAGTTATTACATTTTATACTTTATAAATTACATATTTAACTCATGTATATTGATTTCAGTATTCGAGCGATATCTTGATCATCCGGAGTCCGATCTAGACGATTCTAGAGCCGTTGCGGTCGTAGGAAGACGAGCTACATCCATGTAATAACTATGCGAGTGTTTTTAGTTTATAAATTATATTTGTGTTAAATAATAATTAGTTTATTATATTGTATTTACCATTTAATAAATCATATAAATTACAGTTATTATCTAATAAATTATTTAAACAGTAAAACACTTTAATTAAGATAAGAGTGTATGTTCTTAAACATCTAAATAAAATGATAGTGTATTATGATTCATGATTTAAATATAAATATAAATGAATTATTTATACATTAGTGATTATCAGACTGTAAATTAAAGAACTTCCAGATTAATAAATAAATAAATTATTTTAATATGATTGAGAAGAGTTTGAAAATAGATAATTGTAAATAATTACTTTGTATCGGTCATGTTAATAATATTGACCTAGTTATAACAAATATTGGTTAATACCACTTCATTATACTTATCATGTCACTGTTACTTGATTCATGAGAATAAACAGTAATGCATTGGATATTGGTATATACATATTCTTGTATCACTTTACATGAGTTACCGCTACTTGCTTATTTATGTACTTTCGTTCACGGATGTTATATTACAATAGACACTGTTATTTCATGTACCGATTCATCGTTATATGAACACTCTAGTACACTGAACAATGTTATTTTCGGTACCTGTATAATAGTTTTACGAATACTTTGTTACACTGGACTCTGATATTTCATGTTCTTGTATCACAGTTACACAGACGCACCGAAGTATATGACATGACTGATTACTGTATCATTAATATTGATATAGCATTCATGTTACATGGATTCACACGTATGCATGCTCTAATTATTCATGTATCTCTGTTACATGGATTATTGTTGCTAGAATATTCTTATATTACTGTTACATGAATATATCCTGAATACAAAACATGCTTGTTTTCTGTATCGCTGTTACATAACTGCTTCTCATATTCTTGATATCGATATGACACTCATGTATCACAGTAACATGTATGTTTCCCGTTTCTCATTACTTGGGACATACCAGCAGCTAATTTAAGATGTACGGAATTAAGTGCCACACGGAGCAGAGTACCACGCCACATACGTGGTGGAGGCCACCTATTGGACCCGTAGGGCCCACTTCTAGAACCTACATCTTATGGATCTTATATCTCATGTTATCATGTACATGTCCTGTTACCCTGTTAAATGTCACTGGTATTGTTATTGTTCCTAATTTACTGTATAATTCATTTATGATAAATATAACATAGGGATGAGAGAAAACTGAATGGTTGACTAGGTCTTATCGGGCGGATGTTAGGAATCCATATTAGTCCCACCGCAGGGGACGTGGTAGTGTTGGCTATCATCTGTTATAGTTCGTTGAGCTTCCCTTTCCCATTACTTATTTCGCCTTAGAGGGTCAGCACTTGTCTCAGCAGTCTGGAGCTTGTTTAAGGCCGTAATCCCGGGTATGCACAGGATACACCCACCTAAGTAGAGCTTCTTGACTATTGAGTTTTCAATTAACATAATTAAATAATATAATAATAACGACGACAGGAACGCTTGATATTTGATTACTCTCTTTTTCGGATAATGATACCCGTATGTCATGTCCGGATGGGTTCGGCTGGAGTACGGGCTCCAACATGAACTGCCAGTGGTATGAGACACTGAAAAAGATTGATTTAAATATCATGTGATACTGATCGTTATTATTATATAATTATTATTATTTGCTTAACACATGCGTGATATCTTGCATGAGGACATGTCTATGTATATTGTATTAAACATCATGATTATTATCTCGCTATTATACATGTATAGTAGGTACTTCATATATTCTCTATAAAGATATTGTTCCTATATGTTCACAAACACTGTAGCATGTTATCTTGTTTGTTTATATTATATAAAGCTTCACGATATCTTGTTTACCAGCATGTTATTATGCATGTATACTTTACACTTCATGTATTCTCTATAACCGCACTATTCCTATACACTCACGGTACTGTAGTATGATTATTTTTGTTTCATACCATCATATTAGTATTACTATTAGTTTAAACTATAAATATGAAATAATTAAGACTTGATCCATGTTAATCAAACAAATTGATTAATTATTATATAACTAAATTCTATATCTTATCGATTATAACATGTTAATGATCGTAAATACTTTAATGATAATATAATAAAATAATATTAGTTGGTATATATAAAAACTCTAGTCAATTGATGTAAATATCATTTTGATCATGAAATATCATTGTAACATGCTTGTTAGTACAATATTATATTGTATCACTGTTAATTAGACATGTATTACATGTTATCGTGATTATAATTACTATTATAGTATATATTACTGTCTCCTTCATTTTACCACTCACTAGTCGCTTTCTGACGACTCTGAATTTGCATACCCAGGTTGGAGATCGAAATACCGTTGCACCTGATATTTCATGGGATACAAATAGGAGATTCGTCGCCTATATTATTCATAGATATCTTTATTATTCTATTTTTATTTCCTTATTTACTCATGTTTCCATATCTATTATGATCATTGACCCTTTTGCAAGTATTCATGTAATTATATAATATTGGATTAATTATATATAATGTATTTGTTTTCTCGTACTGAGGCTTAGCGCGTATATGTGATGTATTTTTCTTACGTATATGTGTCGCCAACTCGCGTCGTATCCCCGCTATAGTGTATTTTAGGAAGTGAAGTATAACGCCTCGATCCCGCGGGTACGGAGACGTTACTGCGACGTATATACATAGGTCAAAAATACCTCACACATATACGATAAGCATTAATACAAGCAAGAATCAGAGCTCGAAAATACGTGGTGCTTATACACTCCAACATATGAGTACAATTACAAAGTTATCACAGGATGTGATACAATATTAAAGAATATTACATCACCAATAGGCACAAATGTGAAAATACAAAGAGGTATACAATGATGAACTGTACAAAAGACGCTCACGAGTCATAAAGGCAAAACTCGAGAACAGAGCAGGAGGTCTGGAGGGATGGAGCCCCAGATGATCTGCCGATGATCCATGCTTCCGTTGTGCATCTCTGATCAGCAATCAGGAGATTCCACAAGCTCCAAACTCTGAGATCTGGACATGAGAATCCAAGGGAGTTAGAACTCCCCAACGAGTGGTGTGGCGAATGCCAGTGGCGTGCAGCGATAAACATACGTGTAACAATAAATCTAAGTACAAGAGCATGTATTGAAAACCGTGTTGTGAGCACATGCATACAGGAGCAGGCAGAGAGATAGTAAGTGATATCAAGAAGGAACATGCATGGTATAATGTGATAAAAACATGAACTGATTGAATAGAACACAAGTGGTAAGCCAGGATGAATACATATATATATAATAATAATAATCATAAAACCAGAAATCTAAGTAAAACCTGGTGAAAGCAAATACGGCAACACCAGCGGTACAAACCCAGTTTACTGCTTCATAAGATAAGTACGTCGAAGGATTAATCCAAATAAAAAAATCCTTATCTATATCATATATCACACATCATCCTAAGCTAAGTCCATACGACCCGAATTGCAAAACAAATAATGAATTATTAAGTAGTAACTTTTATTATTATTCGTCCAACTCATATATCTATGTATGTGTCCTGGCGTACGACTCAATGCACATACATTCATATATGACTAAGTCGAGGTTGGTTATTGAAAACTGATGATGATTGATGGATCATATTTATAGTGGGTCTCATCACTGCCTAGGACACGGTCTAGTAGGAATTACGACACCCAATACGAGTCTTCATATGGGGAATTACCCCAAACGAGTCGTCAGTCTTATGACCACTAGAAACACAAAATTACCGATATTCATTAGTTTCTCCCATCCCGATATAAGTTGACCTTTTTATGATTTATTATGTAATTATCAATTTACAGGAATAGCAGGAGCATGACATGTTCAGGAATTCAGGAGTACAAGAGTATATGCATAACAAGAATACATGTCACTGTATATAATACAAGATAATAAGTGCAAGATTTCTGTAAATATGATAATCACAGGTTAAGTGTTAACATGACAGACGACAGGTGTTAAGTAATATCATAAGAGGGGCAGGTGTCAAGTAGTAGCATGGTCAAGTGATAACATGACAGGAGTGATATCAGGCAGGTGATAAGAGACAACATGGTAAATGTTAGCACATCAAGTGAAAGTATGTCGCGATACAGGAAAATAGTACCAATATAAGAGATCGGTACGAATACCGAAAAATCATGCAGTCTAAGAAAAATAGTATAAATAAGATTTTAAACTCTTCATAATCTTAATAGAAGAATGGATAAACTGGCAAGCAGGTAATTAGCAAGCAAGCGAACATCCAAGCGGAGGCACGGACAACAAACAGTGTTTAATTATTAGAGCGCTTGACGGAGCTACTGGAATGACTCGGCTTAAAAGGCAATCCAAAATCCAACAGAGTTCCACTTAGACGAATATAGTGATAAAGTGCTGAGCGTTAAGCATGCCTACCACCAGTCGGAGCGTGAGAAACCTGACGGTCTAGGTGGTGCACTCCTCTTTCGAGAAAGTGGGCGAGAGCCCGAGGGCTAGAGTGTGCTTGGGTCTAGGCGCACTCTCGGTAACTACGACGAAACTCATAAGGGTACAAGGCCTAAACCAATTGGGTAACTAGCCCGGGAATAGGCAAAACCTCAGAGTCGGTACAAAGGTACCTGCATGAGATGTTAGTACCATACGAGCATGCATATAAACATGATAATATCTATGCTACCGTGGAGTGGTGAAGCCCGGAGGCTAAGAGTGAAGCCCGGAGGTTAAACGCAACCTTAAGGTTGGGTATAGTACCTACAGAAGTGTTAGTGTCGAACACACGCACGTAATAAGGCAGTAGCGAGCAACATCGTAGGCATGGTACATGTACATGAATTTAACTACACTAATACAAGCATTTGTCTCAGCACTATACATATACAGTCTAAGGCACTTGGCCACATTTAAATACATGGATATAGTTTATATGAATACAATTACAATCCAGATACAATATAAAATATAGTCGACCCAATGAAGCGGGAAATCTAAATCAAGGCGAGACACTCGCCTAAATCTCTATAAATGCCGTGACTGGAATCCCAGAAACTCGCGCACGCGCCGTAATATATTAAAAAATATATAAATATTTAGAGAGAGTCAGAGAGAGAATGGTAGCAGGAGAGATAAAGGATCACATGAGAGAAAAAAGAGGGGGCAATTTACCCCCCGCTACTCACGGCCAGGCCAGAAGGCCTGATCGTGGCCCACGCGGCGACAAGGTGGCGCCGACCGCCGAAATAGGGGTGGCTGCCGGCCACCCTAAGGAGAAGAGAGAGGGAAGGGGGTTGATGGTAATGATGTGGTGGTGCTGATGATTTGGGTGGAGGTGGAGAAATGTGGGGGAAGTTGAGATGGTGAAGATGGAACTGAAAGAGCTGGGAGGTAGTGGAAGCGGTGATGGGTTGAAGAAGAAGAAGTTGGAGATGGTTGTGGTGGTGGATTGAAGAAGAAAGAGGAGGGAATGGTGATGTTGATGTAGTTGCTATTTGGAGATGATGGTGGAGATGTAGGAGGTGGAGATGGTGGCCGGAGGTGATGGGCGTGGCGTGGTAGTCAACGATGGTGATGGTGGCGGCGGCTAGGTTGTTGCAGGAGATGAGAAAGAGTGAGAGAGGGTGAATTAGAGGAAATTGGAGAGTGAGGAAGAGTGAGGGAGAGAAGGAAAAGAAAATTGAAAGAAAATGAGAGAGATTAGAAGAGAGAAGAGAAAGAATTTGGGCAGAGAAGGAGGAGAGGGGTTGCGCACTGTTGTTGGGCCAGGGAAGAAGAAAAGAAAGGAAAAGAAAAAGAAAGAAGAAGATAAAGAAAAGAAGAGAAGATATTTTGGGGGGGGATATTTTGGGTGTGTGGTGGAGAATAAAAGGGAAAAAGAAAAAGAAAAGAGAAGAGAAGATGTGGAGGGGAATAAAAGGAAAAAAAGAAAGAAAAGAAAATATCCGGGTAGATATCCTGAATCAGGAAACAACAACAATAACTAAGCCATTTGTCCCAAGTATTTGGGGTAGGCTACATGAACCAAATGAGAATTACGCCAGATCGGGCACATGGATCAGCTTCCTCTACTCATTCCTATCGAGCAATACGCCTTCACTAAGACCTTTAACTTCTATATCGTTGTCGTATTATCTCCATCCATGTTTTCTTCGGCCTCCCTACGCTATTTTAACTTGCCCTAAATTGATGCACTTTACTCGTTGGACTGGCGCATCTATAGGTCTACGTCGCACATGACCAAACTATGGTAGGCGATTTTCTCTTATCTTCTATTATGTAGAGGCTACACCTATCTTAGTACGATTATCTACATTTCTCACCTTATCTCTTCGCGTGTTACCGCACATCCAACGAAGCATGCGCATCTCTGCTACACTCATCTTCTGGGTATGATATCTTTTTATAGCCCAATATTCTGTGCCATATAACAGAGCTGGCCTAATAGCAGTCTGATAAAACTTTCCTTTCAGCCATAATGGAATGTTACAATCACATAAAACTCCTGTTGCGCTCCTCCATTTCAATCAGCCAGCTTGGATCCTATAATTGACATCACTATTGATCTCCCCATCCTTTTGGATAATAGAATCCAAGTACTTAAAATGACTGATCATCGGTAGTTCTTATCCATCTAGTCTCACAATATTATAATCTTAGATTCTCTGTTTACTAAATTTACATTCCATATACTCTGTTTTAACCCTACTTAATCTAAAACCTCAAGATTTTAGAGTTTGCCTCCATAACTCCAATTTGGCATTTATTCCAGCTCTCGTCTCATCTACTAGGACAATATCATCAGTAAATAGCATACACCACGGTATCTCATACTGAATAGCTCTAGTAAGCTCATTCATCACTATGGTAAATAATAATGGACTCAATGCAAATCCTTGATGCAATCCAATTGTGATAGAAAAATCACTTGTTATACCTCCACAAATTCTGACATTTGTCAATACTCTATCGTACATATTCTTAATTATGTCAATATATTTGATAGGGACTCTCTTTTCATCAATGTCCACCATAATACCTCTCTTGACACCTTTCATAAGTTTTTTCTAAATCAATAAAGATCATATGCAAATTTTTCTTCCTCTCTCAAAATCGCTCTATAAGTTGAAGCAAATGAATAGCCTCTTTCGTTGATCGCCCTGGCATGAACCCAAATTGGTTTTCTAATATTGTAACATTCTGCCTTAACCTGTGTTCAATTACCCTTTCCCAAAACTTCATAGAGTGACACATGAGTTATATTCCACGATAGTTTGAACAACTCTGGATATCATCTTTGTTCTTATAGGTAGGTATTAAGGTACTCTTCCTCTACTCATTTGACATATTTTTACTTAGCCAGATTTTGTTAAAAGATTTGTCAGCCATCTCACGCCCACCTCTCCTAAGCATCTCCATACCTCAATAGGAATTCCATCCAGGCCAACAGTTTTTCTTGACTTCATCCTCTTCAAGGCCTCTTTAATTTCAGATTCGCTAATTTTGCGCATATAATTATGGTTCATATCCTGACACTGAATGGTAAGGTCATCCAAATCTTGAGTAGAACTACCCATTGAACAATTTGTCAAAATACTCTCTCCATCTTTCTTTGATTTCTTCATCTCGAACTAAAACATTCTAATCCTCATCTTTGACACACCTCACAGTACATAAGTCTCTAGTCTTTCTCTCCCTTATTCGAGCAATTATATATATATCCTTTTCAGCCTCTTTGGTGTCCAACTTCTTATGCACTTCTTTGTACACTTTATCTCTTTCATTCTGAACAGCTTTTTTAGCCTCCTTGGCGAGCTTATACCTCTCAAAACTTACTCCATCATAATTTTTCTTCAAATCTCTATAAGAGTCGTTTGATCTTAATGGCAATTTTTACCTCTTCATTCCACCATGATGTGTCCTTACATGGTGGAGCATCACCCGTGACTCACCAAATATATTTTTAGCTACTCTTTTAATACATTTAGCAATTTTGTTCTATGTTGTCTTGGGGTCATCTTGGGCTTTCCAATCTGCTTCATGTACTACTTGATTTATAAAAACTCCTTGATTACCTTCTTTTAGTCGCCACCACTTAATCTTAGGATCTAACTTATGTTTAATCTTTCTAAATCTCCTTCTAATCCGGACATCTAAAGTTAAGAGTTTATATCGGGTTACTACACTCTCACCCGGTACTACCTTACAGTGCATACAACAACCCCTATCTACTTTTCTAGTTAAAAAGAAATTTATTTGGCTCGCACTTGATCCACTTCTAAAAGTGATCAAGTGAGACTCTCTCTTCCTAAACCAAGTATTCGCTAAGATCAAATCATATGACAAAATAAAACCTAGAATCAAGTTACCTGGTTCATTTCTTTCCTCAAAATCAAATCCTCCATGTACATTATCAAACTCATAACGATTAGTTCCTACATGCTCATTGAGGTCACTGACTATAAAAACCTTTCTCTAATGGGTATGTCTTGCATAACCTCATCTAAATTCTCTCAAAATTGACACTTACTTGACTCATCAAGTCTTACTTGTGGTGCATAGACACTAATAACATTATAAATCTCCCTTTTTAAAATAAGTTTAACTAGTAAAATCCTATCACCTTTTCTCCTAAACTCTACTACATTCTCAAGCAATTGTTTATCTATGATCACACCCACCATCCATTACGATTTTTATCTCTACCAGTATACCAAAGTTATTAACTCCAAGGCTTTATAATTCTAACTTTTTCATCTACCCACTTAGATTCCTGCACACAAAAATACTAATATTTTGTCTGACCATAACATCAACTAACTCTGCTAATCAACATGTAAGAGAACCTATGTTCTATGATGCTAACCTAATCCTATATTCATAAGCTAACTTTTTTACCCTCACCCGCTCATAGAAGTGTGGGAACCCTTACTCATTTGACACCACATCCAGGCGCCGATGTGGCACATCGTTTCTGGACGACGACCTAGCAACTCTTGCCTACTTGGCCACATTTAAATATACTAAAACGTCCAAAAAATCAAAAAAATAGAGTAACTCAGAAAGCTCTTTAAAAATTTACAAAAATAGTAAATATTATTTTAAGGTACATCATAAAATCAGTTTTTAGAAATTTGATCTAATTTTTAAAATAAAACTTCTGAAATCTACTAGCGATACTGGCAACACCAATACTGGTCGAACTTTGATAAATTCAGAAAAAATTCTAAAATGCACTAAGGTAGAAAATGTGATTTTAAGAAATAATATGAAAATAATTTTAAAAATTCAACCCCGTTTGTAAATTAAAAATTCGAAAATCGATCCGCAGCACCGGTCGATACCGATTTTGAAGATTTTGCAGAATAATTTTAAAAATTTTTAGAAAATTTTAAAAAAATCTAAATTATTGAAAAAAAGATGTTTGAAACTGAAATTGGTCAAATCTGACTACTGGAAAGACCAAATCGAGCATCACTAGGATCGAGTCCCTAGTTCAGACTAGGGTTGATTCTGAGTTCACGAATCCGGATCCAATACAAAACGATCGCATAAATAATCATAAAATAAAAATAAATATGAAAAGTAAATCAAAAAATATGATTGAAAGCCTGAATACATATCTAAGTACGTATTCCGGAAACGGAGTGCTACACGGGGCGTGATATTAACAAAGAGGGTCACAAAAAGGACATACTCATATTGATATCATAGGTAAAATAAGTATTTTATATCACAGATCCTGTTGATAAAAGTGGTCTATTGTTCTCTCAATGAAGCCAAAAATTACACCTGATTGTGATGACATGAGCGATATTAGGGATAATATTGATGATATTCTCTCTTTTGCGCTTAGATTAATAAGAGGGAATAATAATGGTAGTGATGATTGGAGTGATAATGTCGAGGACAACTAATTGTACATACAATAAGATCATTTTGAAGGAATTTGGTGGAGAAAAGTCATAAAAAATAGAAAAAGAAAGTATATGTCTATTTGTTTTTTTTCATACAAGGTATTTATCTGTTCAATAGTTTGCATATTTTGTTTATTTACTTATAAAAATTACTTTTTCTTGCTTTCATATATTATTGATGAGATTCAAATTTTTTGTGTTTATGTTTTTTAATAGGCATATGGATCCAGAGGATAGCAGTGGAACAAGCAGTGGAAGTGAAAGTACCGCAAAGAAGAGAACTCGAGGCATTGTTAAGATGGGTGATCTCATCTTAGCAAGGAAGGGAAGAAAAATTTATGTGGAGTTCAATTAGAAAAATTATGCGATTGGAAAATTTGAGAAAAAAATGATGAGTTACCTTGGATGTGTGGCTCATCACTTTGTCTCTATTGACATTCTCAATTGGCGTGAGGTTTCTGAAAAGATGAAGAATAAGATCTGGAATGATATTTTTGTAATTAAATTCAGAATAATTTAATTGTCTATATAAACTATATCAATTGTTAATTAAGTGCACTAATATTTTTTGTGATATATTGCAGACTATATTCGAATTGGATGAGGGAAACCGACATTGTTTACTAACTTTTGTGGGAAAATGTGGATGCAGTTTAAAAATAAGTTGAAAAGAGAGTTATTAACGAAGGTAAAATAGAAACTTTCCCTCTGGATTATGATTTCAATGATGAAGTTTGGGATCAGTTCATATTTTAACATACTACTATAGATTTTTAGGTTAATACAATATAACTACAAAATTGTTGTATAATTGGATTAAATATTTGAAAATTTAAGGCTTACTTAATAATTATTTTTAATAAGTTTTAAGTAAGAAGAATAAAATATTCAGGAATTGAATATTTATCCACACATACTATCTCGTAAAGGATGTGCCCAGTTTGAATAAGAACTTGTAAAAGCATGTTTACTGTTGATTTTTAATGTTTACATATTTTTTGTGGATTATTATTTATATCTTGTCTATATATATTGTACAATAATATATCAGAAATCAAATGAGGATGATTCATCTGAATCCTCTGTTCTCCGGCATGAGTTGTAAACCTAGGATTAGAAAAGACGACTCATAAATAAAAAATTACAGTCAAGTTATTGCAAATAAAATTGTAAGTGTTTACAATGAAATTGTCATAACATTTCTTACTGTTTGAAACTTGTACAAGTATTTTTAACTATTTTTTAGGACCGTTATTCTCAGTCAGCATCTCAGGGTGACATTCATCCATCTGGGATGAATGATATTCTATTCATGACATTGGGTAAGCCCGAGCACCATGGTCGTGTTGGTGGTGCTGGACAAGAGGCTACCTTGTCTACTCGCCGACACCGCCAAGGTATTACAAATGATGAGATTGCTGGATTAGAAGCCAAACCTCAAGAAGAAAGAAAGATTAACGAAAAAGAATAAAAGAGGGGAGAAGATGAATGGAAAAGGGGAGAAGATGATTTCAGATCTTCATGTTTGAAATGAAAAAAATGCGGCAGAGTTTTCAAAACTAATCCTCCAAGCTATCTGCCGCTACATCATACACCATATAGCGACAATGTAAGTTGTTCAATTTTAAAAGATTTATCCGCGATTTCAAAAGTAATCTTATTTAATATTTGTACACACACATATCTGTACACATACATACACACCTACACACATATACATCTACACATACATGCTTATTTCTCATGCTTATTATTTGGTTGTCACGTGGTGATTTTCTTCTAGTTGATTTAGCTATCGAACATGAAAATCATGCTGTGACGCTTAGAAGACCTTTCAATACCATTGGTGATCAATTCCTTCAAACTGGGCCAATGGATCCGATAATTTAAAAGTGAGCACGTGGATCCATTAGATATGGATGTTCTTCTGCCAATTCCACGTAATGAGATGACAATTGTCGTGATGCTATTGGTAGTTTCATGTCGTGGCCAAAGAAACTTATCATTTTGAATGCACGAGTATTTTTATCGAAATTAAAGTACAAGTCTAAATTTTAAATTAAACATGCACTCTTAAACATGTAATTTGATTATTGGTCATTATATTATGAAAGTCAAAGGCTAAAGGGAAGGAGATGACACAGAATGTCACTCCTAGGAACTTGAACGCATTTGCAGAGTTAGTCAACCAGCCAGTTACTCTCGCGAGCAAACAACGGCAGTGCTACATATGCGCGGGGCATGATAGATGAATGCATGATCACACTACCCATGGATACTGAGGTATTTGGAACCGAGATTCCCATATACCTCAAATGTAATGACCTTGAGAGGTTCATAGCTCGACAAGAGATAAACACGACATGTATCTGTTTGTATATCAAGTGAGACATTAATATATATTCATTTTTAAAATATTAATTGTTTTATATTTGATGTATTTTGATAATTTTTGATAATTTTATGTCCTTATATGATTGGTGTGTGGAGACAGAATTAAGTCACTTGTATAGTTTTATTTCTTCATAGTATATAGCACATGTGGTTATCCGTGAAGATGAAACATATACAAGGTTCGATATGTCACGAACAAATTGCAAAGAGGTGAACATGCCACCCTATTGTATTTTGCGCCATATAATTCAAGGTAATTAAGCACTGATCTTTTATAATAAAATTTAATTGTTATTTAATTTAATTTATTATATATAAATTTATCTTGTAGTGACCATTGAACGCGATGCGTGATTGACCCAAACTCTTTTATTGTATATTGAATGGACTCGTTGGGATGTGAAGTGTGAAAATCGATTAAGAAAATAATTTATTTGTAAGTGTTTAATCTTGTATATTTTATTAATACATCAAATACTTCTAAAAAATTTCATCACATCTATCATAAAATATTTATTAATAATCTTGTTTAATTTCTAAAATTTATGAAAAGGGCGCTCACCATGTTTAATCCAAGCCAACAGGGTAAACCTACTTCATGTAAGAGAAGTTAGGTAATTCTTTCGGAAATCAGCGATAAAACTTTAAATTTTAACTTTTGATTAACACATATATCTCAATTCTAACAATGTCCACATCAACCTGATTTTATTGTGTGTGTATACTGTAATATACTGTTTATGCGTCAGATCATTACATTACAAATTAATCTTATTCCAAAAGATAAAATCCTCTGAACTAAATCAAATTTATGTTTTTGTTAGTGTTACAATTAACATAAATAAAAACTGAATATTTGGGTGCTCCAAAAATTCTGACAATCGGTCAACCGCCCGATCGATTGCTAGGATTGAGGGTCGATCGATCGGTCCCCAAACAAACGTGCACATGCACAAGTGCACAGGCTGCCAGTAGTGTATTTGTTCCACTGATTCAGTCAACTAGCCCAACCTAAAAAACATTTTAGAGAAAGATTTTGATATTAAGTTCATTTCTAAATATTTAAACTACTTTGAAATGTGATTTGACAACACATAGGCTATGGGATACATGTTTGAAATAAGATATAAAAATTTGAAAAATATAGGACATGTATCAGAAACTGATCCTTGTAAAATACCAAACTGAAAAACTAGATATGAAAACATGTATTTTGTGTGTGACTTCTTGAACATCAATTCTATATTCTACACTTAAACAATTTATTTTCTTACACCAGTTCTATAAATCTTCAAACAGTTTTCAAGTGGGCTTCTTTAAAATCACTTGATCGTTCAAGCTTGAATTCCATCCTTGAGTGATCTTGACACTTGAACATCTTTCTTATTAGAAAGAGAAAACAAGCTATTTTGTGAATCTGAAAAACTTAAACACTTGAATTTGATTAGTATCGAATAACTTCATGTGATTTGTAATCATCAAAATAAAACTGGAGTATACCATTGGGCGAACAATCTCCTCCTTTTTGATGATAACAAAACACATGAGTTATTACAGTCAAACAAAATGAATAGCTTTGAAAAGCTCCCCCTAAAATTATGTTTATCTATCAAGTTCAATCATTCATGACTAAATGATGTAGCAATAACAACGCAAGTCATATGCATATAGGTATAGATGTGCAATATAGAACATTATATATAAACGGATCAACCTCCTTCCATGCCTCTAACCACCATATGAATAAGAATGCAATAAAGAGCAAGACATCAATAAATAAAACAAAGAAAATATTGCATACAAACATGAGAATAGAGAATACAATAATTGCTAAATCATAAATCATAAATAACTCATAAATATTCTCCCTCTTTTTGTTATACATAAAAAATGGACACCAATTAATCAAATTCAAATGTAAAACCAAATTTGAAGTATTATACCAATTTATAGTTGTAAATTTGAAACCAATTGAAAGAACAAGTATACTAATGAAAATTTCATGAATTCATAATGCAAAAATTTAACTCACCACAAATGAAAGAAAATATATTATAATCAAGTGGTTTAGTAAAAATGTCCGCTAATTGAAAATCGGTAGAAAAATAATTAATTTCAATATCTCCTTTCTCATAATGATTTCTAAGAAAGTGATATCGAATATCTATGTGTTTAGTCTTATTGTGTTGATTTACATTCTTGGTCATATGAATGGTACTAGTATTATCAAAAAATCGTTTAATATGATCATAATGCAGATCATAATCAAGGAGAGTATGTTTTATCCAAAAGACTTGTGCACAACAAGCCCTGGCTGTAACATACTCCACCTCGGCGGTTGAAACGGTTGCAGAATTTTATTTCTTAGAAGACCACGAAATGAGATAATTTTCAAGAAATTGACAAGTTTCACTAGTCCTCTTCCTATTCACTCTACAACCAGCATAGTCGACATCCGAATAACTCGTAATTGAGAATTATCCGGTCTTTGGATACCACAAACTCATTCTATAGTGCCCTTAAAATATCTAGTAATGCGTTTTACCACAATTAAGTGAGACTCTTTAAGGTAAAATTAAAATCTAGCACACACATAAATACTAAACATAATATTCGGCCTACTAGCCGTCAAGTAAATCAAGCTACCAATCATGTTATGATAGAGTTTAATGTCAATATTTTTACCTTATTCATTCTTATCAAGCTTTGTTGTGATAGCTATGAAAGTCTTGCTAATTTTTGTATCTTCTAGCCTAAATTTCTTGATAAATTCTCTTGTATATTTGACTTGATTGATGAAATCTCATCACTCATTTGCTTGAGTTGGAGTCCAAGTAGTTAAGCTATCCCATCATGCTCATTTCGAACTCTTTCTTCATTCATAATTCAAAATCTTTATAAAGATTTTCAATAGTAGATTCAAAAAGATATCATCAATATATATTTGCACTATCAAGATACAATTGTCTACACGCTTTGTAAATAATATAGTGTCAACTTTACTTTTAATAAAACCATTTTCAACAAGAAAATAACTCAATCTTTCTTATCAAACTCTTGGAGCTTGTTCTAAACCATATTAAGCCTTATCAAGTTTAAAAAAAAAATCCGAATGTGTAAGATCAACAAACTCAGGGGGTTGTTCAACATATATCTCTTCAATAAAATCATTCAAGAATGTGCTTTTAACATTCATTTGAAAAAACTTAAAATCTTTGAAAGAAGCAAATGCAAGTGTCATTCATATGGCTTCTAGTTGTGCTACGGGTGCAAAAGTTTTCTCAAAATCGATGTTTTCGATTTGGGTGTAATCTTGGGCCACTAACCTAACTTTATTTCTAATAACATTTCTTACTCATTCAACTTATTCCTAAAGATCTATTTAGTAGCAATAGTTGGTCTATCATGGGTGTAAGTTCACCTAGAGGAGGGGGGTGAATAGGTGATGGCTAATCTAATGGTCACTTAATGATGAATGATGCGGAAGCTAAAAAATAATTATGACCTAAACTAAACTCTTACACTAAACACCACGTATAACACAAGAGTGTTGCCGAATTTCCCGTGAAGGGCTCTGGACAAACTCCTCTAAATTCTCCTTGAATGGGCTGAGGTGCCGCGTTGGCTCTCTTGGTTAAATACAAGTGTTAGTCAACAATCCCAAGCAATATATCAATATGAGCACAAGGAATATATCATGCATATAAAGGTAAAGACAAGATAAGTAATGCAAGATATAAACAAGGAGATATAGAGAGAGAAATGGCAATCGCAAACACAAAGGATTTGTTTCGAGGTTCGAGCACACTTGCTCTACATCCCCGCCTTCGACATACGAAGGATTTCCACTAAATCGATCCCACTGGATCACCCGGTGCCGCACACCTACAACTTTCGGACTCCCTAGCCCGTACACACGCAAGCCCACCGGCTTGCCGAGGCCGCACCTCAAACAAAGAGTTCGCACCCAAACCCGAAACACCGAGTCCACACTAGGACCCGAAACAATCGCGAACACACACGTCCGCCTCTTCAAAGAAACAAATGAAGTCTTTGGTGATCACAACACTTTGATCACCTAAAAACTATCTCACTACAACACTCCTATAAGATGAGTATCAATGGATAGCTCAAGTGTATGTGTGAGAAAACAAGGAAAGAGATGGTGAGGAAAACTCAAGAAATTCACTTTAACACTCTTGATAAAATCTTCCCTTTAGATTGGAAGTATTTGCTCTCAAATATGTGGAGAAAACTCTTTTAATGGAGTGGGAAAAACTGGCTCAAAGCTCTCCTAAAATCTTGTTACAAAACAATGACCAAGCCCCCAATTTATAGGCTGCCAGAAACTAGCAGCCGTTGGGGTCTGTCAGGCCTGCCGGTCGACCGGGTCGGTCGACCGCCAACGGTCAGAAATCCGACCGTTGGAGCCACGGTCGACCGCCCGGGTCGACCGAGCCACTGGAGCAGAGAGTAGAACTCTCTGTCGGTCGACCTGTACGGTCGGCCGAAATTTCCAGAGAGCAGAGCTCTCTGGAGCGGTCGACTGTCCGGTCGGCCGTCCTCCAGTGCACAAAGGCGTGCACGTCTGTGCACGTCGGTCGACCGATCCGGTCGACCGACTTCAGAGTTAGTCGACTATAAAGGTAGTAAGTCGACTAGCTGAAGCCTGAAAAAAGATTTTCTGGGATTTAAAACTAAGTCTTTTGGTTCACATAAAATCCCATAAAATACAAAGAATTTCTACAAAAATAGTTTAACCAATATACTTTGATATACAAACATGCTTGCACAAAATCAAGGCATGTTATAAAAGATTGGACTATTTTTGTAACTTGAAAATATTTGGCTCATGATAAAAACTTGTTTTTCCAACAACAATTTTTTTCCAAAACATGTTTTTCTAAATCTTCATCAATACAAAAACAAGATATACTTTTAAGGCATAGTGTGTATGGATATGATCCATTACACAATCAAGATGAAATATCTATGTTTTTGACAATAAGCATAAACTTGTTTTGGTTGAGAGATGTAAACATGAATACCAAAACCAAATAGTATTTTGTCACAAAGAAAAATCTTTTCTAAACTAAAAAATCTTTTATGAAAACAATTCTATCAAGAGTGTGTGTGTGTGTAAATGTACTTGAGCAATCCACCACTATTCTATCCTTTACATTTTATCTAAAAATAAAATCTTATAAAACAAACCTAGACACAAGTCTTGATCTTGAAGTCTTCCCTTGAAGTCTTCTCATCTTCTTGACTTGGTCCAATGTAATCCAACGAGCTCGACTCCTCTTGGGTACTTGATGTGTTCTTGATGCATAGGCTCGTGAATCAACCGGTGCTAGCTCCAAACTTGTCTTAAAATCCTTTGTTGAAGCTTCACACCTACTAAGATCTTGATCATAAATCTGTCACTAATTAAACACAAGATCATTAATAATAAACTACATGAGTTGATCATCATCAAAACTAGAGTGATGGGCCTTGGGCCAACAATGGGGCCTAAGAACAAGATTCTAAACTTGATTGCGCTCAAATAGATTGGGCTCTTCTTATTGGAAGCAACCAATATGAGTCGCTCTTGGCTTCGAGAATATTCTTGGGCTCAATATGAGAAATAAATGCAAAATGATCACAACTATCATGGAGTTTATAGCGAGCACTTACCCCTTTAGATACATCACCTATGATGAGATCCTTAGGTGGCTTGTAGTATATCTCCAATCCTTTGGAAGTAGTTGAGTTGGCTCCACATCAACATCTTGGACTTCACTATTTGTATTATCCTTTAGTTTGTTTTCTTCTCTTGAGCCGGCGAGTCCTTCAATGAGATCTTTTCATTGTCTTCACCTAAGCAATTAATTTTTATAATATTCTTTACAAGAGAGTTAGATTCTTCAAACTTCACATGCATGGATTCTTCAAAAGTCAAAGTTGACCTATTGAAGAATCTATAGGCCTTCCTAGTGTTTGAATACCCAATAAAATAGCTTCAAAGAATTTGAATCAAACTTTCCTAAATTATCTTTGGTATTCAAAACAAAGCAGTTACATCTAAAAACCTTAAAGCAGGAAACATTTGATTTTCTCAATTAATAAATCTCAAAAGGAGTTTTAGAAGTATTTTTGCAAAAATAACTCTATTCGATATGTAACATGAGGTGATTACGATCTTGGCCCATAGATATTGAGGAAGTCTGTATTTCTAATCATTGTCCTAGCATCTCTTGGAGAGTGCAATTCTTCCTTTCAACGACTCCATTTTGTTGTAGAGTTGTAGGACATGAAAGCTCATGTTTGATTCTATTCTCTTCGTAATAAGTGATAAATAAGTGATTTACAAACTCACCACCTTTATAACTCCTAATGCGTAAAATCAGAAAATCTTTTTTAACCCTTTTTTGAAAAACATTAAAAATGCGAAAATGCTTCATCTTTATGTTCTAAAAAGAAAACCCATATAAATTTTGAGAATCATTAATTAAAACAAAACAAATTGATTACTAGTAAGACTTTTGGTTTTAGTTGGACCAGACAAATTCATATGTATCAATTCTAAAGGTCTTGATGTCATGACATCTTTGATTGATTTGAAAGGAGACTTGGTTTGTTTCTCAAGTTGACATGCATCACAAATGCGGTTCTTTTCAAATTTCAGAGTAGGAATATCCTTTACCGATTCCTTAGAATTAATTCAGGATAGATGATCAAACAAAATATGGCCTAGTCTCTTATGTCATAACCAAGTATCTTCATTAAAAGCATTTAAAAAAGTGGCATTGCATTCTAAGTTAAGCATATCAATCATATAAACATTGTTTTCACGAAAATTGGAAAGAACACAAGTATTTATTTTCTTATCTAAAATATTACAAGTAGAGTCATCAAAAATAATTCTTAAGCTTTTTGTCACATAATTGATTAATACTTAATAAATTATATTTCTATCTATCAAAACAACATTTTCAATTAAAAGAGATGAGCCAATCTTGATATTATCTATACAATGATTTTACCCTTTGAATCATCTCTGAAGGTGACGGTGCTACCTTCATGATATCTTGATGGAGTTGCAAAGTTGTTGATATCTCAAGTCGTGTGCCTTAAGCAGCCACTATCAAGGTATCATCTTTTCTTATGTCTTGGAGCCTTGGTGCATACCTATAGCATATAAAGTAGAAGTTGATTTTGGATTCCAAACTTTCTTGGGTCCTAAAATATTTTTTAAATTCAAACATGACTATTGGATGCATCAATTTATCATAACAAAACTTAGCCAATGACCTTTGCGACCACAATAGGTGCATGTATACACCTTGGCATATAATGTACGTGAGCATGATAAGCACGTGCATGAGTGGTATGGTGAGCATGTGAATGTGCTTGGTATGAGCATGATTGTGAAAGTGTGAAATCTGATGAGCGTGTGGTTTCCTTTGAGTTTGCCTCTTTGAAAACATGGATCCTAATTTAGCTTTGTCAAATTCACACTTTTCAAATATTGCTCAGAGTGTTGATTTTATTTTTCAAAGTGGAAATTTATTTTCATCAATGATAGAAACTTTAGCTCAGCAAGAAATTTTATGTGAAATTCTTTTGTGTCTTTTGAAGTGGGGAAGATAAAAGTTCTTTTCCTTTGAAAATAGCAACTAGTTGATTTTGAGGAAGTTTATTTTCTTTTTTATTTTTAAATACTTTTTTAAAGAAAATTATGGTTGTTGAAAATTCTTCAAAAGCTTCACCCAATTCATACATGGATAACTCATATTCATCAAGTGAAGATTCAGATGTTACCTTGGGTGTATTCTCATTTGCCATGAAACACATATTGGTCTTGTCGACCTCTTCTTGGAGTCGCTCTCTGAATCTCATGTTACCTTCAGGGCCTTCTTTTTGTAGAGCTTCTTGGAGGTTATGGGTTTGCTTTTGGTTTTCGACACTCGGCAAGGATGTGACCGGTTTTCTAACAATTGTAGCAAAGAATCTTCTTGTCATCTTTTTCTTGCCATCTTCTTCGGTTGTTGACTTAGCCTTGTTGTACATCTTTCTTACATTCTTCACAAGGAGTGACAAATTCTCATCATCTTCTTGGTCATCTTCTTCATCATCAGAGATGGTTAGAGTGGATTTGAAAGCAATGATCTTCTTCTTTTGTGGTGTCTTCTACTCTCTAACCTTTCTTTTCATGTTATAGGTTTTTAAATTCCACTGAGATCAATAAGTTTCATCTCTTTCTTATCATTAGCTCCTTCAAAGTGGTAGACTTAACCTCCCTAATAATGGAAGTGCACGCATGGCCTTCCTCATCTTTTGGTCATTGCCAATTTCATCACCTAAAGAAGCAGAAGACTATTTGTAATTTTAGTAAACTTGGTAATCATATCATCAATGGACTCATTTTCATTAATGAAATTTTTCATATTGGGAACGCAAGAGATCAATCTTAGCTCTCTTGACTTATGAATCCCCTCGTGTACGACAACCAAGTGTGACCAAATCTCACAGGCGGATTTGCAATAAATTACCCTAGCATTATCTCATTCAAGGCTTGAGTAAGGCATAGTGGGACCCTAGCAATAGCATCAAACTCCTTGGTGGCAATTTTGAACCAAGTGTCCTCACCACTATTGAGTGCACTAAATTATTTAGTCACTGTCTTTGCAACACGGCTTTCTAGGAATTGTAAGAAACGATCATCTTAACTTTTCATTTGAGAAAGTTAAGATCATTAAACTTGGGTGGAGTCTTAATACCTTCGCCATGTATACTAGTGTGATAAATAAGCAAACGATGCAAATAAGTGATTAGCAAGAGGATCTCTCTAAGGTGATTAAACAAAAACTAGAGTTCAAGGCTCTGATACCAATTGAAAGTACACATAGTGAGGGTGAATATGTGTAATGCTAATCAAATGCGGGAATGCAACAAATAAATGAATAGCATAAATGGTTAACTCAAATAAGAAGTGAATCCGGCTTCCCTATGAAGGGCTCCAGAACTTCTCCTTTATATTTTTTGAGATAATGAGTTGAGGTGCTCAATTGCCTTTTGATTGAGAGAGAAAAAACAAGTAGAGATGATGCAAGAAATAAATAGCAAGTGCAATGAAAGCAAAAACACAACTGTAAGAAATAGCAAATAGAGTAGAGTAAGAGAGAAGCAATCGCAAACACAAAAGATTTGTTTCGAGGTTCAAGCACAATGTTCTACGTTTCCCGCCTTCGCTGGGTGAAAGATTCACTATCCACTAAGAATCTTCCACAAAGGAACTATAAGGTCTACATAAGACTGGAGTACACAACTATAACTCTTAATCCTCTAAATAAGAGGTAGTATAAAATCAATGAGGTTTACAAGCTCTTGGTAACCACAAAGATCACAAACACTCTCTTTTACAACTTTCTATAGTTTGGAATGAGAAGTGAAGTTTAAGAAGTTTATGAGAGAGAAATTCAGTTGAAATGAATGATTTTAAGAGCTGAAAACTTGTAGAAATTAGTTTGAAAATGAGAGCACTTGAAACAAGGAAACTAGAAAAAATCTTTTTTGAATAACTTGATTTTTCAAAATATTTTCCCAAATTAAAAGATTTCTCTATATATAATCCTCTTCAAATGAACTATATATATAGGCAAGTGATAAATATCATTAGAGGGGTCTATCAGGGTATTTGGAAGGTGATTAAACCCAAAAAGAGCAAATATACCCGTTGGAGAAAAAGTTAAAAACTTTAGGATTTAAAAACTACTCGTTATTGTAGCAGTTGCAGAATTTCAGTCGACCGGTTGGTCGACTAGCTGCCTAATTAAACAATGGCCGTTATGACTACCCGTCGTCCGATCTCCGCCGAGACTTGGTGATGCAGATATCTACCCGGGATGAAAAAGCCGAAGAGATGGATCCAAGAAGTCCCAGTCCAAGTTGAAGTAGTATTAGGATTTTCTATTTTCTTTCTTATTTTTTGTTTTTGAGTTTCTAAATTTTGGGATTGTAATTCTATTTAGATTAGGAGTTTGAGTTGGACTCAATTTTGTAAAAGCCTTTATAAAGATTCTATTATACCAATAATGATCAATGAAGATTTTTGAATAAAATATTTGCGTGAGATTTGTTTTCTCTCAAATTTGTGTTTAGGTGAACTCCTAATTTCTTTAAACTCTTTCTCTCTCTCTTTTTTCTTCCCCCCCAATAGCATTTCTCTTTTTTTTCCCTGATGCAAATAGACAACTTTCCCATCTCCTTCACAGCACAAACCCAACCTTTCTTTTTCTCCTCTCTCATCTCCTCTACTGTTTGCAGAGCAAAACGCACCAAAGCTTCCCTCCTCTGATTGCGTGCAAAGGAGCAGCAGCAAAACGAAGAAAAGGGTGTTAACTGGATTCTATTAAACCCAAACTAGTTTCGGGTTCAATTTCAGATTCAGACCTACTAACAAGTACATACTTGTTAAGGATCGAATTTTATTTTTGGGCCGTAACTTTCGCATCCGGGGTCCGATTCAGGCGATCTTGGTACCGTTACGATCGTAGCGACAAGTTTTACGCATCAGTACCAACTACAGGTCTGAGATATCTCTGTAGTCATCAGGAGAAATTTTTTTTAATACGGTCTATTTATTGTGGGTTGATAATTGTCCTTTATTATTTTTTTCAATTTAAACTACTACTGCCACTATATTGTGAGACTGGGAGATTTTGCTTGCCCTGCGTTTGCTGATTATATATATATATTGAGTGTACAAGTTTTGCTATCATATTAGTAGTTGCATTAGTTTATTTAAATTACGAATGATACACCTGTACTTGCATGTTTTGTTAAATCCATCATCATGCATTATTTTTTTAATCATTTTCCAACCCAAGATCGTACTAGTTGGTGAAACATAGAAAAATTTATTACATCACTGATTTATGATTCACACAGCTCGCACGTTTCACATCAGTTTGGTATCAGAGCACGGTTAGGGTAAGATTTACATCACACTTAGGCACTTGCTAGGAATTTACTATTTTTTGCATTAAAAAAATCTAGTCTAATTTGCATCTCTTAATCCTCATTTAAATTTTGCATAGTACATGCCCACCCGTAGTGGTCATCCATATATACTAAAAGAGTCTAGCGAATCTCACACCACCTAATGAATCCCTAACAGATTGCTGCAATGTTCGTAAAGATAAATGCCACTCGATGAAAGGTTGATCAAAGTGGAGTCCACACGCGATCAAACTCTACAAGAAACAACCAACGTAACAACACCGAGAACACATCCAATCTCGATGTTTAATATCTGAAAAGCATCAATATTGATGTTCTCAACTTTGAGGGACGCCACGCCCTATAACTTTTCATAGACTGGACACTCCAACTAGATAGGTACTTTACATGGTACGAACTTACTAAGTCTAGGAAAGTTAAGTACGCTGCAATGAAATTGTCTGACCAAGCTAGTCAGTATTAGACCAACCTAGAAAACAGACGTGCAGCCTGAAGTCGACCACCGATTGACACACAAGATAGGATGAAAGAAGAGTTGGAAACAAAATATGTGTCACCATCTTTTAGTGCTCGTCACATGGATAATTGGCACCAACATACTCAGGGTAACAAATCTGCAAATGAGTACTGCAAATGAGCTTGTCGATAAGTTCGATGAATTTCTCATCAGATGTAGTACCTTCCATATGGAAGGTGAAGCTCAAATTCTTCCTAGATTCAGAGTCGGCCTTAGAGATTGTTTGGATTTTGCCTTATTTTTTTAAGAAGAGATGATGGTCCAAGAAGATCCAATTGAGTTGAAGAAGACGATGGTTTGAAGTAGAAGAAGCAAAAATGAAACAGTTTCCTTTTCAGGCAATTGCGAGTTTCTTTTTCAGGAGGAGTAGGAATAGGATTAAATTCCTATTCAATGAAGGTTTGTTTTAAAGCTTAAAAGTTTAGAATCCTTCTAGATCAAGGAGATCAATTCCTAAAAGAATTGATCAAGATTCTTCAACCATCCAAAGGCCAAGATCATCTCATAGTCCAAATAGGAGTTGTATTGTATAATCCTATAATAAAAGTTGGAACCAAGCATCTTAATTGCCTAAACCAAACAAGTCTCAAGGAGTTTCTACAATAGAGAATCTCAAGTAAGGAGATCAAAGGATGCCAAGAAAGAGAGGAGCAAGTTCAAGGTATATAGAGAGAAGATAATACTCTTGTAATTTAGGGTTAGATTCAAGTAAAAGGTGAATACTCTTGTTACATCAAGAGGAGGCTAGATCTCTTTGTACCAAGTCTATTAATAAAGCTCTCTCAAGTTCTTTTCCCATGAACGTAGGTCAAGTTTGGGCTGAATCACATTAAATTATTGTGTTCTTTCTTTATTATTCTTTTGTCTAGGTATTGCTAGTTTATTTTACATCAAGTTTTCCTTTTGCAAGTACTGTTCATATTGTCAGGTTCCGCTAAAGTCGATCCTGAGAGTCAACAATTAGTATCAGAGCATATCAATTTCGCAATAGAGATGACCTACAAACTGAACTGTTAGTTAGAGTAGTCGACGAGTTAGAGGCAGCGCATCCCTTAGTCCCAGATTTAGATTCCACTACGACCAGTTACGCTTCAAAGGTTACGATTATACTTCAGTGCCTAGACCTTCTCCACTTTCCAATACTATAGGTCTAATACCCAACCCTTTAACATAGGGATGACATCAAGGGTAAGAGTTTTGAACGGACAACAAAAACAAGAGCCCCTCCAGAGTTAGTTCCATAACCAAGTGCTATAAATGCTAAAGTTATGGACATTTAGCCGCCAGTTGCCCTAGTGTTGTCAAAATCACCATAATAGATGAAACACCCACCAAACCACTAAGTCAAATTCTGATTATACCTATCACCCAGATGTTGACAGCGATGACGAGTCATCAAGCGATGATGTTGATCTCAACTGCATTAGGCTAATGCCATCTACCCATTTGTTTGTCGTCAAGTGTGTTCCCTCTCCCCAGCAGAGAAAAGACGATTGGAGAAGAACTGTAACCTTTCACACTTTCATCAGATTGAAGACAAGAGTTGTAAGGTGATTGTGGACAGTGTAAATTGTATCAATGCAATATCATCCAGGTTGTGTGAAAATCTTAAATTAGAGATTATACCCCACCTCGACCCATTCAAAGCGTCTTAGATTGACTCCACAACACTTGAGGTCAAACAATAATGTCTTGTTCCAGTCAGTTTCAATCATTATAACGAGATTTGGTGTGATGTGATCACCATAAATGTGAGTCAAGTTATACCAAGTAGACCATAATTATTTGACAAAAATATCACCATTTACGGTCGATTCAACTTGTGTCAATTTGAGCATGAGAGTAAGCAGATTAAGCTACTATCCTGAGACCTAAGACTAGACAATCCTAGCAAAAATCTACTTTGGCTTTGCTGCCAACTCCACCCTCTCCACCTCTCATTGCTATTGCTTCTTCTCTATTTTTCACTAATCATGCATACCATGTCCGAAAATCACTTCCTCCTTTACTATCGACACTCATTATAAAGTATTCGAGTCTGCACCTGTATTTGCATCATATAAACACATGCACAAACACAAAGAGACCAGTGATGGAAATAAATGGAGCAATGTGAAGCCTATTCTATGAGCTGACAGTAGAAAAATATTTAAAACTTTTAATGTAGGCAATTATGTGATGGTTCAGATTTATCCGAAACAGTTTCCTTTGGGAACTATTAAAATGTTGCATGTCCGCGTGCTACACCTTTCAAGATCTTGAATAAACTGAATTGCAATACTTATGGTATAGATCTTCCTAGAGATTATAGCATTAGTTATACTTTCAATGATAATAATCTAGTGGATTACAAGTGTTTTGATTGTAGCCCCTTGATTGTTAAGCCTTCCTTTAAGTCATTCTTTGAGAGACCCTCAATTACCTCACTTACAGATACTCATTCTATTACAGCTGAGACGGTTGATAAAGTTTTAGAGGATGAAACTATCACCACCAAAACTGGTAAAACTCACAGGTACTTAAATCGCTGTAAAAGAAAAGCACCGACTGTTAATCACAGCCAGTTCGAGGTGATTTACAAAGGATTAATCCAGTGTAGCATGGGAGATCTAATCCATCTAAACTCGATGGAGTTGAGTTTTCTCTCACCCGAAGAGAATGATGCTGACGTCTACTCAGGATGAAAGAGCTGAAGAGATGGATCCAAGAAGTTCCAGTCCAAGTTGAAGTAGTAGGTTTTTTTTATTTTTTCTTTCTTTATTTTTTGTTTTTGAGTTTCTAAATTTTGGGATTGAAATTCTATTTAGATTAGGATTTGAGTTTGAGTTAGACTCAATTTTGTAAAAGCCTATATAAAGACCCTATTGTACCACAATGATCAATGAAGAACTTTGAATAAAGTATTTGCGTGAGATTTATTTTCTCTCAAATTTGTGCTTAGGGTGAACTCCTAATTTCTAAACCCTAATTTCTTTAAACTTTTTTCTCTCTTTTTTCTTCCCCCTAATAACCTTTCTCTGTTTTTCCCCTACTGCAAGTAGACAACTCCCCTATCTCCTTCACAGTACAAACCAAACACCCAACCTCTCTTTTCCTCCTTTCTCATCTCTTCTGTTGTTTGCAGAGCACAACGCACCAAAAGCTCCCCTCCTTCGATTGCCTGTAAAGAAACAGCAGCAAAGGCGAAGAAAAGGGTGTTAATTGGATTCTATTAAACCAAATTAATTTCAAGTTCAATTTCAAATCCAGATCCACTAACAAGAACAGACTCGTTAAGGACCAGATTTCATTTTTGGGCCATAACTTTCGCATCCGGGCTCCGATTCAGGCAATCTTTGTACAGTTACGATCGTTGCGACGAGCTTTACACATCAGTACCTACATGTTCGAGATATCTCTGTAGCCATCAGGAGATAAATTTTTTTTAACACGGTCTATTTATTATGGGTTGATAACTGTCTTTTTAATTTTATCGATTTAAACTGCTGCCACTATATTATGAGACTGTAAATTTTTGCTTGCCATGTGTTTGCTGATCATATATATTAAGTGTATAAGCTTTGCTGTCATAATTGGTAGTTGCATTAGTTTATTTAAATTACGAATGGTAACATGTACTTGCACGTTTTGTTAAATTCATCATCTTACATTATTTGTTTTAATTATTTTCCTACCCAAGATCGTACGAGTTGGTGAACGTAGAAAATTTATTACACCACTGATATCTGATACACACAGCTCGCACATTTCACATCACTTGGGTGCTCTAAATTCTGACAATCGGTCAATCGCCCGGTCGATCGCAAGGTTTGACGGTCAACCGGTCAGTCGCCCGACAAACGTGCATATGCACAAGTGCACATGCTGCCAGTAACGTATTTTGTTGCACTGGTCTAGTCGGCCGACTCAACCTAAAAAACATTTTAGAGAAAGTTTTTGATATTAAATTCATTTCTAAATATTTTAAACTAGTTTGAAATGTGATTTGACAACATATAGGCTATGAGATACATGTTTGACACAAGATATAAAAATTTGAAATATATAGAACATATATCAAAAACCATTTTTTTTTTGTAAAATACTAAGACCAAAAATTAGATATGAAAACTTGTATTTTGTGTGTGACTTCTTGAGCATCAATTCTATATTTACACTTAAACAATCTATTTTCTTACATCGATCTATAAGTCTTCAAGTAATTTTCAAGTGAGCTTCTTCAAAAATCAATCTTGATCGTTTAAACTTGAATCCCATTCTTGAGTGATCTTGAGATTGAACACATTTTTTATGAAGAAAAGTAAAACAAACTATTTTTTCAGCCTGATAAAGTTAAACACTTGAACTTGATTAGTACTGAATAACTTCATGTCGTTTGTAATCATCAAAACAAAACCAGAGAGTGTACCCTTGGGCAACAAGATATGGGATGAATTATATCAAATAATAAATAATTTTTTAATAAATCTTGTATTAAATGTGGCATGTCATGTATTATGTTAATTGTTGTGTTAATTTTTTTTTATTTTCATTACAAGGTAGATCGAGTGAGAGTAACGAGGATCGATGCATAGTGTGCTTTTGCTAGAAATGGTATATATTGTGTTAAGGTATCTTTTTTTAATTTTTGAATTTATGCATGTTTTCATTTTGGTGATGTTTGGTGCTTATTTTCTTTTTGGTGCATATACACATTTGAATTTGAATATGAATATTTGATGCATGTTTGTGTGCAAGTTTCACCACACACACACATGCATGACACACCCACCACAGAACCACCATCACAACACACATCAAATATGACACACACACACCACATACACTCCCCACCTCACAAGCACCACCACGAACACCCACACGTGCATCAAGCATGATACACACGCATATCAAGCATGGCACACACTCATATCAAGCATCACAACACATACCCAACACCACACACGCACATTAAGTATGACATATACCACTACCACACACACATCTAGCATGGCGCACACACCACCACACACACCCACACCACCACCAACCACCACACACACACACACACATCAAGCATGAACAGACACACACAAACCACACACATATCAAGCACGTCACTCACACACCACCAACACTACACCACCACCCCCCACCCCCACCCGTACCTACACATCAAGCATGGACACGCACCACCACACAACCACCATGACACACATACGCACATCAAACATGAGAAGACATACAATTTCTCTTACAATTACTCATTATGTCAAACACCACATCACCACCACCACCACACACACACACACACACACTCGCACATCAAACATGTGACCACACCACCCCCACCACCACCACCAACACCACGCACGCATATATATATCAAGCATGGCACACACATATCAAGTATAACGCACACACCCCACCAACACCACCACCACACCACACACACATCAAGCATGGCGCACACACCACACAACCATCACCACACACATCAAGCATGGTGCACACACACCCCACCACCACCACACACGCACATATACATCAAGTATGACACACACACACACATACACATATCATGCATGGCACCATCACATACCACCAACACCACAACACCACCACTCATCCCCCCACACACACATATCAAGCATGGCATACACACCACCACAGCCATCAACACACACACATCAAACATGAGAAGACATATAATTTTTCTTATAATTTCTCATTATGTCAAAACCACACCACCACCACACGCACCTCACACATCATCATGTGATACACACACCTCCCACGCCACCACCTCCACCACACACACGCATTAAGCATGACACACACACACACACACACAACACATATATCAAGCATGGTCACACACACGCATATCAAGTATGGCACACATCCCACCAATACCCCACCGCCACTGCCACACACACATACGCATCAAGCATGGCGCGCGCACACCATCACACAACTCACCACCACACATACATCAAGCATGACCCGCGCACATACCCCCCACCACACATCATATCAAGCACAGTACACACACACCCCCCACCACCACACCACCACCACCATACACAATCAAGCATGGTGCACACACCACCATCACACACATCGAGTATGAGATACATACATCTCTTACTATTCCTCATTATGTCAAATATCACACCACCACACACACACACTGTAATACCCCGTTTCCAGAATACGTACTTAGTTGCGTATTCAGCTTTTCGATCGTATTTTTTGATTTACTTCCTGTATTTGACCGATTTCAATTTCAATATCATTTTCTAATATATTAGATTTTATATGATTTTCTGAATTTTTCCTGAATTAAAATGAATTTCTTCAAAAACGGTGTTGACCAGTGTCACTGATCGATTCCCGAATTTTTATTTTCCAAACAGTTAAGAATTTCTAGAAAGTCCTTTAGGCTTTATTTCTTAGAATCCTGTTTTCTATCTAAATACTTTTTCTGAGAATTTTATGAATTTATGAAAATTCTAACGGAGTCGGTAGATAACTGATTCCGAGATTTTTAATTTTAAAACTATAAAGTATTTCTTAAAAAGGATTTCACTATTAGTCTTCATATTTATTATTGATTTTTTGGTGAAATTACGAGTCGTTCCGAGATACTTGAATTTCGGACGATTTCGGTATTTCCCGAAATGTTTTCCGCATCCTCGACTTAAACCCGGAACCTGTGTTCCCGATATTTTCATTTTTGGAGATCAAGAAAATATCTTCATTTTATAATTTCTTTTCCTTTTTTCCTTTTTCCTTTTTCTTTCCTTCTTTCCTTCCACCAAATTCCCAAAATATCTTCTCCTCCAAAATATCCAAATTCCAACAAACTCCACACCTTCCTCATTAATGCCTTCATTCTCTCTCTCTCCCATGGCCGGCCAAGTGCCAAGGTGAGGGACACCCATCCCTTCTCCTATTTTGCAATAAACCCCCTCTCAAATTCCTTATTTACATCTCCTTTACAAAAATCAAAACCTATATAAACTTTCCTTTACAATTCTTTTCTCTTTTTCTTCACTTCACCAAGAGTTTAGCCTTCACCATTTCCTTCTCCATCTCAAACCCTAACTCAAACCACCTCAAGGCCTTCATCTCCTTCCTAAGCAACTAGAACCTTGGATTTGGATCGCATCTCACTTCGTCGGAAGCATCGCCAAGAACCTAGTGGTGATATCATCGACAACGATCCGTTCGAACTCGTATAGCTTCACATAACCGTTCGAAGTGAGTATATCTACTCACCAAGACTTGTAAACTCCTTTGTGTACTTGTGTTGACAAATCATGCACACTTGTGACAAAAAAACCATATTTTTAGACCCTCAAACAAAACCTAGAAATCTGTTCTGTTGCTGTTTTCCCCACGATTAGTCGACTAGACCTAGGGACCAGTCGACAATCCACTTTAGTTGAACTTAACCTTTTCTGATTTCACAGTTTTAGTCGACTAGTCCCTATTACCAGTCGACTAGATATCCCTAGTCGACTACTAGAATTCCCCTAGTCGACTCCTGAAATAAACTCAACTCTCTGTATCTCAAACTTAGTCGACTTAAGTATCTGTTAGTCGACTTGTAGTCCCTGTTAGTCGACTACCCTTACAACCCTAGTCGACTAACTTTTCCTGAAACAGAATTACAACTCTCTGTTTCCCAGTTTTAGTCGACTCATCTAGGCTAGTAGTCGACTTAAGACCCCTATTAGTCGACTAACCCTTCCACCTAGTCGACTAATTCTGACTGTTTGACTTTAATTCTGTTCTGAACTTGGATCTTATTGATGATACATGTGTGACATATTATCCCTGTTTATGCTTCATAACTGGTATTACATGACATGTTACTTGATGGATCTCACCACTTGTTACTTCATGATTTATTATTATATTCTCGCTCCATAATTTGTTTAATTGTGAATATCACCCCCTTATCATGTTATCTTTTAAACCAGCATGATATACTTGACTTTTGTATAAAATGGACCAACTTACACATGGGTCGGGGGAACATGCGGATATCGATATGTGTTCGTGTTTACAGTGGCATTAGGTATATTGTACAATTATATTTCCAGTCTGACCTGAGGGCCTCCAGGGGACCGAGGGGAGTGCTTGCTCCCTCTTCCTGATACAGTCATGACAAGGGCATACATAAGTCCCTCCTGATAGCCTGCGGCTGGTTCCGTCATCAAGCACGGAACACCCTGGACCGTGGTCCCGGGCATGCACGGGACCCACTGTAAACATAGTTCGTCGATACAACCGCTGTTTCCAATAACAACCTTGCTTTACTAGGATATGGATCTATGTGCTCTGGGACGCTGGGTCACATAGTTAGATATCACAGTAAGTAAGTAATATAATAATAGACGTTAACTGTAGATTCATGGTATTATGATTTTATCTCTTCATGCTTTTCATACTTGTTAGCTGATATTCCTTATGACTGTTCATCTTCCCTTATTCATGTCCCTTAGCCACTTGGCTATAGTTGTTTATTTGTTATATGTCTTAACTCCTTGGATTTGCACATTCAGATTCCGAAGCTTGGAACGAAGTGGAGCCATCCACAGAGGACCGAGCTTACCTTAGTGAGCAGGCGGACTAGTTCCAGTCCCCTCGTGCCAGACTTACCTTTTGACTCACGAGATCTTCCTTCTACTTGTGAGCTTTTTGTATACATATTTGTATATATTTCTTTTGGACTTGGTTATGATGTAATACACATGTATTGTGTAATACTTTATAATATCCTGTGATAACTTTGTATGTGTACTTCTTGTGTTGGCATATGTATGAATACCACGCTTTGTCGTGTACTCTGATCCTTGTTGTACTATTATGCTTAGCGTATATACGTGGGGGCAATTTATGACCTACGTATATACTCGCAGTGACGTCCCCGTATCCGTGGAATCGGGGCGTTACAGGTTGGTATCAGAGCTTAGGCTCTCAACCTAAAGTACAATCAAGCAGCAAATTCTAGCAATTTGCTAATGCCAACTACAATATACAAAGTTATTAAGTCCTTCTTGATTCCTTCCTCGATTCATTCCCTTGTATCCTAAACTCCTTCCAATTTTTCAAATTCCAGTTATCTTTTCCAACTCGGTATGGAGCGAAGGACGGGCCGTAACCACTCGGGCAAGCTTCGAATGGACCCACGGGAGAGAATGTGGATATTCTAAGGGTCATTCAGACAATGATGGAGAACCAGCGCAGCAGACTGAGCTTCTCCGGCAAGAGTTGACAGCTCCAAAGGAACAGAGGCCGGGGAATATTTCAGATTTCAGGAGGCTGCAGCCAGCCATCTTCACGGTTCAGAGAAGCCCTTGGATGCTGAACAATGGTTGACGGATACCACAGATCTGCTGAATGCAGCCAGAGTACCAAAGGAGAACCAAGTTGAGGTCGCCAAGATTCAGTTGAAAGATGTTGCTAGAACTTGGTGGCTTGCTGAAGAGGCCAGACTGGAGAAGCCTGTCACCTGGGACACATTCTCCAAGAGCTTCTATAACAGATTCTTCCCTGCTACTGCTCAGAAGGACATGGAAGAGCTTTATCAGATCAGACTCCAGCAGTGGAACAAGTCCGTGGACGAGTACGCGCGGAGTTTCTCAGACTCAGCCGCTTTGCTCCGTACATGGTGACGGATGAGGAGAAGCGGGCTAGCAGATTCCAGCAGGGCCTGCATATGGACATACAGGTCTTCTTGATGCCCCAGCAGCTGAAGACTTATTCTGAGGTTCTCACCATAGCTCGAGAGGTGGAGCGTGGGCTTGAGAAGAAGAAAGTTGACCAGATGGGGAGCCAGACCATGAAGAGGCCATTTGTACCAATGGGAAGAGGAGGCCCATATAGAGCAGCAAAGGTTCAGAGACAACCATTCAGACCAGCTCCTTACCAGATGGCTCGACCAGGTCCTATCTGCAACTTTTGCCAGAAACCAGGTCATTCTCAGCAGAATTGCCGGAGGGCAAATGGATTGTGTTTGGTATGTGGGTCCCGAGACCATGCAGTAGGACTTGTCCACACAGGAGAATTGGGTTTGCCAACCAAGCTTTGCCGGCACCTCAAGGACCGAATGGACAGAGGGCACTTCCAGGGCCACTTGGCAGAGGAATCAGGGACCAGTGATGAGGAGAGCTCTTCCCCTTCCGCCACAGCATGTTGTTCGCCCAGTCCAGAGAGGGGCCAGGACTGCAGCAGGGCGTGGTAGGGGTCAGGCTTACACTCTTACAGCAGAGGAGGCTGAGACTTCAGAGGAAGTGATAACAGGTAACATCAGAGTTCATTCAAAACCTGTTCTCGCTCTCTTCGATTCAGGTGCATCCCATTGTTATATCTCAGACCATTTTGTGGCTTTGCATTCTATACCTGTAGATCTTTAGACCACAAATGGAGATTAGTACAGGAATGGGGTAGTCATATCTTCTAGAGTCTGTACTGATTGTCCAGTAGAACTATGTGATAAGATCTTGGCCATAGATATGATCGTACTAGACACCAAAGGGTACGACGTAATCTTAGGCATGACCTGGCTCAGTCAGTACCATGCAGTTATTGACTGTAGGGAGAAGAAGATTAATTTCAGAATCCCTCATCAACCGGAGTTCCAATTCAGTGGAGAAGTGAAATCTACCAAGGAAAGACTCGGATGACTACTTCGGAGGTTCGGAAGCAGAAGGTACCGGTGTGGGATGAATTCCCAGGAGTGTTTGCTGAGATCTCAGGACTGCCACCTGACAGGGTGATCGAGTTCTCCATTGACACAGTTCCAGGAGCAGCTCCTATATCCAAGGCTCCGTACAGGATGGCACCGACGGAGTTAGAGATTCTAAAGAAGCAACTGCAGGAATATTCAGATAAGGGACTGATTCGCCCAAGTACTTCACCCTGGGGAGCTCCAGTGCTATTGGCGAACAAGAAGGATGGTGGTAAGAGGCTTTGTATTGATTATAGAGAATTGAACAAAGTTACCATCAAGAACAAGTATCCCTTGCCCAGGATTGATGATCTGTTTGATCAGCTTCATGGAGCCCGTGTATTCTCTAAATTGGATTTGCAGTCGGGTTACCATCAGCTAAGGGTGAAGAAGGAAGATATCCCGAAGACGACGGTCATTCAGGACCCGTTATGGCCACTATAAGTTTCTAGTTATGCCTTTCGGAGTCACCAATGCCCCTGCAGTTTTCATGGACTTGATGAACCGAGTGTTCTCGCCCTATCTGGATCAGTTTGTTGTTGTTTTCATAGATGACATTTTGATCTATTCAAAGAGCAACAGGGAGCATGCAGAACACTTGAGGATTGTGTTGCAGACTCTACAGCAGGAGCAGCTTCATGCCAAGAGGAGCAAGTGTGAGTTCTGGTTGGACAGCATAGCATTCCTTGGACACATGGTTTCAGCAGAAGGGATTTCAGTTGACCCCAGCAAAGTCCAGGCAGTGAAAGATTGGCCGACTCCGAGGACGGTGACTGAGATTAAGAGTTTTCTTGGACTAGCCGGATATTACAGACGCTTTGTCCAGGATTTCTCTAGGATTGCAGCCCCGTTGACCAAGCTCACCAGGAAAGGAGAGAAGTATATATGGACAGAGGAATGTACCGCAGCATTTGAGCATTGAAGCAGAGGCTCATTTCAGCTCCAATCTTGAAGACTCCCTCAGGAAGAGGAGGGATGGTCATATTCAGTGATGCATCAGGTAAAGGCCTGGGATGTGTACTTATGCAACATGATCATGTTATAGCATATGCATCTAGGCACTGAAGACTCATGAGCGGAATTACCCAACTCATGACTTGGAGCTTGCAGCTGTGATCTTTGCCTTGAAGATCTGGAGGCATTATCTTCTGGGAGATAAAGTATTGATATATACAGATCACAAGAACCTCAAGTATATTTTCTCACAGAAAGAGTTGAATATGAGGCAGAGGAGATGGCTTGAACTGATGGCGGACTATGATATTGACTTGCAATATCATCCAGGCAAGGTCAATACAGTTCCAGATGCACTGAGCAGGATGCCAGAGAATAGAGTGCTTGTCCAGCTCACTCAGCAGAAGGAGTTGATTCAAGACTTCATCAGATTGGACTTGATGATAGTTCGAAGGACTGAGAAGGCAGGACAGTTCATGACTTTGCAGATTCAGTCAACATTGATTGATGAGATCAGGAAGCTCAGAAGGAAGATCCCAGGTTACAGACATTCGAGCTCAGGTAGAGGCTGGATTGAGGACTGATATCTGTATTCATCCAGATGGTGCATTATATTTTGGAGGCAGACTTTGTGTTCCCCCAAGGAGAAGTTCGACAGAAGATCCTAGCAGAAGCTCACAGTTCAGCCTATTCCATACACCCAGGGGGAAACAAGATGTATCAGGACATCAAGAAGCAGTTTTGGTGGAATGCTATGAAGAGGGAGTAGCTCAGTTTGTAGCCAAGTGCCTGGTTTGCCAGCAGATCAAGATAGAGCATCAGAGGACAGCTGGACTTCTACAACCTTTACCGATACCTGAGTGGAAGTGGGAGCACATCACCATGGATTTTGTCACGGCATTGCCTCGCAGTCCTAAGGTAATAATGCTGTGTGGGTAATCATTGACCGTCTCACCAAGTCAGCTCACTTCATACCATTCAGGGTGGGACAGTCAACGGAGGTCTTGGCAGACAAGTACATGAAGGAGATAGTTCGTCTGCATGGAGTTCCAGTTAGTATTGTTTCAGACAGAGACACCAGATTCAGATCTCATTTCTGGGAAAGTCTCCAAGAGAGTTTGGGAACTCGTCTGAAATTCAGTACATCATATCATCCTCAGACAGACGGACAATCTGAAAGGACTATCCAGATCCTTGAAGATATGCTAAGGGCCTGCATGATTGAGTTCAAGGGATCATGGGAAGACCATCTTCATTTGGCCGAATTTTCTTATAACAACAGTTATCAGGCAAGTATCAAGATGGCACCTTTTGAGGCACTGTATGGAGAAAGTGCAGATCACCGATTTGTTGGGATGAAGTCGGTGAGAGGAGACTTTTGGGGCCAGAGATTCTGATTCAGACAACAGAGAAAGTCAGAGTCATCAGAGATCACCTCAGGACAGCTCAAAGCCGTCAGAAGAGTTGGGCAGATTCTCAGAGAAGCCATTGGAGTTCCAGGCAGGAGATCATGTGTTTCTTGAGGATATCACCTACCAAGGGAGTTATCCGGTTCGGTCTTCGTGGAAAGCTTAGTCCAAGATATATCGGCCCATTCGAGATTTTGGAGCGAGTAGGAGATGTGTCTTACAGATTGGCCTTACCTCCATCTTTGGACGGAGTGCACAATGTTTTCCCACGTATCTCAGTTGAGGAAGTATGTCAAGGATGATAGTCATATTTTGGATCATTCCGAACTGGAACTGCAGCCAGATTTATCATATCAGGAGCAGCCGATGGCCATTCTGGACAGAAGTGTGAAGACACTGAAGAACAAGCTATACCATTAGTCTTGGTGTCTTGGAACAGACATGCGCCAGGAGAGGCCACTTGGGAACGAGAGGACGTTATCCGTGAGCGCTATCCTCAACTTTTCACATCTTGAATGGTAACTCTTTCCTTCTATTCTTCTCTACCGTTATCTTCCATCTTATCCTTCTCTATCTGTTACTTTTCCTGTTACCTTTCACCTTATGAAATTTCGAGGACGAAATTTTTGTAAGGTGGATGGATTGTAATACCCCGTTTTCCAGAATACGTACTTAGTTGCGTATTCAGCTTTCGATCGTATTTTTTGATTTACTTCCTGTATTTGACCGATTTCAATTTCAAATATCATTTTCTAATATATTAGATTTTATATGATTTTCTGGATTTTTCCTGAATTAAAATGAATTTCTTCAAAAACGGTGTTTGACCAGTGTCACTGATCGATTCCCGAATTTTTATTTTCCAAACAGTTAGGAATTTCTAGAAAGTCCTTTAGGCTTTATTTCTTAGAATCCTGTTTTCTATCTAAATACTTTTTCTGAGAATTTTATGAATTTATGAAAATTCTAACGGAGTCGGTAGATAACTGATTCCGGGATTTTTAGTTTTAAAACTAAAAGTATTTCTTAAAAAGGATTTCACTATTAGTCTTCATATATTATTATTGATTTTTGGTGAAATTTACGAGTCGTTCCGAGATACTTGAATTTCGGACGATTCGTATTTCCCGAAATGTTTCCCGCATCCTCGACTTAACCCGGGAACCTGTGTTCCCGATATTTTCATTTTTGGAGATCAAGAAAATATCTTCATTTTATAATTTCTTTTCCTTTTTTTCCTTTTTCCTTTTTCTTCCTTCTTTCCTTCCACCAAATTCCCAAATATCTTCTCCTCCAAAATATCCAAATTCCAACAAACTCCACACCCTTCCTCATTAATGCCTTCATTCTCTCTCTCTCTCCCATGGCGGCCAAGTGGCCAAGGTGAGGGACACCCATTCCTTCTCCTATTTTGCAATAAACCCCCTCTCAAATTCCTTATTTACATCTCCTTTACAAAAAATCAAAACCTATATAAACTTTCCTTTACAATTCTTTTCTCTTTTCTTCACTTCACCAAGAGTTTAGCCTTCACCATTTCCTTCTCCATCTCAAACCCTAACTCCAAACCACCTCAAGGCCTTCATCTCCTTCCTAAGCAACTACAACCCTTGGATTTGGATCGCATCTCACTTCGTCGGAAGCATCGCCAAGAACCTAGTTGGTGATATCATCGACAAACGATCCGTTCGAACTCGTATAAGCTTCACATAACCGTTCGAAGTGAGTATATCTACTCACCAAGACTTGTAAACTCCTTTGTGTACTTGTGTTGACAATCATGCCACTTGTGACAAAAAAACCATATTTTTAGACCCTCAAACAAAACCCTAGAAATCTGTTCTGTTGCTGTTTTCCCACGATTAGTCGACTAGACCTAGGGACCAGTCGACTAATCCACTTTAGTTGAAACTTACCTTTTCTGATTTCACAGTTTTAGTCGACTAGTCCCTATTACCAGTCGACTAGATATCCCTAGTCGACTACTAGAATTCCCCTAGTCGACTCCTGAAATAAACTCAACTCTCTGTATCTCAAACTTAGTCGACTTAAGTATCTGTTAGTCGACTTGTAGTCCCTGTTAGTCGACTACCCTTACCCTAGTCGACTAACTTTTCCTGAAACAGAATTACAACTCTCTGTTTCCCAGTTTTAGTCGACTCATCTAGGCTAGTAGTCGACTTAAGACCCCTATTAGTCGACTAACCCTTCCACCTAGTCGACTAATTCTGACTGTTTGACTTAGTTAATTCTGTTCTGAACTTGGATCTTATTGATGATACATGTGTGACATATTATCCCTGTTTATGCTTCATAACTGGTATTACATGACATGTTACTTGATGGATCTCACCACTTGTTACTTCATGATTTATTATTATATTCTCGCTCCATAATTTGTTAAATTGTGAATATCACCCCCTTACATGTTATCTTTTAAACCAAGCATGATATACTTGACTTTGTATAAAATGGACCAACTTACACATGGGTCGGGGAAACATGCGGATATCGATATGTGTTCGTGTTTACAGTGGCATTAGGTATATTGTACAATTATATTTCCGGTCTGACCTGAGGGCCTCCAGGGGACCGAGGGGAGTGCTTGCTCCCTCTTCCTGATACAGTCATGACAAAGGGCATACATAAGTCCCTCCTGATAGGCCTTGCGGCTGGTTCCGTCATCAAGCAACGGAACACCCTGGACCGTGGTCCCGGCATGCACGGGACCCACTGTAAAAATAGTTCGTCGATACAACCGCTGTTTCCAATAACAACCTTGCTTTACTAGGATATGGATCTATGTGCTCTGGGACGCTGGGTCACATAGTTAGATATCACAGTAGACAAGTAATAATAATAAGACGTTAACTGTAGATTCATGGTATTATGATTTTCTCTCTCATGCTTTTCATACTTGTTAGCTGATATTCCTTATGACTGTTCATCTTCCCTTATTCATGTCCCTTAGCCACTTGGCTATAGTTGTTTATTTGTTATATGTCTTGACTCCTTGGATTTGCACATTCAGATTCCGAAGCTTGGAACGAAGTGGAGCCATCCACAGAGGACCGAGCTTACCTTAGTGAGCAGGCGGACTAGTTCCAGTCCCCTCGTGCCAGACTTACCTTTTGACTCACGAGATCTTCCTTCTACTTGTGAGCTTTTTGTATACATATTTGTATATATTTCTTTTGGACTTGGTTATGATGTAATACACATGTATTGTGTAATACTTTATAATATCCTGTGATAACTTTGTATGTGTACTTCTTGTGTTGGCATATGTATGAATCCACGCTTTGTCGTGTACTCTGATCCTTGTTGTACTATTATGCTTAGCGTATATACGTGGGGGCAATTTATGACCTACGTATATACGTCGCAGTGACGTCCCCGTATCCGTGGAATCGGGGCGTTACACACACACTCACTCATCAAACATCTGACCACACATACCACACCACCATCACATACACATCAAGCACGACACACATGCACACACATCACCCCCATCACACCACCACCACTACACACATCAAGCATCACACACACACTATCATACTTCTCATTTCTCTTAGCAAATCCATTTTTCTAACCTTGAATATGTCTCATGTATTATACAGATAAAAAGCTAAATGATGATGAAAAGATAAATGATACAAAAGAGAGCTTTTCCTTTGGTTTATATGACAGATGAAGTCTTGCTTCAGGTTGCAATTATTGTGATTGGGGTGCGCAACGGAAATAAACTACATGATCTACTAAGGCAACTTAAAAAGAGAAGAAGGTATTCTAAAGTAGATAGAAAGCTAACAAATAATATAACATGGTTCTACGATCAAATAGGTCGTGTGTACGTCTACGGGAGAAGGGGAAACTTTATTGAAACTTTAGGAAAATACATAAGAATTACTTACACTTCACGCTAAGAAGATTATAAGCCCTTGATGGCTGTTAAGAGTAACGAACCCTTGTGGCTAAGCTTCTCTCACGATTTCTCACCTAAATGAATTACATTCTTAGGAATCACAAATTTATTGGATTCTCTTGGAATACATTGAAGCCCATCCATAGGGGATTATTTATAGAACATATCAGTCTCATAGTCCTAAACAATTCCATCAATCAGATAAAGAAATTTGAATCTAACTCGGACTCAAAACGGATCCAGAAAAAAACTGCCAGATTTGACATTAATTGACTACCTTCACGACGTATTCACGTCAAAATCCTAACAACAGTTCTATTCACGCTTTTATATTTGTATTATATTCTATTCTATATGTGTTGATATATATTTTGGATGTGATTGTATTGGATTCTATATTAATAAGTGATCAAATATTCTATTCGATCAGTATATGATTCTATATGTGTCTGGATTGGCTAAAATCTGTATGTATCAAGATTAGCTGGATTCATATGTGTTTGATATATGTGTGATATTTTGTACTGTGTGTGGCTGGATTATATATGTGTCTGGATTGGCTATTTCATAAATATGTACTGCGTTTGAAAACGTTAAAACAAATTTATTTATTTTTTTTAGCATATACAACGTCGGTTCTAAACCGATGTTGTATACACTTTCCACGCCAGTTCTACCGAAGTGGAATGTGCACTTTCCACGCTGGTTCTTCCTAGAACCAATGTGGAATATAGACTTTCTATGTCGGTTCTTCTGGGAACCGACGTGGAAAGTTGGCGAGTTAAAACCTATAAAAAAAATATTTGTTTATAACATCGGATTTTATAATAACCGATGTTAAATATTTATTTCTTTCGTCGGGTTAAACTGACGTGGAAAGTTACAAACTTTTATCGTCGTCAAGATAGACGTCGGATACTATTTTTTTTTTCACGTCTGTTTTAAAACTGAGTGGAATGCCTTAAATCATGAAGGGGAATACAATTATAACTTTAATTTCAATGAGAATGGGACTTCCGAGATTTAGATGGCACTATGTTTCTCCTTTCAAGGGTTGATGCTCGTTATTTTGTTGACTCATGATTATTTCTAAGTAATCTAGAGGAGGATAAGGTCATAGTTTAATGTAACAGCAGGATTAGGATTCATGTAGCTGACTCCAAAGTTTGGGATACAGGCTTTATCATCATTGTTTTTGTTGTTAATGATGATTATTCTTCTCTGAGAATATAAATTCACAATATAATCAAAAATAAGGGACAACTAATAAATCCACTTGGTTGTCGACTTCTTGCAAACCAAGCTCAATGTTCCTTTTGTTCACACACAACCAAAGAACTTTACCATTGGTCTACAAGATGAGAAAATATTAAGTGTATCGGAGACTATGTGAAGACAAAAAACCTAGATCCTTTTCTTTCTAGGCTATTTGATGATGCATATTATGATCCATGTTCTTCTGTTTTGGTTAACTGGGGTAAACTGTACATGATTCAGACTAGCACAAAAAAATCTAGCTTGTCACCAATTAATCTAAGGAACCAACCAGTTATGTGTAATGGCCCAGCTTCCTTCAGATTACATCCCTAATACATGGATTAAACCAGCTCACATGGTCTTAAAGTAAACAGAGTTATCATCCTTGCTGAGAGCTAAGAAAAGTATAGAAAGATAACAGATCTTCACATGATTGTTCTGATGGTAGTTGTATAAGATTTTCATGGTTAAGTGTTATTTTCTGACCCTTCACTTTCCAAATGATGGGACCACTTTTTCAAATAACTGAGCAGTATTGAGTCTTGACCACATGCTGGTTCAAGCAAACAGATTATTTGCAAAAAAAAAAAAAAAAAAGAAAAAAAACTTTCTTTTAACTTCTAATCAATTTGTTAATATTCTGCATAATCCAAATTATTTCAAGTACATCCCATCAACAAAACGTAAGCACAAATGCGTCCTTCTCTTTGCTTCTTGAACTGACCAAATTTTACTAACACCCCTTCTTTGATTATCTTCTATAAGGACACTTTCATAGTTTGTCATCACTAGAAAATTCAATCATGCAGAATAATTAATGAACACTACTCAAGTAATTAGCATATGGCCCTTGCCTAAGTCTGAACTTATCTCACTGACTAAGCATTAGCTCATATGGGTATTTCTTTAAATGATGGGGGAAAGTAAAGGATTATCGTCATTTCTAGAATAGGTCTCATAACGAGAGAGAGAGAGAGAGAGAGAGAGAGAGAGAGAGAGAGAGAGAGAGAGAGAGATTATAGAACCATGTATGTTTTCTCTTGTGGTTGTAGGTTACTCACATGGAAACATTCAGAAAAAAAGAGATTGCTCTGAAAGATGAGATGGATTGAAAATGGGGTGGGTTGTGTTTGTTGAAGCTCTTGATATGGCATACAGCTGATTTTGCTTGAAGACATGTAGAGAGACAAGATGGTGGTTATCAAATAGAAATCTGAGGAACAATATCATAGTGACTTGTTTTGTAGGCCTCAGGGAACCATCAAATAATCGTGGTCTGTTGTGCAATGTGATATGGTTAGTAGTAGGATATGGCTTAGGATAATTTCATTTATGGCAATTTTGATGATTTTAGCTTTATAGAATTTGTTAAAGATTCATTTTGGTAATTTCTTTGCTATTTATGTTGGAAATAACACAACTATAATGCGGATTAATTAAATCATGGATCAAAAAATCATATACATCTCAAGCAATTGAATGCATAATAATAAAACATTAATATATGTACTATACCTGAAGCCATTGAAGGTTGAATGGAAGATGAGAATCCTTATGATTAATGGAAGAAGAAAACCTTGGCCTTTCCTTTTGCTTTGAACCTGCAAACCCTAGTGCAATTGATCCTCCTCTCTCTATCTCCCTCTTTCATCACAAAACCTCAATTTCTCTTAGTGATGGATATTCCTCAAAATAAGGAAACAGTCTGTGTCTTTCACGGGAGGAGAGAAGTGGGTCTCTTAATTGCAAATAATCACCCACGATAAAACCACCAATCATGGTTCTTTCATACCCCAGGTGACTATTAAAAACTATACACAATTGTCACTTTAATATGGGCATAACATCATATCAGTTAATCTTTTATTAGGAATCCAATATTAATCAAGGTTGAGTGGGCCACCATGATGTGAGATTAACATTCTCTCACTTGGACCACTAACCGATTAGGATAAAACTTTAGAAGACAAATAAAAGAAAAGACTCATTTTCAAAACATTTTGACTCCATTGGATTCCATACTGAAAAACTTGACACGTGATCACGAATTTAAAACAAACAATAACTGATAAGCCCAAATATGAAATACTATAATACCGCAATTAGCTTGGACCACCAATGCGAGTCATAGCGGTTATACAACATCCACGTCATACTCCCTTCTATACACCACAACATTGATAACCCTTACTAATTGAGTCCATAACCATAATGACCCCTGTAATTGTCTTGTAAAGACATTTCCTGTTTAACAAACATCCATACATAATATGTGCACACATAATTGGATAACATGAAACACAGAAACAGAACTTTTATTTGTACAATAATGTCAATTACATAAGTACCAAAATACACATTTACAGATTGCCCAAAAGACTCATTCTTACAACATGTTCCTTGAATGTCTTTGGAGGCAATCCCTTTGTCATTGGATCAGCAACCATTAAAGTGGTACTTAAACTTACAATTGACACTTTCTGTTTCTCAACTCTTTCTCTAACCACCAAGTACTTAAGTTCTATATGTTTAGAACCATTAGAGTACTTACCATTCTTAGAGAAGAATACGGCTGCTGTATTGTCACAATATATCGTCAGCGGCTTGGCAATAGAGTCAACTACACCAAGTGCTGAGATGAAATTTCTTAGCCATAATGCATGATTTGTGGCCTCAAAACAAGCTATGAACTCAGCCTCCATCGTGGATGAAGCAATAATGGACTGCTTCACACTCTTCCACGAGATTGCCCCACCTGCTAGCAAGAAAATAAATCCTGAGGTAGACTTCCTGCTATCTGGGCAACCACCAAAATCTGAGTCTGAATAGCCGATCACCTCCAACTGATCTGATCTCCTGTATGTGAGCATATAGTCCTTTGTCCCTTGAAGAAACCGCATAACCTTCTTAGCCAACTTCCAGTGCTCCATTCCTGGATTGCTTTGGTATCTTCCCAACATCCCAACAGCAAAGCTGATATCTGGCCTGGTACAAGTGCTTGCATACATCAAGCTCCCAACAGCTGATGCATACGGAACTTTCTGCATTTGACCCTTTTCTAAGTCATTTCTGGGACACTGGCTATCACTTAATCTGTCACCCTTCTGAATGGGTGCAGGACTGACTGAACACATTTCCATATGAAATCTTTCCAAGACTCGATTGATATACCCTTTCTGAGACAATCCTAGCAATCCTTGAGATCTATCCCTGAAGATCTCTATGCCAATAACATAATTTGCCTCACCCATATCAACCATCTGAAAATTCTTGGTAAGATAACTTTTAGTTTCATACAGCAAACCAAGATCACTACTGGCTAACAAGATGTCATCTACATACAGAACCAGAAAAATAAACTTGCTCCCACTGATCTTTAGATATATACACTGATCAACAGTGTTTTCTGTAAATCCAAAAGAGGTAATGGTATCGTTAAACTTTATATACCATTGCCTGGAAGCTTGTTTAAGTCCATATATAGATTTCTTTAATTTGCAAGCCAAGTGTTCTTTTTCTTTAATTGCGAACCCTTCAGGTTGCTCCATGTAGATATCCTCATCCAAATTTCCATTTAGAAAAGCAGTTTTCACATCCATTTGATGTAACTCCAAATCATAATGAGCTACAAGTGCCATAATGATTCTAAGAGAATCCTTCTTTGATACTGGAGAGAAGGTCTCTGTATAGTCAATGCTTTCTTTCTGAGTGAAACCTTTGGCCACAAGTCTAGCCTTATATCGTTCGATATTGCCTTTAGAGTCGCGCTTGGTCTTAAAGACCCATTTACACCCGACTTTCTTACAGTTATAAGGCAATTCAACGAGATCCCAGACTTGGTTTTGGTCCATAGATTTCAACTCATCTTTCATAGCATCAACCCATTTACTAGAATCATTGCATTCTATGGCTTGTGAAAATGAAACTGGATCTTTATTAATCCCAATGTCATAGTCAGATTCCTGTAGATATACCACATAATCATCTGAAATGGCAGATATTCTTTCCCTTTGAGATCTTCTCAAAGCTGCCGGTTGTGGTGGTTCTACAATATTTTCAATGGGAATATCCTCATGGAGTGGTGAACCAACATTAACTTGTTGTTCTGGTATCTCAACTTGATGGTCAAGCTGAGGGACAACAATTTCTCTTGAAGGAAAGGGTATTGGGATATTTACCCTTACCACTTCAAGATCTACCTTTCTTGGTTCAGCACTCCCACTAATTTCACCATTTTCCAGGAATCTGGCATTACCAGTTTCAACTATTCTTGTACTATGGTTAGGACAATAAAATTTGTATCCCTTAGACTTATCTGGATAACCAATGAAATACCCAGATATTGTTTTTAAGTCTAATTTCTTTTCTTGTGGATTATATATTCTAGCCTCTGCTGGACAACCCCAAACATGTAAATGTCTTAAACTGGGTTTCCTACCAGTCCACAACTCGAAAGGAGTTGTTGGGACAGCCTTACTAGGAACCCTGTTTAAAATATGCATAGCAGTCTTTAAGGCTTCATTCCACAATGAATTGGGTACATTTGAGAAGCTCATCATGCTCTTAACCATATCCATAAGTGTTCGGTTCTGCCTTTCAGCAACACCGTTCTGCTGAGGCGTACCTGGCATTGTGTATTGAGCACAAATGCCATGCTTTTCTAGAAATTTGGCAAATGGCCAGGATGTTGTCCTGACTCATCATATCTACCATAAAATTCACCACCTCGATCTGATCTTATGATTTTAACCTTTCTATCTAATTGTCTCTCGACTTCTGTAATGAACACCTCTAGGATGTCAACAGCCTGAGACTTTTCATTAATTAGATACACATAACCATAACGTGACATATCATCTATAAAGGTAATGAAATATCTCTCTCTAGTAAAACATGGAATGGAGAGTGGTCCGCAAATATCTGTATGAATTAATTCCAGGAGTTCTTTACTTCTTGTGGCACCTTTCTTAGTGTGTTTGGTTTGCTTTCCTTTTATGCAATCCACACACACATCAAAATCAGTGAAGTCTAGGTTATCCAAAATCCCAGTCTTCACTAATCTTATAATTCTATCCCTGGAGATATGCCCCAGTCGTCTATGCCACAAGATTGAGGATTTTTCATTTATTAAGCCACGCTTTATACCAACATTCGAATGCAGAGATAATAAAGATTGTGCAAACTCATCATTCAATGAAATTTTATATAAACCATCACATAAAATTCCATGTCCAACCGGAATTGAATTATACATTAAAGAGAGTTTTCCACAACTAAACAAAACAGAATATCCAAAAACATCTAATTTGGATAATGACATTAAGTTTCTTGAAATCGAAGGTACATAAAAAGTATCCTCAAGATCCATCTGATGACCCGTCTCCAAGAGTAGTCGATAAACACCAACATATTCGACCTCCACTTTGAGACGGTTCCCTATAAAGACGAATCTCTCACTTTCCTTCGGTTTCCGGGTTGTAAGGAATCCCTGCATTGAATTAGTTATGTGAGTTGTGGCTCCAGAGTCAATCCACCAAGTATTAGAAGGAACTTCAGCAAGATTTGATTCAAACATACAAAAGAAAGATTTGTACCTTTCTTTTCGAACCAAGCTTTCCTCTTGTTGCAGTCCTTCTTCACATGTCCTTTTCTGCCACAGAAGTAGCATTTGACAGTGAAAGCTTTTCTATGACCTTGGCTACTTTCCCCATGGTCATTTCCTTTCTTTGATGGAAATCTCTTACCTCTTCCATATTTACTTTTCTTATGGATACCTCCTGAAGTTACTGCCAACACTGAGTGCTGTCCTTCTTGCCTCAGTCTCACCTCCTCTTGTACACACATATCAGTTAGCTCATTCAAGTTCCACTTATCCTTATGAGTATTGTAGTGGATCTTGAATGGCCCAAACTGAGAAGGAAGCGAGTTGAGGATGAACTGTACCAAGAAGGACTCATCCACTTTCATTCCCAGTGATCCTAGCTTAGCAGCCTTATCAGTCATGTTTAGAATGTGTTGCTGAACTCCTCTATTACCATTATATTTCATGGTAGTAAGTTCAGCCATTAGGGTGCCAGCTAATGACTTATCTGCAGACTTAAAACGGTCTTTAACCGCACTTAATAGTTCAGATGCATTAGTTGTAGGAGGGAGTGAAGTCTTAATGTTATTAGCTATGGTCATCTTTATGAACATAAGACTGAGCCTATTAGACCTTTCCCAAGCTTTGGCATGGCTGACCTGTTCTGCTGTACTCTCAGCAGTTACTTCATCAGGTTTATCAACTGTTAGAGCCATGTCTAGGTCCAAAACACCCAGTGTAAACTGTACATGTTCAAACCACTCTGAAAAGTTGGTACCATCAAAGGCCGGAATGCTGGTGGCATGAGTGTGAAGGGAAGTAGGGACGTTCACTGAAACATAATAGGACATTGCTCACATTAGGCCACTAATCAATACAAGTTTTAAATTTAATTAAGATGAACTATTGATATCACTTTGATTTCTCCTTTGGGCGAAACCTAAGCATATCTAGTGTTCACTCTTTAGGTAAGAACTTTTATCACCTATGTAGGTCTAATATAATTTATGTCACTTAGTTAGTAAGTCATGTTACCTTTGGGTATCCAATTCCACACCACTAAGTTACATAAATTATACTATCCTACCCCGGTTCATAATTATTTGAAAGAGACTTTCCTTTGGGCCAGTCCCAATCTCCTAACTAGAACCGCCATCGAGAATATTATTGTCTTTTATGTCTTCCTCATTGACAAGTCTTTTATGTAGTTGTATGTTCATAAGGTTTACTAACATAGGTCACTTTGGCAACTACTAAATCAATAAGTCTTATGAATACAAAACTAACCAATAATATTCTCTAATTCTTTATTTGAGTAAAGTCATAATATCTCAATACATTACTTGACCAAGCATCAATCTATATTAACACAATAACTTAAATGTGTAACATACTTTAATGATTGATTATTAACAAACATTAGTCGACTACAAGAAAAGATTAGTCGACTTGGGTCAAGTCAAGTCGACTACACATTTGGTCTAGTCGACTAGGGCAAAAGAAATTAGTCGACTATACCCATATTATAAGTCGACTACTAAATTTATCAGTCGACTTTACAATTAATTAGTCGACTCCTGAATCTAACAGAAAGTTCTGAATTCTCGGGTCACCGAATTAGTCGACTTGAAAATATGATTAGTCGACTATACCTTAATTAGTCGACTAGTCATAAATTCAACTAAAAATCAAGTCGACTCCTGCAGCAAACAGCGACTTGCAAACTTTCTGGAAAGGAGATTAGTCGACTATACATTGGGATTAGTCGACTAATAGACGACGAAGCAGTTATCAAAGGCAGCTTCTGCTTAGTCGATTTTAATCCCAAAATTATCAAAAATTAGGGTTTTCAATTCCTTTGATTTTGATCCCAATTTAATTGCATAATTAGAGGAATATGAACATGAATTAGGGCTATTAAATCCTCTACAAATTCTACAATTAAAAGATCAAAAATTCAATTTTTATGAATTGTTAATCAAAACCCTAACTTTTCATAATTCCTAAATCCAAGATGTATTGATTCTTTAAGCATGGCTCTGATACCAAATGTTGGAAATAATAGAACTATAATGCGGATTAAATTAAACCATGGATCAAAAAATCATATACATCTCAAGCAATTGAATGCATAATAATAAAACATTAATATATGCACTATACCTGAAGCCATTGAAGGTTGAATGGAAGATGAGAATCCTTGTGATTAATGGAAGAAGAAAACCTTGGCCTTTCCTTTTGCTTTGAACCTGCAAACCCTAGTGCAATTGATCCTCCTCTCTCTATCTCCCTCTTTCACCACAAACCCCAATTTCTCTTAGTGATGGATATTCCTCAAAATAAGGTAACAGTCTGTGTCTTTCACGGGAGGAGAGAAGTGGGTCTCTTAATTGCAAATAATCACCCACGATAAAACCACCCATCATGGTTCTTTCACCCCAGGTGACTATTAAAAACTATACACAATTGTCACTTTAATATGGGCATAACATCATATCAGTTAATCTTTTATTAGGAATCCAATATTAATCAAGGTTGAGTGGGCCACCATGATGTGAGATTAACATGACGATCCCGACGCCCTTGAGTGAGAACTTGTCAGTTGTGGAAAAAGTTTGTTTTTTTACTTGTTCTTTGGAAAATGGGGCTAAAAAATATGATTTTGGGGACTTTGTTTAGGGTTCTGAGGCTGTAGGCGGGGCATAAGTAGTGCTTGCTTGGGCGTCTTTTTTCGGAGGTTGGATGGAACCAGTATGATACCATCAAGGTCAGATTAGGATTTGATGTTCACTCTCTCATTATTAGTAGATTTATGCTTCACTAATATATTTTAAAATGTGCTGGATGATTACTATTATAAATGCTTGAGTAATTGATGAGAACATCTGAGTTTTAATTTTTTTATTGTTTGTTCAGTGTATTTGTTTGTATTTTTTTTGTATTTCTTAATGTATTTCAGTTGTGTAGTAGTGGGTAGTTATTAGATTGTGTAATGGGTAGTTATTAGATTATGTAGTGGGTAGTTGTGTTGTAGTTGTAACTTGTAGCCTATATGAGGCATGGTTGTGTACTTGTTTGCAATGGATGAATGAAATGAAATTGAACTTTGGCTTTCTTCCTATGCCTGTGTCCCTCCATTGTCTTCCCTCTCTTCTCTTCCTGGATGAAAACAATGAATAAATCTGAAATTTACCCCCTCTTACATGTTAGTTCTCTCTGTGGTTCTGTTCTAGTTTTCCTCTCTTCTTCCAGCAGCAACTAGCAACAGTAGCAGCAACCAACAACTTCAGCAGTTCGCATCTGCCCCAGCAGCTGCACCAACACAGCAGAAAGCAGCAGCAGTATGCACCAGCATTAGCTGCAGCAGTTGCAACAACAACATTAGCAGCAGTAGCCAGCAGCAGAAGCAACAGCAACAAAATATAACAACATCAGCAGCAAAATTTAGCAACAGCAGCGGCTACAGCAGCAGAATCCAGCAGCAGTAGCAGCAGAATTCAGCAGCAACAACTACAGTCCCTCTTTCAACCACAAGTCCATCGACCACCACTTCACTACACCAAACAACGATCTTTCATGTACAACGTTGAGTATTTACATCCTTATCGGAGTACGACATCAGGTTCTTGTCTGTGAGTTTATTTCAACGCAATCTAATAAATAGTTGAACTACACATCAGTGAATTCATCTCTAAGATATTATCTCTATCTCATGTTGTCCATCATATCGTAAGATGTGTGCTGCAATTCTTGTGATTGTTAATCTTTAATATTGTGATTAGAACTTGTCATGCATGATATAACTATTATAATTAGATCTTATTGAGATTAGAAATGTTCAAAGCTAGCATGTAATACTTTATAAAATTTATTTGTTTGACATTATTAGTTTTTCATTACTTTCCTGCCGAAGATTTTTGTATTTGGTGAAACGTTGTTAGTTTGATCATATCACTGATTTCCTACGACACGCACGCACCGTTTCACATCAGTTTGGTATTAGAGCATGGTTCTAGGCTAGAAATTTCAATCATGTATGTTCTAGAGTGCATCCAATAGATGTTAGAAATGTGTCATTGCACATAGAATCATCAATATGGATACCGACTCCAAAATCATCCAAAGATAGATAAAATTTTGAGTTGCATAACTAAGTTGGATCAAGCATTCAAGTTCACCTCATATTCAAGAGTTTCACTGTTATATGGGTGTTTTGTTGGAATTTTGAGCTCAAAATCAATAAAAATCTTTTATTTCAGGTTTATTTATTTTACCAAGTCAAATGAGACTGTCTCACGAGATACGTTCAGGTGAGAAAATCTCTAGACTACTCAGTTGTGTCATGAATTTCTCTTGCAGTTACAACTACTGAGGGTCTGAAGCTTATAAATAGATTCCTCTCTCCAGCAACAAGAGAAATAAGACAACACACTTCTTTTTCTCTCTCATATTTCACTTGAGGCATACTCTTCGTGAGAATGACTTTGACTTAAATTAAATTTTTATTCCCCTTTTTTAAATTTCTTGGGCAACAAGTTTCCTTCTGAGCAGAGGCTTGCTCTTCCGTCCAAGGGCAAGTGCTAGTGAATCCCGGAGATCTTTTACCGTTTGGGACAAAGCGGATTTAACATCCGGACGATTGGGCTGGCTTTTGATCCTTTAGATTGTTGGATAAAATTGTACTATTTCATAAACATTCAATTTTCTCACAAACCTTCTATATTTAAGTCTGATGCAAATAATGACCATACTATGCTATATTAGCTAGAATCGAGATCCTGGTCTATACTAAGTCTATTATGAGGAAAAGGGTAGGATTGAAATTTTTTTAATTTGGGCTCATGATAATGAGTATTAATTCTAGCTACATGCATGGTGATTAATAGTCATGTGCAGCTTTGCCCCCATCCAACGCTTATTGGGATTTACTAAAGCTATATTGTCTAAAATGAAGATTTTTTTTATAATTTAGTATTATAATTGAGTTCAAGAGAATACCTTTTAATCTTATTATTATTTTCAGTGTTCTAAAAAAAGGTTTAAGCGGTCGATTAATCAGCCGCTTAAAAGTTTTCGGCCTGAAACCGAATAGAACTTGAAGAAAGTGGTCAGATTACTCGGCTAGGCGATTAATTCGCTTCAGTGATGATTAAGCGTCTAATCAGTGATTAATTAGTGTCTGTTTAAATGTTATTCAATCATTTTCTAAATGGGTTCAAATTTGAGCCTATTAAGCTAACAAACTCAAACCCATCCAATAATTGGAAATAAATTGTCGCGGGTTGGAGAATTAGGGCTCGCAAGCCCTAAATTTATCTGCATCTTCGATCGTTTTGCGGCAATGACGAAACTCCCGAATCTTATGAAGAAGCTCTTGATACTCACAACAACGAGATGATGAAGCTCCTAAAGCCCTGATTTATCTAAAGCTCCTGAAGCTCACAACGGCGATGATCCTCCTGAGGAATTAGGGTTCTTGAAGCTCAACGTCGAAAAAATTCATAAAGCGTTGATCCTCCTGTGGCGACTGTATGCGTCGGAAAAAGAAAGAGGGAATTGCTGTAAAGATTTCTTTGAATCAGATGAAAAGATTACAACAAGACTTTTCCTTCCAGTTACAAGGGAGGGAGGATGTTGAAGCTTGAATCCCCCCTTTGTTTAATGCTGGGTTCTTCGTGTGGCGGTGGAGAGTGAATCTTGTTCTCCGTTGACCAGATGACCGTCCTGGACCGTCGGGGGTCTTCTCTTCGGTCGGTAGAAAGAGTAACTCAGCTCCGTCTACCAAAACTCTCAAAGAGGAGGTAGGCGAAGAGCGGCTAGTACTCAGTAAGCTCGCTGAAGAGTCTCCTCCCTCTGTCTGTTGTTGAAGTCGTGCTTCCCTCTGGATGATCCTCTTGCCTGGATTTGATCGATCTTGATGATGCCTTGACCTTCTTAATTCTCGACCTCTCCCAAAGCTCCGATCCCCTCTTCATAGCAAACAAGGCTATTTATAGGGGTCTCAGGGGGTGAAGGTGCCTCCTGAAAACGCTCCCGAATGAGGGGCCACTACCCGCTACATGCGCGGTGACTGCCCCGCAATCAGGGCAGTTGCAACTGAGACGCGGGCGTTGGGCCAAACGCGCCTTGAAGTTGAGACGCGGGCGTCGAGCCAACGCGCCTTAATGCTGAGACGCGAGCTTCGGGCCTTCACGTCTGGACGCTGAGGCGCGGGCGTCGGGCCGACGCGCCTTGATGCCGAGACGCGGGCTTTGGGCCGACGCGTCTGGACGTTGAGACGCGGGTGTAGAGCCAACGCGTCTTAATGCTGAGACGCGGGCCTCGATTCCTCGCGTCTAGAGCTTGAGACTCTGCTTCCTTAATGGCTTGTTTGTTAGTCATTTTTAGACAGCCTACAGAACCCCCTCCAAAGTTTCTGATATTCCGCAGTTGAATGGGACGGATTTCGGAATACTTTGGATCTTAGCCGTGTTCGCCTCTATGACTGGACTGTTGATGCTTCGGGCTTGATCTTATCTGGAATTGGTCTTCGTGAGTGTACTGTTGAACTCTTTGAAGCCGTCAGAGTTGATCGTGTTGAGTGTCTAGATACACAGTCTAGACCTCCCCGATTGCTTTTAGTCTGTCACGGGTGCGCTTTTGGCCGGGAGTGGTTGTTGTCTGTTTGCGTCAGTGTACTGTTGAACTGACTTGCAGAAGCAGGAGACTGGACGCAGGTTCCCTTTTGAAAAAGCAGAGACTGCTTTAAAGACGCGACTTCCATGGGGTAGACACGATGTTTGGCCCGTTTGAGGGGACGCGGACTTTGGAGAGACGCATCTCTTGAAATGCAGACGCGATTTTCTGGTGCATTTATGATGATGCTGACGGAGCATGTCCACCGAAGAGCCGCGTACTTTGGGGCGCGCACCTGTGCCATGTCATGATTACGCCGCCAGCTGGCCTGGGGAAACGGCGAGATTTCGCCTTTTGGCGCGCGGATCTCCCGGTTCATTAAATGAACTGCTCCACGTGTCAACTTCTGACTTGTGGCGGGGTCGCGACGCATGATCTTCCCTGTTCAAACAATGATTTGGCTCCACGCGTCAGGCAGCGATTCGCTGCAGCGTTTATTGGGCCAAACGCTGCGTATCTTCGCGAATCTCTGTGCCTATAAAAGGCAACAGTTAGAGAGAGACACATCTTCTTCTCCGAACGCATTTGCTGAGAAAAGAGAGCTTCCCTCCTCTTGTTTGTTCATCTGTCCATCTTTGAACTCGGATTTCTGAACATCGATGGCTCCCAAGACGAAACCGACTGCATCATCCTCAAGGGCGACCGTCGCCGAGGCTGAGAGAGATGCTTCCTCTGCGCAGGAGGGTGTTTTCCGAGGTAAAAATGTACCTTCGGCGTGGGTTCCGCCATTAAAACATGTTCATAGAACCCTAAGAACCTTTAACACAAGATCGTGTTTGATTCTCGGACGCTGTCCTTGAGATGATAACCGGGGCGCGGGCCTGATGATCCGACGCTGGTGAACTCTGCATTCTGGATCCTTCACTTAGAACATTTCTAATTGTGAAGGTCTCTGGACGCGATTTGCAGAACGCGGATTTGATCCATGCGTTCTGTGCCGCGTTTTGTGCCATCAGGCGCCGATTTGATGAATCTGGCGTCTGAGTCCAAGCACTTTGAAATTTCACAAGTCTTGGTTTACAGAACGCGGATTTGATCCTTGCGTTCTGTGTCTTCAACCGCCGATTTTGTAGAATCTGGCGTTTGAGTCCAAGTACTTAGAATTTTCATAAGTCTTGGTTTGCAGAACGCGGCTTTGCAGGTCTGGATGCGGGTTCGAGAAATTCCTGCGTCCAGTATCTCTTCTGCGTTTTGGTGCAAGTTCGCGGGTCTGGACGCGGATGATAACTCCTGCGTCCAGTGTCTCGGCTGCGTTTTGAATTATGAACACTTAGCGTCTTCCCTTATTTTTGGCAAAGTATCTGACCAAGTGTCTTTTTCTTTTGCAGTGCCGCATGTTTCAGGTTCACTTGCCAAGATGCACCACTTTGGCCGCGTGGGTGGTGCCGACCGGGCTTGACCTTTGTGCAAAGAATGAGTGTCCCCGTGACTGCTGACCAGTTACTGGATCGCAGGCTCTCTAATGTTAACAGGAGAACCTTTCGGGCACTTATGACCGATGCCGCACTCAAAACGGATGACGGCGTCAGGTTGGAGAAGCCTGCCTTCTTCTTTGGGGATCATATCTATGATGATGGCCGTCGTGTGTCTGAGGGGACCTATAAATGGCTCCGTGAGATAAAGGGCGGAAGATTCTTTCTTCCAGACATGGAGAGGATGTTCCCGATGTCCTACTTTCAACACATGTCTGTCCCCCGGAAGATGGAATGGGACATTTCCCAGTATATCCCTGAGATCGCCCTTGGTGACTTTGGCCTCCAAAAGGTAGACCGCCATGATAGTCATGACGGGTCAGTTGTCGGACTGTTCCCTGCGTCGTCCAAGCCTGAAATCCCAATTGGAGAGATCCCGGAGCTTGCTACCACCTTCCTCAATTCCTTCATAGAAGCAGGGGGTGACTATCCTGTCGACTTCCGTGCGTATGGGTGGGTCCATTCTCCAGGGAACTACTGGTGGGGCAGGATGGTGGGTTTTGTCCTTATCAATCTTGAGGGGCCGCTGAAGCGTGTGGGGCTGTACCCAGCAGTCAGGGCCGTGCAGTGGGGCGTCCCGATGAGTTCTCATAACTTCTTTGGGATTCTGGAGCGCTACAATCCTCGGACGGGGACATTCTTTACTCCGGTCGGAGAGATGGGCCTTGCCCTGCACGAGTTGTATGAGGTCTCCGGGTTGTCGTCAGGGGATATTCCTTACGAGGAATTTGTCCCAACCACCAGGGAACTGCGCCTTTTGGAAAAAGAATCTCCTCAAGTGTATGAGACCTACTGGGAGGTGATGTGCCATTTCTACATCTGCGGCCAGACAACTGCCTGGAGGTCAGGAGGCGTCAAGCAACTATCCTGGGCTGATTATCTGTTTAATAATGTCAGCAATAAAGATCTCCCAGTAATCCGACTAGCTCCTAGTTCTGGTGGGGAAGTTGAAGACAGGATCGACGCAGCTTCTGACAAGTTCTACACCACGGAGTCGAACGAGGACGGCTTCGACCCTGACCTGGTCTTTGAGAGCTTTCACCATCAAGCCCGGACCCCTATTTCTGATCAGGCGCTGTTGGCGGGCTTCCTGATGTTGTGGCTGAAGAGGTGTGTGGTGCCCACGCTACCACATGAAGTTATTGTGGCAGATGTGGTGTACCCGGCGGTACTCTTGGCTCATGGCCACCCCATAGCCCTTCTTCCAGCCGTGGTGGCTGGTATTCAAAGCGGGCTGCGGGTGCTGACCAAGAGCTTCTGCGAACCCCCAAAGACTGCTAATTCTCGTGGGGAGCCGTATACCGACTCAGAGGGGAACCCGACGGTGAGGCACCCCAACCCGCAGATTGAGCTGCCTTACACGTACCTCATGGCTTGGTACGTGATGCATTGCCTATCTCTAATGACGGCGGCGCGTGGGAGCGTGGATCATATCCCATTTGTGCAGCGGCTGGAACGTTCAGAGTGGCATGACACCTACCTGTATTACATTAGGAAGCGTCTTTCCTGTGCCACGAACTATCAGCTTAACCGTTGTTTTCCAGAGGTTCAAGGTGCAGCCCCCGGGGAGCTGTTCACGGATGTCGCTGGGCGGGATGACTTCTCACAATTGCCTGCTGGAGCCTTCTGGTGGTTGATCAATATACGACCAGGATATGTGCTGTTTCGCCAAGGAACTTCCTGCACTATCGAACCGTATATGCCAAGTCGTTTTGCCCGACAATTTGGCTATGATCAGCTTTACGTCGGGAATCCCAATGCTCAACTTGCCTTTGACGGGAACCTGTTCGAAGGCGCTCGGGCTTGGTATTACAGTGTGGCTGGAGGGACGGGAGCAACGTTCCATCTACCCGACGAGGCGCCTAAGTGCCGTATGAGCTTCAGCTTCTGTACTTGGTACTCCCAAGCCGGCCAGACGCCAGATCTTATTCCGGAGTCTTCATGTCTTGAGAGTATCAATGCCAGTCTCGAGGAAAGGTCCGAATCCGGTAAACGTTCTAAATTCCTCGACCAGTACCTGAAAGCTCAGAGGGAGGTCGAGAAACGATCGAGGAGGGAGCCCCCAGTAGTGAGGGCGGAACCGCGACCGGCAAGGGCAAAGCCGCAAGCGACGAGGGCGGAGCCACCAGCAATGAGAGTGGAGCCGCGACCGGCAAGGAGGTCGAAGCAATTGGCGAGGAAGCGTCGTCGATGCTCTGCTTCTGTAGTTGAGCCTGCCCCAAAGAAGGCTTGGAGGGACTTAACGGCTGAAGTCTCTCAATCCAGAGCTATCTCTGCTGGAGTTGAGGCTCCTCCTGAAGGTGTCCCTGTTAGAGTTGAGGAACCGCTGGAAGATGAAGATTTTCCAAGCTTGGTCCGTGCTCCTAGGTCGCGCAGCAAGACCGTGGAGGAAGGGGAGCTCGTTGAGCGACCCCTTGTTGCTGGTGATGCTGAGTCACCGGAGGTTGACATAATGGGCGAAGAGGATGTCGAGATTCCAGGAATCTCAGCTCAGCCCGAGTTTCCTTCTGCTCATGAAGGGAGAGACGAGGTACAGCAGCCGGGGTCTCCTAGTGTCTTTATTTCCAATCCTCGGGCAGTCGACCCTAGTCCTACCACTGGGGTGATTGGGGGTAAGGCTCCTGTTGCGGAGCTTCCTCGCGTGGCGCTATCGTCTTCTTCGTCATCGGGAGAAAGTGACTTTGAAGATGAAGTCGACTATGGCGATGAACCCGCTTTTCCTGACCCGAGTAAGTTCTCACACATCTCGGAGGAGAAAATATACGGGGGCGAATCATCGACTGCGTTACCGCTGGCGATAATCCCTGCTGAAGGTGCAACTTCCTCGCATGTCGAGGTGATGGAAACAGAGTTGACCCAGCCCAAGGGGATTGAGGCTTCGGCCGCTGAGATAACCTCGGAGGGGGTAGCTGTTGAAGTTGGGGAGCCTTCCCCTTTGCCATGAGGGGAAACAACCATTGAGGCTGAGGAGGCTCTCACTCCGCCGGTGGAGAAGGCTACTGCTGAAGCTGGGGAGACTCCCATTCTACAGGACTCGACGCCTCTGGACCTCGAACCTAGTAAGGCAGCTCTGACTGAGGGGGCTCAGGTGGGGAGTCCGACGATCGGCACCCTTCCAGAAGGCCACACAACTCAATTCTCAGTGGAAGTTTCTGAAGAGGTTGTGCTTACAACTCCTTCATTGGTCGTGGAAGCTCCTGCAGAGGCAGCGCTCCAGGAAGCGCCAGCGGGTAGTCTTGCTCTTGCCACATCGACGGCCGGCACGGCTCTTGTGCGAGAAGACCCGCCCTATATCCCTTATCCCGTGACAGAAAAAGGGTCGGGAAGCTTCTTAGGTGGTGAAGACATGGGGGAGCTGGCACGTCAGATGGTGCAACAATTCTTCACCTCGATGGGATCATGTATTGATCTCATCTTCCGTGGACACAGCACCTTCCAGTTTGCCCAGAGGCTTCTTGAAAATATGGCCGTGAGCGTCGAATTGGCGGGAGGCCCTTCACTTGCCAGGGCATGCCTGCAGGTGGTAGAGCAACTTGGAGATAACCTGCGGGAGCTGGAATCTTTGGAAGATGCTGGCTCTTTTGATGAAGCCCAGGCCACCTTGACTAGGCTCCTAGCTGATCAGGAACGGGAGCGACAGGAGGCGGAGGCACAAATCGCTGCCGAGATCCGCAACCTTGAATATTCCAAGGCTGAATTTCAGAAATTAGCCGGAGATTCGAGGGAATCTGAGCTTAGTGTGCAGAGCACGGAGCAAGTCATTCTCAGAACTCGGGACATTATCGCCAAGGCGGAAGCTGTTCTTGCGCTAAATGAGGAGAAACTTGTTTCCCTCAAAAAGGATCTTGAGGAGCAACGGGCTGCTACGGCGCGTGCTGAAGAGAGTCTATCCCTACAATCTTCCAGGGTGGAATCTCTGCGGATGCAGCTGGCTGCCAGAAATTTCTTATCTGAGGCGGAGCTGCGGGACCGGGCTATCATGGAGGCTGAGAGGACGCGCCAGCATGAGATTCACCGCCTTAGGGAACAAATCCGTTCCTTGGCGAACCAGGACATTTAGCCTTCTTTTCTTTTTTCTTTTTGTAAAGAAAAGGGACACTCTATTTATTAAGAGTGTTTGTATCCACTTCTATCATTTTTTGATATAATAGAAGTTTTCTTTAGAGCTTTTGTCCCAATTTCTTTGTCCTGTTGTGGATGAGTCCAACTCTTGATCACTAGTCGTGATTACTGAACTTAGGTAGGACTAAGTTCTTTTAATGAGACGCGGTCTTGGCGAGACGCGGCATTAATCCCATAGAATGAGACGTGGCATCAATCTATGGGGACTTAGATTTCACCAAGTCTTTTTGACGAGACGCAGCGTCGATCACAGGGTGAGACGCGGTCGTCAGTCTACCGGAACTTAGATTTTACTAAGTCCTTTTACTGAGACGCAGCGTCAATCATAAAGTGAGACGCGGTCATCATTTCATAAGAACTTAGATTCTACTAAGTCCTTTTGATGAGACGCGGCGTCAATCACAAATCGGAACGCGGTCTCCTTGATGAGATGCGGCGTCAATCAAAAGATGAGACGCGGCATTGATCCGTAAAGTAAGACGCGGCTGTCAGTTCTTGGGGTGAGACGCAGCGTCAATCACAAGGTGAGACGCAACTCTGAATAACGCAAATCTGTCTTGCGCGGATCGGGCAGACGCAAGAGATGCAGCCTTGTCTGCTGAAGGGACGCGGCTTTCCCATCTGCGTTTAATGTGATCTGACTCAAGATTTTAGGAGATCTTTACTCGTCAGGTCTTCACTGTCGATTGGGATTCCGAGTCATCCGTTGATTCCCAAGGCAGTTATCCACGCGTCAACTCCTCATTAGACTCAGGAGTTACTGCCCTTAAATGCAAAACCGACGCGGGCGGTTGAAAACCGGCGCTTGCGATGATTTCCAAAGCGGCGTTCCACGCGTCAATCCTTCACTGGGCTTTGACAATCGTGCGTGACGGTTCCAATTAACGCCCCATTAATGGCAGTTATTAGGGCCTGCCTATAAATAGGGTGCGCTCCCCTTCTATAATCCAAGCTTGGATTATTTCTCTTTGGATTGCTCTGAGAAGTCCCACCTTCTTCAGAAAAGAGTTTCTTGATAGGGATTCCGTCTCCATGGATGAAGGTAATTCCAAGGATGAAGATGACCCAGAGCTCTCACGCTTCGGTTTGGTCTCTTCAAGAAGAACCCCCTCTCGGATCATCTTGGACGCCTGCGTTTGGGTGCAGAGAGGCCAACTCTGGCCAGAGGTCTCTGCTGGTATGTCCCCCGATGATGTGTATAGCCTGAACTTTGGCCTAACCATCTGAATGAAGTCCCGGTGCATTCCTTCTCTGGAATTTGTGCCAGTGACTTGACTTCTCTGAACGCGGGCGCTTGACGCTGGCTTTACCCATCGCGTTTCATTGCCTTGGCGTGTTTCAGACCTGAATCTTGCAACTCTTGTTCACTCAACAGAGAGATGGCCATTTTCGGCGTCCTGAAATTCTTTGCGTCTGGTGCATTAGGCGCGGGTACAAACCGAGGCCGCGTTTGAATCCTATGCGTGGCGCAGTTTGACTCGCGTCTGTTTGACTGTGCGGGTCATTCTCGCGTCTGAAGTCTTGAATGGCTGCCGCGTTCTGTTACTCAGTTTCCTTTATAAAAATGTACTGAGTTCCAGATTTTCTGACTCTTGCTTATTCTTTGCAGGTAGGCTTGCTCGTCCTTTTTCAGGTTTGCTGGGCCCCAGAAAGAATATACCGGCTGGCGAACTTGCTCCACGTTCGTTTGTGAGAGATTAAATTATGGTCCTCGTCGTTTGTGAGAGATTAAATTATATCTCTGACGAGGACCCACATCTCGCCAAGGTCTCTTCAGATCTCCTGCACCACTCTTGCCTGATGGCAAGAGATGGTCAGGTCAAGTATGACGGCGAGGAGGTTCCGGCGGTTACAGTGGCGGAAAGATCCTCTTCCTCTCCCTACTGCAGAAGTGACATCAAGGACATTCCGTTGGATGGCCTGCTGGGGAAAGGGATGGTGATGAATGCAGGACTTTCTGCTGCCGCTGGACCTAGTGGAGGGTAGCATCCTTTGTGATGACTCCTAAACTTCCTCTCTCACCCCAGGAGTGACTCCATGTTTGTTGGAGGGTCTGCTAGGGAAAGAGACGCGCCTGAACGAAGGGTTGCAGGATCTTCTGTTGCCACCGGACCTCAAGAACACCATTGCTCTTAGCTTAATCAGCTAGGGCGCTTTCGACTTTTGCGTCATCGCCATGGCGCAATCGGTTCCAATTATGCACCTGGGATCAGATGCGGTTTCAAGGAGTGAGTACGGCCTCTGAGAGAGAGAGGGACTTCTTTGTACTCCTTAATTGTAACACTCATCTTATTGTATAAGAGAGCGTTTTGTATCACTTTCATATGCTTGAATATCAATAAAAGTGACACTTTTCTTTTTGCCTCTTTCTGTTGTCTTGAATGTTTTGTTTTAGAAGCAAAAGAATGATTTTGGTGGACCCGCCACTTTATAAAAGAAAGTGACAAGTGGAGTGTGTACCCCCAGAGAAGGTGAACTTTTATCAAGGATTTGGGATTAACTTGATTTAAGATCAGCTGGGGATTTTGATGGAAGCATTGTTTATCGGTGTAATGTTAACCAACAATGCCTCCAAAATGAATTTGATACTCGGTTGGGGAGAATATCAAATGAAACTAGACTCGTGGGGAATCTAGTAAGATTTTTACCGTTAGAGGTGTGATATTAACTTAACAGTTTAGAAGTAGTCTTGTCAGAAGTGTAATGTTAACTTGACAAGGACGTGAGTTAGAGGTGTGATATTAACCTAACTCACCAGCATCTCAGTTTTATTTGGAAAAACTGAGGGTGTCACTGTCATAGGTGTGATGTTTAACTTAACAGTGATAGTAATGCTAGAGGTGTAATGTTGAACTTGGCATTAGTCGTCTCGGCTTAAAGAAGTCGAGGAAAGGTCATAGCCATAGGTGTATTGTTGAACTTAGCAATGACTCGGATGCTAGAAGTGTAGTGTTAACTTGGCATCGTCCGTCTCGGCTTGGACAAGGAAGTCGAGGAAAGGTCATAGCCATAGGTGTATTGTTGAACTTAGCAATGACTCGGATGCTAGAAGTGTAGTGTTAACTTGGCATCGTCCATTTCAGCTTCGATATGGAAGTCTGAAGAAAGGTGACTGTCAGAGGTGTGATATTAACTTGACAGACACTCGATGTACCGCTTAGAGGTGTAATGTTAACTTAAACAGTAGTTTGTCAGAGGTGTGATATTAACTTGACAAGAAGTTGCTTGCGATAGGAGCAATTTGAGGACCTGTCATTCTATTGATGAGAATTGACAAGTAGAATTTGAAGTGCCAGAGGTATAGTGTTAACTTGGCAAATTTGAGAGTTTGTTACTCTATGCAGAGTTAACAAGCAAGGTTTGTACTCGACGAGGAGTATTCATTACCAGAGGTATAGTGTTAACATAGTAATGATTGCATTTTGTGGTCCTACCATTCTATGGATGAGAATTGGTAAGGGATTTTTGGAGGGAAGAGTGAAATCAAGTCCACTTAGGATTTTTAGCAAACCCTCAGCTATCAACGGATTTGAGGTGCCTTTACCAACTACCGTTTGAGTTGGGCTAGCCATGCTATTCCCCTCAGCATGATAAGTTGTCGAGGACTTATGTTGGGCTTAAAAGCCAACATTTTCCTCTATCCTTAGCCGTCGGAGGCGTTAGATGTTTTTGATCAGAGGTGTATTTTTAACTTGATCGGTGGAAGAATGCCATCTAGGGATAGTATTTCTTCAGGAATTTGCCATTGATTGGCATCATGAGTGTATCGCCATTTGAGGTTATGAGGCGATACGATCCATTTGAGTAGACTGACTCTACTACAAACGGTCCTTCCCATTTGGGTTGGAATTTTCCTTTTGTCTTGTGCGTCATGACCATGGGTCTTCGGACGGCTAAGACGAGGTCGCCCTTCTTGAAAGTTCGCGATTTGACTTTCTTGTTGAAGGCTCTGGTGATACGAGCTTGATAAAGCTCGATTTGTTGTTGGGCCTGCAGACGCTTGTCGTCCAAGGCTTCCAATTCTTGGAGTCGCTGTCGATGCTTCTCCTCTGTTGTCATCTCCGCTGTCAAGGCGACGCGAAGAGATGGAATTTGGATTTCCAGTGGAAGGACGGCTTCGCATCCGTACACCAAGGAAAATGGCGTGGCTTTAGTTGGGGTTCGCACAGTCGTGCGATAGGCCCATAAGCATTCGCCCAACTTATCGTCCCAGTCTCGTTGACTTTTCGAGACGAATTTCTTGAGAAGCTTGCCAATAGTCTTATTGAAAGCTTCTGCGAGGCCGTTAGCGGGCGGATAGTATGCCGTTGATGACACACTCTGGATTCTGAACTTGGCGCAGAATCTCTGAAAAGCCTGGCTGATGAACTGGGGTCCATTGTCATGGACAATCCGCCGAGGCACACCGAAGCGGTAAATAACGTGATGTTTCACGAACTTGATCACGTTAGATGCTTTTACCTCCTTCAAAGGGATAGCTTCGGCCCACTTTGAGAAGTAATCGGTTATCGCTAGGATGAACTGATGTCCCTTTGATGATGGTGGGCTGATAGGACCAACCACGTCCATCCCCCACATTTCGAACGGCCAGGTAGAGGTCGTAGAGTGGAGGTATCCTGGTGCTTGATGGATGAAATCGCCATGTATTTGACAGGCGTGACATCTTTTGGCATAGGTAACAGCATCGGCAACCATCTTGGGCCAGTAGTAACCCAATCTTTGGAGTCGGTTTGCCAGCTTCGGGCCAGGTTGATGAGCTCCACACGTACCATCGTGGGCCTCTTTCAACACTTCGTGGGCTTCTTTTGATGAGAGGCACCGGAGCAGGATCCCGTCATGCGATCTACGATACAATGTTCGCGAAATCGCATTGTAGTAGAATTTGGAGGCTTTCCTTCGGATGGCAGCCGCCTCCCTGGTGTCTTCGGGCAAGATGCCGTATAAGACAAAATCAATGTAGGGGAATCGCCAGTCTTTAAGCTCTGGATCGGTCGACACTTCAAGTGTTTCCTTACCGCGACGATCTCCCGTTGACCTCTGGTAGTCTCCGAGGGGACTTTTTGGGCAGTATAGGTCGTGGCTATAGACGAATACCTTCTCCATTGCTCCAGCTGGAAGAGCTAAGGAGGCAGCAAGGGATGCAAGTGCATCTGCATGCGCATTTTGCTTGCGCGGTACATGGTCGATGTAGAAGTTTGAAAACCTCTCGGCCATGTGGATTGTCGCGTTGTAGTAGGGTACTAGATCTTCATGCCTGGCCTCATACTCTCCGCGAACTTGGCTGACGATGAGTTTGGAGTCACCGTACGCCTCGAGATTTTTAACGCCAATCTCATCGGCGAATTGCATCCCAATCAAAAGAGCGTTGTATTCCGCCACATTGTTGGAGCAGGGCTCGGTTAACGAGATAGCTCGGGGAATCACATAATTTTGTGGGGAGACGAGTACTACTCCTACCCCCGCAACTGTGTGTCCCTTAGGGCTTGTTCTTGATGCACCATCGAAGAAAAGTTGCCATACTTGTCCTTCGAACAATGTCTGGGTTAGGCAGGCTTCGGCGACCTCGTCTGGGAGATCCTCGTAGAGTTTAGCTGCCCTCGGATCTGGGTGTTCGGCTAAGAAGTCCGCCACCGCTTGTCCTTTAATGGCTTTTTGGGGTAGGAAGTGCATCTCATATTGAGAGAGCAATATAGCCCATTTCGCCAGTCGACCGTTCAATGATGAAGGCTTTGTCATGAGTAACCTCAGGGGGTTGACTTTGGATATGACATTTATGGTTTGGCCCACCAGATAGTGTCGCATTTTCTGAATAGCGAACACCAGTGCCAAACATTCCTTCTCGATCGGGTTGTACCGATGTTCGGCTCCGATCATCGTTCTACTTAGGTAGTAGATTGCTTGTTCTCGCCCTTGGTCATCATTCTGAGCTAGTAGAGCTCCCAAAGAATGATCCATTGATCGGACGTACACCAGGAAAGGCTTTCCGGATACCGGAGCTGCAAGGACTGGTGGTAGGGTGAGGTATCGTCTGATCTCCTCAAATGCTTGCTGGCAAGCGTCGTCCCAAATGAACGAAACGCCCTTCTTCATCAGCTTAGCGAAGGGTTGGCATCTCCCGGAGAGATTTGAGATGAATCTGCGGATGTATGCCAATCGTCCTTGCAATCCTCTGAGCTCCTTGAGGCTTCTGGGGGGTTGCATCTCTTGGATAGCACGGACTTTCTCCGGATCCAAATGGATTCCTGTGGAAGTCACAACAAACCCTAGGAATTTGCCACTGGCTACCCCCAGGAAGGACTTGGTGGGGTTCATCTTCAATTGATGAGCCCGCATGATGTCGAAGACCACCTTCAGATCAGCTATGTGATCTCCTTTAATGCGACTTTTCACCGCGATGTCGTCGACATAACATTCCACCGTTTTGCGTATCTGCTGATGGAAAATGGCATTCATGGCCCTTTGGTAGGTTGCCCCCGCATTCTTTAGACCGAAGGGCATGACGGTGTAGCAATATACCCCTAGAGGTGTCCTGAAGGAGGTGTGCTTTTCGTCGTCGGGATACATCTTGATTTGATTGTATCCTGAGAACCCGTCCATAAAGGACATTCGCTCGAATCCACAAGTATTGTCAATCATGACATCCGTGATTGGCAATGGGAATTCGTCTTTGGGGCAGGCCTCGTTTAGATCGCGGAAGTCGATGCAGATCCGGATCTTCCCGTTCTTCTTGGCAACGGGTACGATGTTGGCTACCCAATCGGGATGCTGTTCCTCCCTGATAAAGCCAGAGTCAATAAGCTTCCTGACTTCTGATTGGATTGCCTCCATTATTTCGGGACGGAACCGTCGCTGCTGTTGTTTGACAGGTTTTACATCCGGATTGATGTTGAGGCGGTGCATAGCCACTTGAGGATCAAGTCCAGGCATGTCCTCGTAATTCCAGGCGAAGACGTCTATATACTCTTGTACAAGAGATATAAGATCCTTCTTCTCCGAAGGTGACAGGCCATCACTTATGAAGATGGGTTTAGGATTGGCTTCATCTCCTAGGTTGACTTGAACAACCTTGTCTTCTGTGGGTGGTTCGCGCTGTTCAAAGCGGATATCCCAAAGAGCATTCAAATGTTTGATCCAAGGATCTGTATCAGATTGGATCATTTCTTCATCTTCATCCTCCAGATGGCTTGTCGAAACCATGTTTACTGAAAGCCCTTTGAGGATGTTGCCGACACTGACATCTGATTCCCACGACGACGTGTCTGATGAGCAGTCATGACTTGACAGTCTCTCCGAATCAGAGGCTGATGGCACTGGAGTTGATATATAGCCCAACCCCCGGCGCGTCTGATGATAGTAATCAGGGGTTTTCCCTTTCGGTACAAAGGATCGAAGCAGTGTTCTTCTTCCTTTTCCGAAGTTCAACCCAGGCCTGTTGGTTAGATCATACCCCATGCGCTTCATCATCCTGAGCGTTTTCGGTTCATAATGATCGAACTGAGGGGATTCATCCTCACCTTCCGATTCTTCGTGGGGCATTGGTTCAGACGCGATTCGCCCAAAAAGTATTGGTCTTTGGCCTTTTCGTCTGGCTGGAACCATGAATACAGACTCTTGCGCGTCTCCATTATCCTGGTACGTCCCGAAGGATGATTTTATTGGTACATGCAATGATGTCAAAGCATCCATTGCCGACCAGACATCCTCATCTACGTCGGTACTAGTATCCGACGGTATTGAATCAGACTCACACGCAGGGAAATACGCGAAATCTAAGTCTTCATTAATATACCAACCGCCTGCATCGTCGGTGGTATCAACATCGAGCTTATTAGTGCTCTTTACAAGTGGTTCCAACTCCCACAGGCACTCTTCTTTCTCCGGCTCAATGTCAGCTTCATTACCAGAGTCTGGCTCCTCTGGTCGTGGGGTTTCATTAGTCTCCTCCGGATCCTGATATAAGAGGGAGTCCGTGAAATAATTTTCAACCCCTTTAAACGGATGCCTTTCGGCAATCAACGTTCGGACCTGTCCACTCTCGTCAATGTATTTCATAACTTGGTAGAGAGTAGAGGGAACGATGGAATTGCGGTGAATCCATGGTCGTCCCAGCAACAGGTTGTAGGAAGTGTCCGCGTCAATGACGTAACACATCACTTCTGACTTGAGGCTCCCGATCTGGCATTTGAGCTTGATCTTCCCCATCGGGCGGGAGCTGTTGGCATTGAACCCGTAAATAGTCGTCTGGGTAGGGCTCAGACGATGGGTAGGAATGCCTAGAAACTGCATAACCCGGCGAGGTATGATGCTTAGCGCAGACCCTGGGTCTACCTGGATGCGGTTCACCTCGGATGACCCAATATACCCTGTGAAGTATAGGGGTCGGTCATGCTTCCCTTTAACCTGCATGTCATCTGTTGTGAAGGTGATGCAGGGAGCATTTGGGGAGGTGTGGAGGCAATCCTCTACATCTTCCTCCCTTGGCACGCGGGTCATAAAGACCTCAGCATTTGCCAAAGCTTCTTGTAGAGCCTCTCTGGTTGACTTTGATAGCCTCAGGAGCTCATACAAGGTAATGCGTGCCGGGATGTTGGCTAATTGAGCCAAGACATCAAAATTGTAAGGTGTCGAGGATCCTTCCGTTACACCTTTCGCAAGAACTCGAGAAAACCGAGTTTCTTTCTGTTTCTCCCCAGGCTGTTTAGAGGAGGGCTTTGCTGGCTCTGCAGCTGGTTGTGGAGGAGCTACTGCTGTCTCGCCATACTGTTTCAGGTATGCCTGCCCCGAACGGGTTCCTGCCGTTGGTGAGTTGGGTTCCGCGGCCAGGACTATTGTCTCCTCTTCTGAGTCAGTCAGCGAGGGAACATCAGTATCCGCTTCTCGGGAGGAAGCGCATATCACATGGCAAGATGAAGCCTTCCCTTTGCCTTTGGACTTCCTGTTGGTCACAGTCGTCCATTGTTGCTCGTCGACGAGGTCAGGGTGGACCCACATGATTTCCCCTCGAGGTGTAGGGACGGGTACCAAGCCTTTCTCCCGCTGCTGATGAGGGTCTGTGTTGACCACCCTCAGTTCTCCTTTCGGGACAGAGATCACCCCCACGGGTGTTGGGGGTCGTGTCCCAAACTGGAGAATCGACGTCATGTTGGCCGTCATCTTCTTCTGCTCTGGTCGGAGTTTTAATACCTCCGCGTCAATCAGAGCTTGAAGGATGTCCTTAAAGACGTAGCAGCTTTTGGTAGGATGTCCGAGCATCCTGTGGTATAAGCAGTAGGTGGGATTGTCGGTCTTGCCGACTTCCTCCGGGCGCCTAATTTCAGGGAGCTTCAGTCGATTGCTCTTGTTGAGTAGCTTGAAGAGCGAATCGACGTGTTCCTCTTTGAAGGAATACTGCTTGTTGGGGCGTGGCTGGCTTGAAGAGCCGCTTGCCCTGCCTGTTTGAGGTTTGGTGGGAGATTTGGTCTCCGTCGCCAAATTATCCTTCCGCTTCGTCTGGAGGGAGGTGTCTGGTGCACGCCTTGTCGACCTCTCTGGCCTGGGCTTGCCTTCTTCCGCTCTGACGCGGGCGACAATCTCCTCAGCCTGTTCACCTTGCTGGACTAATTGTTTCCAGGTGCGGCTTTCAGCAACTCCTACTTGAGCAAGGAGTGAGGTTTGGAGATTATGGCGACATGTTTCCACCAGGGTGGCCTGGGTCATGCCGCTTGGACATCGGAGTGCCATGTTCCGAAATCTTTCTACGAAAGACTTGACGGACTCTCCCTTTCGCTGTTTTGTAGCTAAAAGGGTAGGCATTGTGACCTCCGAATCATCTTCGAAGAAGCGTGTTAGAAACAGCTTCTCCAAGTCGCCCCAGTTCTTGATGGAACCTTCCGGGAGCTTCATAAACCATTCAAAGGCCAACCCTTTTAGGGTGCCAATGAATAGGCGTGCCATGATGGCATCGTTATCTACCACATTCCCGGTCTGGGATTTGAAGTAGTAGATGTGCTGGTTGGGTGACCCCTTCCCGTCGAATGCTTGGAGGGTTGGAGCCTTGAACTTAGGAGGGTATGGAACTAAGTCCCACTCAGCCGGATAGGGCCGGACCACTCCAGCTTCTTGGAGGTCCTTGCGATTGGCAAGGGCCTCGAGGCGTCGTTCCAATTGACTCATCCTCTTAGCATGAGTCTTCTCCTGGTCTTGGTCGCTTCTTGCCTGCGACGGGGGCTTGGACACATCCGAGGTAGATCGTCGTGTCTCGTCAGAAGATTCGGAGGGTGGGCTTCCTCCCTTTCTCCCTTTCCCCTTCGGTCGTCTAGGAGGAGATCTCGCTCTTTCTTCAAGCAATTTCTCAAGCATATGCTTGAGGGAGTCAATGGATCTCTGTTGAGAGGCGATTATATCCATCTGGTGCTTCTGCGTCTGTTCTAAACGCCTGGCCGTCTCCTCAGGAGTGTCTGCCATGTAGGCGGAAGCCTCCTTCTCGACGGAAGAGTTTGAAGCCTGCGACTCCACTATAGCGGAGTGAGAATCACCCATTCTAATGCCGCGGGCTAAGGCATTATAGTCAATTGGGGGAATGGCCCCTGTCCGGGTGCGAGTGTGTTGATACACCCCCTCCGGCTCAGAGTCAGATTCCTCTGAGTTGACCATTAGTTGTTTTCCCTTGCTTCTGCTAGTCATGTTTGCAGTAAGCTCCGGGTATTCAACATCTGAGAAGGTTCTCCTCCTGTGGGAGCGTCTTCTTTTGGCTGACGGGGGAATCAGGGTCAGCTGTCTAATTAAAGACGGCTGGTGCACGCCTGACTCGCAATGGCATCCAGAGAGCATCTGGATGAGCTGTTGACAGCAGCATGGAGAAGTGGCTTGATTGGCACTTCTTTTCCTTGTCAAATAATCCCTCAAATCCGTGGGAGAGGGATTAAATAGACTAGCCTCGCGACGTGGAAGACGGGAGGAAGTCATGCGCTGTGCTGTCTGGACACAGGTTTCAGAAACGCGGCTGTCGCGTCGCGGCTGCGTCACGCGCGTCTGGCGTCTCTGTTGATATGAGACGCGACTTTCGCGTTGCTGTCTGCTGCGTTGGAGCAGAGAGACTTGGGAGAGAGTGGGCTGCTGGGCCCCACGCCTGTGGGCGCGTGCTTCCTGCGTTTGACGAGACGCAGAAGCTTCGCTTTGGCGTTTGGCAAGTTGGTCTTCAGAAGGCTCAACTTGGGGAGTCTCGCGTTTGGGTCGCCAAATGCGGATCTCTCGCACTGGACGAGGTGCGGGCAAGGCATCGGATCGTGCGCTGCGTCCAACCCCAGTCAGAAAACCAATGGTTCCGACTGAGTGTTGACGCGCGCGTCTTCTCTGTCGACGCTCGGCATTCCGATTGCGCCGTGGAGGAAGAGAGAAGCCAACAACTTCCTGGTTTGTAGAACCAGGGGTGTTTGCCACGCGGGTCTCCCGAGAGACGCTGACGCGGGCGTTCTGTGCGACACGGTCGATCGCACCAGTAGATGTGCCGGGGACCACGCGGGCCTTCAGAGAGGCGTTGGCGCGTGTGTTCTGCGCGACGCGGTTGATCGCAGCAGAGGTGTCTGAGGTTACGCGGGCCTTCTGGGAGGCGTCGGCACGTGAACCAAACTTGGCACAGTGGGCAGCAGGAGCACCCGACAGAGCCTCAGATTGGGCTTCAGGGGGCTGTCCACTTGAGACCCTGCGGCAGACGCGGGTCTTTGGGCTCTTGGAGCCAGAAGAGAGGAACTCTTCATACTTCGCCTGGTCGAACTCGACGACGAGTGATTCGACCATTTTCCCCTTACGCAGAACGTCATCTTGCACCACGGTGCGCTCGTCAGTAACGAAGGTAGTCCCCAGCGGAGTCGCCATCTCTCTTGTATGCGCCGGAAAAAGAAAGAGGGAATTGCTGTAAAGATTTCTTTGAATCAGATGAAAAGATTACAACAAGACTTTTCCTTCCAGTTACAAGGGAGGGAGGATGTTGAAGCTTGAATCCCCCCTTTGTTTAATGCTGGGTTCTTCGTGTGGCGGTGGAGAGTGAATCTTGTTCTCCGTTGACCAGATGACCGTCCTGGACCGTCGGGGGTCTTCTCTTCGGTCGGTAGAAAGAGTAACTCAGCTCCGTCTACCAAAACTCTCAAAGAGGAGGTAGGCGAAGAGCGGCTAGTACTCAGTAAGCTCGCTGAAGAGTCTCCTCCCTCTGTCTGTTGTTGAAGTCGTGCTTCCCTCTGGATGATCCTCTTGCCTGGATTTGATCGATCTTGATGATGCCTTGACCTTCTTAATTCTCGACCTCTCCCAAAGCTCCGATCCCCTCTTCATAGCAAACAAGGCTATTTATAGGGGTCTCAGGGGGTGAAGGTGCCTCCTGAAAACGCTCCCGAATGAGGGGCCACTACCCGCTACATGCGCGGTGACTGGCCCCGCAATCAGGGCAGTTGCAACTGAGACGCGGGCGTTGGGCCAAACGCGCCTTGAAGTTGAGACGCGGGCGTCGAGCCAACGCGCCTTAATGCTGAGACGCGAGCTTCGGGCCTTCACGTCTGGACGCTGAGGCGCGGGCGTCGGGCCGACGCGCCTTGATGCCGAGACGCGGGCTTTGGGCCGACGCGTCTGGACGTTGAGACGCGGGTGTAGAGCCAACGCGTCTTAATGCTGAGACGCGGGCCTCGATTCCTCGCGTCTAGAGCTTGAGACTCTGCTGTTGGCCCAAGGTTACAATCAACCCATGTTTAGTGTATTTTGATGATTACAAAACATATTAGTTATTTGTACTAATATAAATTGTTGTTTAAGTGTGTTTCAGGTTTATATATTAAAGAGATGAATTCTTCCCTAAAGGAAGGTACATTGGACTCAAGACAAGTCAAATTGGGCTCAAAGTACAATATTGAAGATCAAGTGAAGATAGCCCATCTTGAAGTCTTGAAGACCTAGAAGTTTGTAAGTGTAGTTTTGTTAAAGATAGAATATGTGAAATTTGGCTCTAGGATTTGCACACACACTTGTTTTGTATGTTTCCTTTGTTTTTGAAAATGTTTATTTCTAAGTTTATGCCTTAGTTTATACATACATGGACTCAAAGCTTTATATCTTCAAAAACTTGTTTAAAACATGATATAAACTATTTTCTGCATAACACTTAGCTTCAGATTTTTTAAAGAATTTTTACAAAATTTTCTATCTCAAAAATCTGCCCAAAAAATATCTATTTCAGGCAGACCGGTCGACCGGCAGTCGACCGGCTGCTGTGTCCAGACATGCACAGGCTGTGCATGTCTGTCGGTCGACCGACCTACATACCGGTCGACCGGAAAAGAGATGTTTTGCTCTCTGTATCTTTTCGGTCGACTGGGTCGGTCGACCGATAGAAGGAAACTGTGTTTCCTTTGTTGGATCGGTCGACTGGCAGTCGACCGAAGCTCCAACGGCTCTTTTGCCAGCAGGGACCCGGTCGACCGGCAGTCGACCGGTAGGCCTGCATCAGCCATAACGGCTCTTTCTTCTTTTGGAATTTCTGAAAAACTGTTTTTAGTTTTCTCTTTTACAGAGTTTTTAGGAGTTGTTGGGACTCTTTTTCTGATCAAATTAGCTGGAAAAATCAGAGTTTTAACCTATTCTCTCCCTATAAATAGTGGGGAATAGGCCTTAGTTATTTACCAAGAAAAATACAAGTTTTCATAGTTTTCAAGAGAAAGAGAAAAATAGTTTAAAGCTTTCATTTCCATTCTTTCAAAATTGGTTTTTCAGTTGTTGTTTGATCTCTAATATCACTCTACAACTGAAGCTTTTCTCACCACACTTCATAGAGCCAAAAATTTCATATTCTTTCTATAGGTGAAGTTGTAAAAGAGTGAGAGTGTTTGTAAAAGAGTGTTGTGGTCTAGTTAAAGATCACTATTTGTAATTCTTGTTCTTGTGGAGACAAGCTCCTCGGTGGAGTTTCTTTGTAAGGTGAAGCTACGGGCTTGAGGTCTTTGGAGGCCTAACTTGTACGGGATCCTAAGGGGATAGTGGAAACCCTTCACGGAGGTGAAGGCGGGGACTAGAGCAACGGGCTCGAACCTCGAAACAAATCATCTTGTTTGCGATTGCCTTGGCGTTCTTCTTGCTTACTTTCTTGCTTTATATCACTTCCAATTTATTGCTTGAGAACTAACCTTTATTTGTGCAATCCTTATTTGTTTACTTTACTTGCTATTCTACTTGTGGAATCTTGTGTTGATATACTTGTTGTGTTACATTGTGAGCTTTTCATTTTCATCATCATACTTGGCATTGATCAATCACACCTCAATACAACACGGTTGCATTGCGCACCTCTAACCCATTTAAGGGGAATTGGGAGGAAGGAGTTCAGAACCTCGCAAGGGGTATTCGGCTCTTAGTCGTGTTTTTGAGAGATTGTTGCATCACTCATTTCATAAGTTTAAAAAGATCATTAGATTAGCAATTACACCTATTCACCCCCCCTCTAGGTGTATTTCAATTGGTATCAGAGTTTGGACTCTAGGATTTGGCTTAACAACCTTAGAGAGATCCTCATATTGCTAATCATTTCATTCATTTCCACATAGTAAACATGGCCGATGGTATTAAGACACCCCCTAAGTTTGATGGACTTAACTTTCCCATATGGAAGGTTAAGATGACTGTTTTCTTGCAATCTCTAGGTAGCCGAGTTGCAAAGGCCGTGACTAAACAATTTAGTGCCCCCGATGGTGATGAATCTACTTGGTCCGAAATTGAGACCAAGGAGTTTGATGCCAATGCTAGGGCTCATTATGCACTCCTACAAGCCCTCAATGATGATGACATAGCTAGAGTCATCCATTGCAAATCCGCCTATGAGATTTGGACCCATTTGCTAGTAACACATGAGGGGACATCACAAGTGAAGAGGGCCAAGATAGACCTTCTTCGGTCCCAATATGAAAATTTTAGCATGCAAGAACATGAAACCATAGATGATATGGTTACTAAATTTACTAAGATTACTAATGGGCTTTCTTCTCTAGGTGAAGACATCAACAACGACCAAAGGGTGAGAAAGATCATCCGGGCTCTTCCTCCATCTTGGGAAGTGAAAGCTACAACATTGAAGGAACTCAATGATAAAGATGAGATTGAGCTCATCGGACTCATTGGGAATTTAAAAACCCATGAGATGGAGAGGAAGGTAAGGGAGGACATGGCACCCTCCAAAAAGAAGACCATTGCCTTCAAAAGTCATGCTACCTACTCCGACGAAGATGACGAAGAAGAAGATGACGAGGAGCTCTCACTTCTAGTCAAAATGTCCGGAGGATGTACAACAAGGCAAAGTTCCAAGGAAGGAGGAGATGGCAAGGAGGCAAGGAAGAAAGGAAGATCATTTGCTTTAATTGCCAAAAGCCGGGACACATAGTAGCGGAGTGTCCGGACCAAGTGAAGCCATCTTCATCCAAGAAGCCATACAAGAAGAAGGCTATGAAAGCAACATGGGATGACGAAAGTGAATCCGAGGAGGAGATCGACACCGCCAACATGTGCTTCATGGCAAATGAGAGCACAAGCAAGGTAACCCCCTCAACTCTTCTTGATGATGATTTATCCATGGATGAGCTAGGAGAAGCATTTATAGAACTTTCTCAAAATTATGACTTCATGAAGAAAAAGTACTTGAAAATGAAAAAGGATAATGAATCTTTGAATATTCAAGTGTTAAATCTTTCTAAAGAAAATAATGACTTGCATTCTTCTTTAGTTTCCACTAAAAATGATTTTAAAAAATATAAGATTGCTTGTAAAGGAAAGACCCCATTTGTAGATTCTAATGAGATTGCCATGCTTAAGGAAAGATTAGACTCACTAGATGTTGTTTTGAAAAAGTGTAGTGAGTTTGATAAGAAGAAGATGGAGAATATGTTTCCTAAGAAACAAGCTCCTAAGAAAAATATTCATCATGCTCATGCTCATGCTCATGTACATGCTACACAATCTATGCATCATGGTAAACCCCCAAAGCATGCTCACACTTCATATACACACCATGCATTCATGTATAGAAAAGTGTACTCATGTTCACATTGTGGACGGAAAGGACACTTAGCTAATTTTTGTTATGATAGACTAAGTGCATCACATCATAATGTTTGGGTTCGTAACACTAACTTTCAAGGACCCAAGAAAGTTTGGGTACCAAAGTCAACTATTGTTTTAAATGATGTAGGTACTTTCCAAAGCTCAAAGACGTAGAGGTTTATGGTATCTTGATAGCGGTTGCTCAAGGCACATGACTTGGGACATCAACAACTTTGCAACCCTATCAAGATATCATGAAGGTGGCACCGTCACCTTCGGAGATGACGCCAAGGGTAAAATCATCGGTATTGGTAATGTAAAACTTGGCACCTCTCCTTTAATTGAAAATGTGGTTTTAGTTGATGGCCTCAAGCATAATCTCTTGAGTGTTAGTCAACTTTGTGATAAAGGTTTTGATGTAGTTTTTGACAATGTTGCTTGTAAAGTAATTGATAGAACTTCCAATGTTTGTGTATTTTCCGGTTTTCGTGAAAGCAATGTTTATATGATTGATATGTTAAATATGTCTTGTAATATAACATGTTTAAAAGCCCTCGATGACGACTCTTGGTTATGGCATAGGAGATTAGGCCACGTTTCATTTGACCATATTTCTAGGCTTAACTCTAAGGAAATGGTGAAGGGTATTCCTTCATTGAACTTTGAAAAGGACCGAGTTTGTGACGCGTGTCAATTTGGGAAACAAACTAAGTCCTCATTCAAATCAATTAAGGATATCATGTCATCACGTCCATTGGAGCTAATCCACATGGATTTATTTGGCCCAACTCAAACCAAAAGTTTAAGTGGGAGTAGATTTGCTTATGTTTTAGTAGATGATTTTTCGCGTTTTACTTGGGTTTATTTTCTTGAACATAAAAGTCAAACCTTTTCACATTTTCAAGCCTTTAAGAAAAGAGTTGAAAAGGAAAATGACTCCTCAATAATTAAAATAAGAAGTGATAGAGGAGGTGAGTTCATTAACCTTCCCTTTACCACTTTTTGTGAGGAACATGGAATAAAACATGAACTTTCTTGTCCTAGAACTCCACAACAAAATGGAGTAGTTGAGCGGAAAAATCGTACTTTACAAGAGATGGCTAGGACAATGTTAAATGAATATGGTCTACCACATTATTTGTGGGCCGAGGCCGTTCATACTTCATGTTACATTGCAAATCATGTTTTCCTATGTAAAAATACTACTAAGACTTCTTATGAGATGTATTTTTCTAGAAAACCCAATGTTTCTTATTTCAAAGTGTTTGGTTGCAAATGTTTTGTTTTAAATACAAATATTAATTTGGGAAAATTTGATGCTAGATCATATGAGGCTATTTTTGTAGGTTACTCAAATACTAGTAAGGCTTATAGAGTCTTCAATAGGTCAACTTTGACTATTGAGGAATCTATTCATGTTAAATTTGAGGAATCTAACAAGTTTGTTAAGAATGTTGTAGAAATAGATGCCTTGCATGAAGGTTTGGAGAAAGTGACCTTGGAGGATGCTTCTACCATGGGAGACAAGCCAAAGGATGATGATGGAAGTGAAGCCAAAGTGGAAGAGGCTCAAGGAAATGAACATCAAGCAAATGAAGAGGAGCCCTCTCAACCACTACCAAAGGATTGGAGATTCAATCCTCATCATCCCAAGGACCTCGTCATAGGTGAAGTATCAAAAGGGGTAACCACTCGCTCTAAGATTCAAGATTTTTGTGGTAATTTTGCTTTTATTTCACACATAGAACCTAAAAATGTCCTCGAGGCCGAGGGCGATTCATATTGGTTGCTTGCAATGCAAGAGGAGCTCAATCAATTTGAGCGCAACCAAGTTTGGCACCTTGTTCCTAGGCCCCAAGATAGACCAACTATTGGTACTAAATGGATCTTTAAGAACAAGTTGGATGAATCGGGTAATGTAGTTAGAAACGAGGCTAGGTTAGTTGCCCAAGGTTACACTCAAATCGAGGGAATCGATTTTGAAGAAACCTTTGCACCCGTAGCACGGCTCGAAGCCATACGGATGACCTTAGCATATGCCTCATTTAAAGATTTTAAGTTATTTCAAATGGATGTAAAGAGTGCTTTTCTTAATGGTTATATTGATGAGGAGGTGTATGTTGAACAACCCCCCGGGTTTGTTGATCCTACACACCCTAATTATGTTTATAAATTAGATAAAGCACTATATGGTTTGAAACAAGCCCCTAGGGCTTGGTATGAAAGATTGTCTTCATTTTTGCTTTCAAATGATTTTAAGAAAGGAAAAGTTGATAAAACATTATTTACCAAACATATAGATCAAGATATTCTCATAGTTCAAATTTATGTTGATGACATTATTTTTGGATCTACTAATGTTTCACTTTGCAAGAATTTTGAGTCATGCATGAAAAAGGAATTCGAGATGTCTATGATGGGGGAGCTCAACTTCTTTCTTGGACTTCAAATCAAGCAACGTAGTGATGGGACATTCATCAACCAAGCCAAGTACACCAAGAACTCATCAAGAGGTTCGGGCTTGAAGGATCCAAAGTAGCAAAGACTCCCATGGCAACCACTACGAAACTTGACAAGGACGAACAAGGTAAGGAAGTAGACATCAAATTATTTCGTAGCATGATTGGTAGTTTACTCTATCTTACGGCTAGTAGGCCGGATATAATGTTTTCCGTATGTTTATGTGCACGTTTTCAATCATGTCCTAAGGAATCACACTTAATAGCGGTAAAACGCATAATTAGGTATCTTAGGGGCACAATTGATTTAGGTTTGTGGTATCCGATAACTAACCAATTTACCATGACTAGTTATTCGGATGCCGACTATGCCGGTTGTAGGGTAGATAGGAAGAGCACAAGTGGCACTTGCCAATTCTTGGGCAATTGTCTTGTGTCTTGGTCTTCCAAGAAGCAAAATAGTGTAGCCCTTTCAACCGCCGAGGCGGAGTATGTAGCAGCCGGAGCTTGTTGTGCACAAGTACTCTGGATGAAACATACTCTTCTCGATTTTGATTTACATTTTGATCATGTTAAGATTTATTGTGATAATACTAGTGCTATTCACATGACCAAAAATGCTAATCAACATAGTAAAACCAAACATATAGACATTAGATATCATTTTCTTAGAGATCACTTTGAAAAAGGTGACATAGATATTGATTTTGTTTCCACAGATTTTCAACTTGCAGATATTTTCACAAAACCTTTAGATTATGCAAGATTTTCATTTATTTGTGGTGAATTGAATGTATGTAAGATTGATACTTAAAATATCTTAGTTTGTTTTGTTTTGGTTTCTAATATGTTTGTTTTGTTTTGTCTTAAATTTTTTTTTTAACCCTTTTTGATGTATGACAAAAAGGGGAGAAATATAAATATATATAAGTTTGGAAAAATATATGGAGGAAAAATATATTGTTTGTTTTAAATTTTGTTATTCCTTATGATAGTTTATTTTTGGTTATTTTTGGTGATGATATTTTTCAATACTTTATGTATGCTTACATAGTTGTTCATATTCATGTTAAATACATAGCATTGTTTAAGGGGAGCTCTCCAAGCTCTTTCCTCTTTTATTTGTTTAATAACTCATATGTTTTGTCATCATCAAAAAGGGGGAGATTGTTGGCCCAAGGTTACAATCAACCCATGTTTAGTGTATTTTGATGATTACAAAACATATTAGTTATTTGTACTAATATAAATTGTTGTTTAAGTGTGTTTCAGGTTTATATATTAAAGAGATGAATTCTTCCCTAAAGGAAGGTACATTGGACTCAAGACAAGTCAAATTGGGCTCAAAGTATAATATTGAAGATCAAGTGAAGATAGCCCATCTTGAAGTCTTGAAGACCTAGAAGTTTGTAAGTGTAGTTTTGTTAAAGATAGAATATGTGAAATTTGGCTCTAGGATTTGCACACACACTTGTTTTGTATGTTTCCTTTGTTTTTGAAAATGTTTATTTCTAAGTTTATGCCTTAGTTTATACATACATGGACTCAAAGCTTTATATCTTCAAAAACTTGTTTAAAACATGATATAAACTATTTTCTGCATAACACTTAGCTTCAGATTTTTTAAAGAATTTTTACAAAATTTTCTATCTCAAAAATCTGCCCAAAAAATATCTATTTCAGGCAGACCGGTCGACCGGCAGTCGACCGGCTGCTGTGTCCAGACATGCACAGGCTGTGCATGTCTGTCGGTCGACCGACCTACATACCGGTCGACCGGAAAAGAGATGTTTTGCTCTCTGTATCTTTTCGGTCGACTGGGTCGGTCGACCGATAGAAGGAAACTGTGTTTCCTTTGTTGGATCGGTCGACTGGCAGTCGACCGAAGCTCCAACGGCTCTTTTGCCAGCAGGGACCCGGTCGACCGGCAGTCGACCGGTAGGCCTGCATCAGCCATAACGGCTCTTTCTTCTTTTGGAATTTCTGAAAAACTGTTTTTAGTTTTCTCTTTTACAGAGTTTTTAGGAGTTGTTGGGACTCTTTTTCTGATCAAATTAGCTGGAAAATCAGAGTTTTAACCTATTCTCTCCCTATAAATAGTGGGGAATAGGCCTTAGTTATTTACCAAGAAAAATACAAGTTTTCATAGTTTTCAAGAGAAAGAGAAAAATAGTTTAAAGCTTTCATTTCCATTCTTTCAAAATTGGTTTTTCAGTTGTTGTTTGATCTCTAATATCACTCTACAACTGAAGCTTTTCTCACCACACTTCATAGAGCCAAAAATTTCATATTCTTTCTATAGGTGAAGTTGTAAAAGAGTGAGAGTGTTTGTAAAAGAGTGTTGTGGTCTAGTTAAAGATCACTATTTGTAATTCTTGTTCTTGTGGAGACAAGCTCCTCGGTGGAGTTTCTTTGTAAGGTGAAGCTACGGGCTTGAGGTCTTTGGAGGCCTAACTTGTACGGGATCCTAAGGGGATAGTGGAAACCCTTCACGGAGGTGAAGGCGGGGACTAGAGCAACGGGCTCGAACCTCGAAACAAATCATCTTGTTTGCGATTGCCTTGGCGTTCTTCTTGCTTACTTTCTTGCTTTATATCACTTCCAATTTATTGCTTGAGAACTAACCTTTATTTGTGCAATCCTTATTTGTTTACTTTACTTGCTATTCTACTTGTGGAATCTTGTGTTGATATACTTGTTGTGTTACATTGTGAGCTTTTCATTTTCATCATCATACTTGGCATTGATCAATCACACCTCAATACAACACGGTTGCATTGCGCACCTCTAACCCATTTAAGGGGAATTGGGAGGAAGGAGTTCAGAACCTCGCAAGGGGTATTCGGCTCTTAGTCGTGTTTTTGAGAGATTGTTGCATCACTCATTTCATAAGTTTAAAAGATCATTAGATTAGCAATTACACCTATTCACCCCCCCTCTAGGTGTATTTCATCTGCTTCCTTAATGGCTTGTTGTTAGTCATTTTTAGACAGCCTACAGCGACTTCCCCCTTCGATGACGACCTCCCATTGCGGTTGATCCTTCCACCACGACCTCCCTCTGTGTCAACAAAGAACTCCCCCTACGATCAGCTCTCTGGTCAGCAGCAAAGCGTCGATAGTGGCCTCCACTTGCATCGCCGATGACCTCCCCCTGGTCAGCTCTCTCCACCGCGCATGCACGTATTTTGCCTAGATTCTTGTCAATAGTCTTTATTTTTTTAATAGGCTGAGGAGTGCCTCAAGCATGAGATGGATAGAGTTGCACATTACTTGCAGATGCATCTAGCAGTGAATCAAAGTTATTGGAGGTATGTTTTTTTTTTGAAAGAAATACATATATTTGTTTATTTAAAAAATATTTTAACCATAGTTGTTGGAGATGGAGATACATTGATGTACCTTGAACCGATTGACATTATTACTTTTTAAATTTCTTGTAGTACTAGCAATTTAATTTTTTAAGTTATGCTTGCTATATCTATTATGCCTTTTTTAGAGTTTATAAACTTCATATTTGCATGTTTTAAGTATTATAATATTATTATATATTAAAATAATAAAAAACGTGTAATCCGTTTAATCACCATTTAAACTATTTAAGCATTATGCGCTCTCGGACCGCGCGCGTATTGAAACCGCATTTTAGAACATTAATTATTTTGGCTATTGCCCTTTAACTTATAGTTATTAAGTTTTTAATTTGGTCTTATTGGACATTCTAGAAATTAGACTTCAGTTTTGACTTTACAAATTATAATTTTCCTCTAAGTTTAGAGCTAAATTAAATATCTTACTCGCTAAATTAAGACAATGGTGATTTGTCTAAGTTGAAATATTATTAAAAATATAAATGGCAAAGCAAATCAGGATGCCTTACTATCTGGCAAGGAACCAATTTGCACTCTTATAAGATATTAAAATCTAATCTGGGGCATCATCAATGTCTTGATAAGATGAGTATAATGAATAATAAATATTTTTCTCTAGTACATGTACATCTCTTAAAGTTTTGATAATTATATGTTTAAGCTATATTTTCTGATATATCTGCATTACATGTTAAAATACTTAAACTTGACACTAAGTGTGCATTGAAAGACATTTGACAAGAAAAATTTTCTTGATTCTTCTTCAGCATATTAAATATATGTATATACATATATATTTGAATAATCAAATGCAATATATATGTTTTGTCATTAATCATTATAGGATAATTTACTTGTTTTGAAACTAAGGTAACATAGAAAATTTTATAATTACCTCGTGATTTCAAATGGGGGGAGACTAACAATTACCCAAAGACTTTATAGGTTTAATAAAGGGTGTCAAGAGTCATAATAATGTGGTCATGAGGGGTTAAACTTCTGACTATCACTAGAAAAAAAAAGTTGTTGAGCCATTGTCTGACTCTGAAAAATATAAAGTCATTCTGACTAAGCGTCTTTTTAAGAGTGTGGTCCTAAATTTATCGAGGGATATGAGGTTAAGCCTATAGTGGAGTTCACCGACAGCGGGAACCCAACCTACTTGATTGGGAGCTGGGTTCATAGAATATATTCAATGTGGTAGAGACAAACTAGACTAATGATACTCGTGAGTATCAACCTGAATATGTTTATATCATATATGTAGCATTAGCTACTACCCTTTCTTTATGGTGACGAGGCTCTTATGATACAGCTAGGTAAGAGTGAGTTTAACTCTTAATAAGTCTAACACATGTAATGTGGAGAGTATAACATCCAGCTGTAGAACCCTTGGAGGATTTATTTACGTGAGAGGAACCGTGATGGCCGCAGTTGGGTGGGGGCAAGAGCTGAACTCTAGAAACTCTTATGTGTGTCTTTCATCAACATCTGTTTAACTAGGCTTAATTCAAGGCGTAATCTATTTTGCCTCTCAGTCGATGAATTCACTAAGGGTAAATTCAAGGCCGCAAGCTATTTATCCTGATTTTACAGTATGATGTTGCCTACTTTATTCTTATTTTATGATTTGATGATTTGTTTTATTATGCATTATTGTTATTTTGTTTTATCCTCACTGAAACTCAAAGCATGGGGGGGGACTGTTGGAATTTTGAGTTCAAAATCAATAAAAAAAAACTTTTATTTCAGATTTATGCATTTTACCAAGTCAAATGAGACTAAGACTCACGAGATAACGTTCGGGTGAGAAAATCTCTCAATCACCCGATTGTGTGGTCGTGAATCTCTCTTGCGGTTACAATCACTGGGAGTCTGAAGTATATAAAGAGACTTCTCTCCAGCAACAGGAGAAATAGTACAACACTCACATCTCCTTTTTTCCTCTCGTATTTCACTTGAGGTCCACTTTTTGTTTGAAGGGTTTCAATCTAAATTAAAATTTTCTTCTCTTTCTTTAAATTTCTTGGGCAACAATTCTCCTTCTGAGCTGAGACTTACTCTTCCGTCCAAGGACAAGTGCTAATGAATTCGGAGGATCTTTTACTGCTAGGGGATAGAGCCGATTCAACATCCGAACTATTAGGGCAGGCTTTTGATCTAGGGCAACGACATCGCTACTGCATTCCTCATGTCAGATTTTGTTCTCTTTTGCTTTATTTTATTCCTAATTAAGATAGTTATTGCGTGCTGGAATAAATAATTGTTGTTTTGTCTTAATTTTATTTCGTGAGAAAATTGTATGTTTAGGAAATAGTACAATTTTATCCAACATATTTCATGTTAACCGCAATAGAATCAAGAAAAGCGTCGCCATTCTATGGCTGTTCGTGATTAATACTTAACTGGGATAGACAAGTGGAGGTGGTTGTTTTATCCATGTGCTCCACCGTCTGCGTATGCCGTTGCAGTATACTGGTATTTCTAATGTATACCCCTACCCAGATGGGGTTGTTCATCTTTGTTGTTTAAAACATATGATCGATGCAAGTGAATTATTCTCTCCCTCTTTTTGCGAGTGAAAAATGACACTGTTGCTGTTATTGTACAGGAGCTGGAGAACGAGAGGAAAGAAAGGGCTCAGGTGACTTGTGAAAGGAGGAAGCAGCTGGCAAAGCTCAGGTTGAAGGCTGTAAAGACTGCCGATGAGGAGTTCGGTTTTGGGTCTGTTTGGTTGTCGTAATTGGCCGTAATTCGTAAGTTGTAATTGGTAAAGTCTCTTACATTTGTAAATGAGTTACATGCATGTAAGCTTTATGGTGTTTGGTTGGTAATATAAAGTTGTAAGTGGAAAAGTGTATTGTGTTTTACGGTGTTTGGTTGTTGTAATGTGTAAGTCGTAAGTGAAAAAGTTGATCACAAAATTAACTATTTGGTGATTTAAAAAGTTTTATTATTGCAAATAAATATTAAAATTGCTAAATATTAAAAAAATTTAATAGTAACATAAAAAAATAATACAAATTTGCATGACCACAAAATTAACTGTAACTGGGCTGTAAGTGAGTGGTATTTGGGTTGCAAGTGACGGGTAATTGGGTTGTGTAAATCTTTTACGAATTACGGTTCAAACAAACGCCGTAGCTGTAACTGGGTTGTAAGTCATTTACGAATTACAGACTTTTACGCGAAACAAACGGCCCCTTCCAGCTAGATATCCTTGCTCCCTTGAAGTACTGAGAATGTTTTGGTTACAGTTACATGGGAAAGCATAGGACTAGGGGTGGCTAATGGGGCGGGTCGACCCGCCCCGCCCCGCCCTGTGCGACCCGTTTGGGTCGCACAGGGCGGGTTACGGGTCAACCCGCACCCGCCCCGTTTAGGGGCGGGTCAGAACGGGTTGACCCGTCCCCCGTGTAAACGGGACGAATCTGATTCGTCCCGTGACGAATCACGGGACGAATCGGGTAGGGGAAAATTTCCCCGACCCCCTTTCTCTAATTTTTTTTAAGTCCAATATTATTATATTACTGTTAGAGAGGAAAATTACTCTGAGTCCCCTAGATTCGTTTTTAATTTTTTTTAAACCCTAAACGGCTCAAAAAATAGCCGTTGCGAGTGAAAAAGAGGGTGCCACTTGGCACCCTCTTATTCACCCACAATGGCTCAAAAATGAGCCGTTGTATCTCTTAAAAAAAAAAAAACCCCTAACATCTATAAATACCCTCTACTCTCATTCACTTTCATCTCACTTCACCTCAACCCTCTCTCTTCTATTATAAATCACTCTTATTCTCTTACAATTATAAATCTCTACCAACTTCCAGTCTAGTCTAATGGAGCCCAACTGGAGTACTGGCGGTACCTCATCCGAAGTCGGTGGTAGCTCTTCATCAACACAATCTTTCATCTGCCGCACCTTACACCGATGTTGGCGGTAGCTCATCGTCAACATATGCCGCTTACCCACCATATAATTATGCTCCCCAACATACGCATTTGCTCCCTATCACAGTTCGTCAAGCTATGCAATTGATTACAGTGGTTTTGCACCATATGCACATGCTGCATATGCCAGTGATAGTGGTACAGGTCGGCATTCTATTTCCTTCCCTCCTCAATAATCCTCATATTCTCAACTTTTAATGTCAACATCACCAATGCACGCACAATCTCTGGCTCCTTTTTTTACTGAAACACAAGAACAACACGATACACAACCAGCACAGTATGATACTATAGTTCTAGAAACACAACAACCAACTAGCACAACCACTAAAGTAAGAGCCAAAACTTCTCTAGTGTGGAACTATTTTGTAGAAAAAGTTGTTGAAGGTAGAAGAAAGGCAAAATGTAAGTACTGTCATCAACTATTTAATCATAAAGAAGGATACGGTACAGGTGTTCTTAATAAACACTATGAAAAAAAGCATGCTAAAAGTCACGGTTTACCACCACAACAAGCACAAATATTAGCTGATTCAGGCACACTCTCCACTTGGAGATATAAGCCTGAAGTAAATAAACATAAGTTAGCTGAATTTATTGTTCGAGCAGAACTTCTATTTTCTTTTACTGAATCAGATGCATTAGTTGATTATCTTAAATCTGTTTTTGCTCATGATTATAAGAGAATTAGCAGACAAACTATAACTAAAAAAATTGAAGATTTATTTGTAAATAGAAAAAAATATTTTGAAGCCTTTTTTTACTAGTGATGCTAGAAAAATTTCATTAACTTCCGATATATGGGAAGCTCTTAATCTTATTCATTATTTATGTGTTACTGCTCACTTTATTGATGATAACTGGATTTTACAAAAACGTATTTTATCATTTTCTAAATTTTCTGAGAAACATTCTGCTGCAAATGTAGCAAATTCAATTTTTCTTACTTGTAGAAATTATGGTATAGAAAATAAAATATTTTCTATTTCTTTTAATAATGCAAGTGAAAATACTACTTCAATAAGACAATTGAAAACGGTATTAGATCCGATTTTAAACGGTAAACTTTTTCATGTTAGATGTGTTTGTCATATATTGAATTTATGTGTACAAGATGGTCTAAAAATCTTAGACAAATATATTTATAAAGTTAAAGAAATTATTTTACATATAAAACACAGTGGAGCTAAGAGATAATCTTTTAAAAGTTATTACCGATAATGTGGACTGAAGGAAAACCTACTCCAAGCAGATGTGAAAACTCGTTGGAATTCAAGCTACAATATGATTAAAGATTGCCTTTCTTATAAACGAGCAATTCAATTTTTTACAGTAAATGAATGTTCATCTTTTTATATTAGCGATGAAGAGTGAAAATTATATGAAAATTTTTGTACTTTTCTAGAAAAATTTGACACCGTCACAAAGCACTTTCTGGTACATATTATCCTACATGTAACTTAGTTTTTTATAATCTTAATGAAATTGCTCAAGTATTTGCATCATACAGAGATGATGACAGTCTTGAAGAGGCTATACATGATATGAAAGAAAAATTTCGAAAATATTTTGAAAATATGCCTTTTTTATTTTACTTAGCTGCAATTATGGATCCTAGAATTAAAATAGATAATTTAAAACTTTTATTATCCAATTTTATTTTATGTTTAAATTATGAACAAGATGTAGATAAATTACTTTTAGAAATTAGATCTCTTTTAGAAGAAATTTACTCATTGTACAGAGATGAGTTATTTCCCCCTTCTTTTGAATTTAGGGCACCTACACCATCACAAATTTCTTCTACTAGTCTAGGTAAAAGATTATCTAATTTTAAAAGTTTGCTTTCCTCTAATACTAGAAAGAAACACTCTTCAGGAGCAGGTTCATTTGATGAACTTAATCTATATTTGAACAAAATGCCTACTGAAATAAATGAAAATGATGATGAACCATGGGAAACATTTGATGTTTGGTCATGGTGGAAAGAACAGAGAAAACAATTTCTTGTTCTTTCTACCATGGCCCGAGATATACTGACACCTCCGGCCTCTACAGTAGCGTTCGAGAGCGCCTTTTTTGCAGGTGGTAGAGTTTTGACACCTTGGAGGAGCAGGCTGACGCCGAAACACTTGGAGATGGCTGTTTGCTTAAAGGACTGGTGCGATGCAGAAAGACGCACACAAGGAAAGCTATTCTAGATGAAGAATTTGAACAGGACGATGATGAAGAGTAGAGAACCACCAGAGTTTTTTATATACATTGTATGAGATGAGCACCAGAGTTTTTTATGTATATTATACGAGATGAGTTTTATGTACATTATATGTGATGAGCAAATTGGTATATGATTTTTTCATATTAATAAAATAATTTACCTTACAAAAAAACTTATAATTAGTGAATATCAATTCTATTTTTTTTATAATTTTAGACATTTTTTTTAAATTTTTTCCTTTTTTTTACTATTTTTTTGCTAATTTCTTTATAACTTTAAATTTAAAAATTTAAGAAAATTCGAATTAAAAAAAATTAAAAATTGCCGAGACGGGTCCAACCCGTCTCGGCGAATCCGGTAACGAATCGGGTCAGGAGACCCGATTCGTTACCCGGGTTTTCAACCTGTCTCGTCGAATCCGTGACGAGACGGGTCCAACCCGTCTCGTCACGGATTCGTTGGGCTGACGGGACGAATCAACCCTATTCGTCCCGTTAGCCAACCCTACACAGGACCTTTCTGTTAACAGTCCAATGTTTAGATAGATCTATTTATGCTCTTGTCAAATATGTGTTTTTTCGGCTTGAACCAGACTAGTCATCTTGAGAATTTTCTTTTAGTTATGAACTGGGAAAACTGTGACGACATTATCTCTCTTCCGTTTCACGCGGAAACGAGGCACGCGGGGCTCACGTGCACCCCTTTTCGTGAGTTTTCTCGTCCTCAACTGGCGAAACTGCTGGAAAAGTTCAAGGGAGTCACGTTGGATTTTTGTGACCCTCATTGCAATTATTTTATTCATTGAACCAAACGCCTGCGCTGTAAATCGCTGAGATGGTCATCAAATTTCTTGCAGCCAGTTTTGTAGTTTCGGTGAGCCAAACGGGTGTACTTACATCACTTTCTAACTAGAGAGGAGTTTTTTTTATTATTACTATCAAAATGGATCGAATGGAGGTCTTTTTTTCCCCTCTCAACTCTCCTCTCCCTCTTCCTTCTCTTCCTGATTAGTCAGTTTTTTACTGAAAGTGACGGTATAATAGTATAGTTGTTATTATTATTTACATAAATTACTTTTAGAAACACCAAGAGTAGTTCTTAGCCCCCAAAGTCATTCGGAAACCTCAACCCAAACATAGGCCCACCCCAAAATGTAGTCACTGAATGAGCTCTCCCTTCCCTCCTCGAAAAACCCTAGCCGCCAACTCCATTCCGCGAGAGAGAGAGAGAGAGAGAGAGAGAGAGAGAGAGATTGAAGACGAAGAAGAAGTCGCCATGGTGTCAGGATCCGGCGTCTGCACTCGCCGCGTCGTTATCGATGCCCGCCACCACATGCTCGGCCGTTTGGCCTCTATCATCGCCAAGGAGCTCCTCAATGGCCAGCGCATCGTCGTCGTCCGATGCGACGAGATCTGCCTCTCCGGCGGCCTCGTTCGACAGAAGATGAAGTACATGAGGTTCTTGAGGAAGAGGATGAACACGAAGCCCTCCCACGGCCCAATCCACTTCCGCGCTCCCGCCAAGATACTATGGCGAACCGTCCGCGGGTAAAAGATTATTTTGATTTTGATTTCTAGGGTTAAGAGTTAGGGGTTTTGAGGTTCTGAGGTTTGGATTTTGTTTGTTTGCAGGATGATCCCGCATAAGACGAAGCGGGGAGCCGCCGCTCTTCGAGGCTCAAGGCGTACGAGGGGGTGCCACCACCGTACGACAAGGTGAAGCGGATAGTGATTCCCGACGCGCTCAAGTGAGGACTTGTTTTGTTAAGCAAAAACGTTTGTTTTTAAAATTTGATTTTTGGAAAATGAAGCTAAAAGTTGTGACTTTTGGAATGTTTTTAGGGTTTTGAGGCTGCAGGCAGGGCATAAGTACTGCTTGCTAGGGCGGCTGTCTTCAGAGGTTGGATGGAATCAGTTTGATACCATCAAGGTAAGCTTAGGATTTTACGTGCACTCTTTCATTTTCAGTAGAATTGTGATTCATCATACAAATGCATACGAGCTATTTTCTCCATTTATTTGTATGATTTCAGTCTCTTATATAATAGTAATGTTAAAAAGCATGAGCATTATTCTAATGGTGATTTTAGTTCATTGTAGTGCCAAATGGATATTTGTAGTTCTGGTTGAAGGTATTGCTTATGTTTCTGCAAGTATTGTGCTGACTCCTTTGCCTATCTTTCTAAACTTTGTATCTTAACAACACCATGTAGTATATTTTTATGCATCCTTATAAAAACTAGGATAGTTAGTTTTGCATCACTGTGTCATTTCAAAATATCACCTAAAGATATTTCTCTAGTTTACTTATTTTCCTGAGGCTGTTAACCTGTTATATATTGCATAAACAAGAGAAGTAAAAGTAGATTAGCTGTTGTTGAAGGGAAGGAGACAAGTTATTCCCATTGTTCTAAAACCATGGGAGGATTCCAATATCCTCTTCAAAACTCAGTAAAAGTGATTTGTCACCTCATTACTTCGAACATGATTAGCTACCTCGTGGTAAAATCACTCCAACAAGGTTGGAGAGCAGACTTTTTTATTTTATAACAAACTCCTTTGGGAATCTAAAGTAATGGTCTTAGATCCTGACATTGTGTTAAGGGATTATGACAAAAGAGTCCTTTATTGTTTAGTTAAACACAAAAAAGTCCATGTTTGTAACTAAATGACAATTTATTCGCTATTTCTTTCTGTGTAGATCATGAAGATCCCGAATCTAATAAAGATAATTGTAATTCTTCTAAAAAGACTTATTTAGTTCCTTTATTTTTTTCCCCTTCATTTTGAACTTAAATGTTGTCATTGTTTTACCATAAACAATTTTCATTTTTTTATTTCAAGTAAAACAAGAATTTTCTTTTCTAATCAAGAAAAATAATCAATTAAAATTAAAATCACTATGTAAAATTAAATTAGATAAGAAATTTTGATAATAAAATGTGTGAACATGAGGAATTCTAGGGTATTAACTAAGGAAGAATGTTGAAGAGATAAATTAATTATTAGAAAAACTTATGAATATTCTAATTAGGTTCATTAATAATGAGGATAGTTTTGGTGTATATAGAAAGAAATAGGGAGCAAATTGTCATTTAGTTACAATTTGGGACCTTTTGTGTTTAGCTAATTAACAATGGACTAATATGTCATAATCCCTTGTTAAATGGAATAAAATAATAGTTCTTCATTATAATTGCCATTTTGAACCATATCATAGGTCTAAATCCATAAAATAAAACAATAGCTCTAAAATTAGTGCCTAATGTGCTGATTAGTTTGGCAAAGACTAAAGTTGGTCTACTGGATGTCACCTTTTCTTTTTTACATTAAAAAAATATTTTAGACTAAAGTTTGGGGCCAGGATCGTAGTATTTTGGACTATAATCTGTAGGATATTTTCCGGAATTATAACATGCAACAAATATAGATTCTTGAATTTAATAATTACTTGTCCTAAGCATGCAACTAAAATAAATAATTTAAAGAAAGCAAAAAAGCTGGCCTGGGGTGACAGTCGTGCAAAGCACTGCTCTAGAAGATAGATGGCCGGTCTCTCGTCCGGACCTTAGAATAGCCTCCTCTCCTAGCGGTAAAAGCTCCCCGGTAGATCACCAGCACCCAGCCCCGGACGAAGAGCTAGGCCTCTGCTCAGATGGAAATACGCTGCCCGTATGTAATAAAAATTCGCCGGAGAAATCACCAAAAAAACCGAACAGAATTTTGTAAGGAAGAATTTTGGAGGAGGGAGAAGGAGACTGTAAGTTTTGTGCAGGTAACAGTCTGAACTGCGAGAAGCTATTTATAGATTCTCGGAGTTCAGCTGTTACAACAGACCCGCTTCAAATCTGCACACGATCGTGCAGTTCGCGAGCAGATCCGGAGAGTGGGAGAGTGGGTCAAAACTGAATCGAAAATCCCGAAAAAATCATAACAGAATTTTAAATCAAAATTAAAAAATAAAAAACAAAATGTAGCAGGTCCAACAAGCCCCTGAACCGAACTGCATTCGTGTCCGCAGGTCGTGGGCGCGCGCCACCCGCACCCGGCCAGGCCCGGTTCGGTTCGGCGCGTGTGCGCGCGTGTGGGGATGTGGCCCATGGCCCAACACTCATAACAATAGGCATGAGAGGTGTTGGTATATATACTACCTAACCTCGCATGTCCTATCCAATGTGGGACTAAACTCAAAGGTAAATAAGAGGGAAACTCAAGTTTTCCCTCCAACTCAACTCACATCCAACAGTCCCCCCCAAAACTTGAGTTTCAGAGAGGATAAAACAAATCAATAACCATCACATCATCAGATCATAAAATACGAATAAAATCGGGCAACATCATGCTGTGGATTCGGGGTCGATAGCTTGCGGCCTTGAATCTACCCTTAGTGAATTTCATCGCCACCTGAGGGACCTAATGGACTACGCCTTGAATTAGGCCTCTTTAACCAGATATTGATGAAAGACACACACAGTAAGTTTTCATCTATTGAGCGAGCGGGTTGAGCGTTAAAGGCCATGCTCACAATAACCGACTCATGAGAGTTTCTAGGGTCAGCCCTGCCCCCCCAACCGCGGCCATCACGGTTCCTCTCACGTAGGTAAGTCCTCCAAGGGTACTACAGCTGGATAGTATACCCTCCACATTACATGCGTTGGACTTATTAAGAGTCAAACTCATCCTTACCTAGCTGTATTATAAGAGCATCGTCACCATAGAGAAGGGGTAGTAGCTACAAAGCTACATACATGATATAAACATATCTGGGTCGATGCTCCACACGAGTATCACCAGTCCAGCTTGTTCCTACCACATTGAACCTCTTTCATGGAATCAACTCCCAATCAAGTAGGTTGGGTTCCCGCTGTCGGTGAACTCTACTATGGGCTTAACCCCATCTCCCTCGATGATTCTAGGACCACACTCCTAGAAAGACCCTTAGTCAATGGGTCAGCAATATTCTTCTCGGACTTTACAAAGTCCAGAAGCACAACTTTGCCCAATAGGCGCTGAACAGACTTAAGTCTGATTTGAATATGTCTGTTCATCTTCTTATTGGCATTATCTTGCTTTAGAATCTCAATGGTGGATCTTGAATCAGTATGAACAGAGATTGGAAGTATGGGTTTAGGCATGATAGAGAATTCAGATAAAAGATCCTTTAACCATTCAGCTTCAGAGCAAGTTGTGTCCAGAGCAATGAGCTCGGACTCCATGGTGTTCCTGGCAATCACTGTTTGTTTGCAGGATTTCCAGGACACAGCAGCACCACCGAACATGAATACATATCCGGTAGTAGACTTAACACTGTTAGAATCAGTGACCCAGTTTGCATCACTATAACCTTCCATAACATCAGGATATCCAGTGTAAGTCAGACAATAACCAATTGTGCCTCTAAGATATCTGAAAACTCTCTCTAGTGCAGTCCAGTGTTCTCTACTGGGGTTACTAGTATATCTACTCAATCTACCTACATCATAAGAGATGTCAGGCCTTGTCCTGTTGGAAATGTAGAGAAGTGAACCTATTAATTGAGAGTATTCCAGTTGAGACACAGGCTCACCCATATTCTTTTTCAAAGCAATTGAAGAATCATAGGGTGTAGAAATAGGTTTAGAGTTATAGAAATCAAATTTATGAAGCATTCTTTCAATGCTATGAGCTAGACTTAAGGAAATTCCATTAGAGGTTTTGGATATTTTCATTCCCAATATCATATCAGCAGGACCTAGATCCTTCATATCAAAGTTTTGGGAAAGATAATCCTTTACTCTTTGGATTGCATCAAGAGAAGTTCCAAGGATAAGAATATCATCTACATATAGACAAAGAATAATATACTCATTGCCAAAGTTCTTAGAGTATATGCACTTGTCATGTTCATGGATAATAAATCCAAATTGTGCAATAACTTTGTTAAACTTTTGATGCCATTGTTTGGGTGCTTGTTTAAGTCCATACAATGACTTCACAAGTTTGCACACTTTGTTTTCTTGTCCCTTGGCAATGAATCCTTCTGGTTGGTCCATATAGATTTCTTCTTCAAGATCGCCATTCAGGAAAGCAGTCTTGACATCCATTTGGTGAATGAACATGTTATGAATTGATGCAAGTGCTAGAAGGATTCTGATAGAGGAGATCCTGGCAACAGGAGAATAAGTGTCAAAGAAGTCAATACCCTTTTGTTGGGTGAAACCCTTGGCAACTAATCTTGCTTTATATTTGTCGACAGTGCTATCAGGTCGGAGTTTCTTCTTGAAGATCCATTTACAACCTACAGGTTTGCATCCTGGAGGAAGGTCAGTGAGAATCCAAGTGTTATTCTCCATTATGGACTTGATCTCACTGTCAATGGCTTCTTTCCAGAAAGGAGATTCAGAAGAGTCCATTGCTTCATTGAAAGAGTTAGGATCACCTTCTACAAGATAGGTGAAGAAGTCCTCACCGAAGGATGTAAGAGTTCTTGTTCTTTTGCTCCTTCTAGGTTCAGAATCAGTTACAGGAGCAGAACTAGAAGAAGGGATATCAGAGGTAGAAGGAGTGCAAGAAGGATCACTAGGGATTCTAGACTTGAAAGGAAAGATGTTTTCAAAGTAAACAGCATCCCTAGCTTCAATGATGGTGTTGTTGGATATTTCACTGATCTCAGAGTTAACCACTAGAAATCGGTTAACATTGCTATCTAGTGCATATCCGATAAAGATAGCATCAACAGTCTTGGGGCCGATTTTCCTTTTCTTCTGTTCCGGTATTGAAACCTTAGCCAGGCAACCCCAAACTTTGAAGAATTGAATGTTAGGAGTTCTCCCTTTCCAACGTTCATATGGAGTAACGTCGGAGTCTCTTTGGGGAACCCTATTGAGTATAAAACAGGCAGAAAGGAGAGCTTCACCCCAAAGATTTTCAGGTGCACCTGAGCTGAGTAACATGCAATTCACCATGTCCATCAGTGTTCTGTTTTTCCTTTCAGCTACACCGTTGGATTGAGGTGTGTAGGGAGCAGTTACCTCATGAATAATGCCATGTTCTTGGCAGAATTCTGTCATATCATTTGAGGTATACTCCCCCCCACGATCAGATCTTAGAATTTTGATCTTCTTTTCACGTTGGTTCTCAGCTTCGGCTTTATACACCTTAAACCAATCGAGAACTTCATCCTTGGATTTGATAAGATAGGTGTAACAGAATTTGGAGTAGTCATCAATGAATGTCACAAAATATCTTCTACCGCCTCGGGTGAGAACTCTGTTCGAGTCACACACATCACTGTGAATAAGTTCGAGGGGTCCAGAATTTCTTGTGATAGAGTGAAAAGGTGTTCGGACATGTTTGCCTTGAACACATATTTCACATTTAGAAGTGGTATCAAAAGAGGTTTTAGGAATAAGTTTCAAGTTAATCATTTTCTTGATAGAATTGAAGTTGACATGTCCAAGTCTTCCATGCCAGATATCACAGGACTCAATGTTCAAAGCAACAGGAATTGAAATTTTATTATCAGAAGAATTTATTACATTGAGACGAAAAAGACCATCACAAACAAAGCCTTTTCCAATGAAGATATTAGACTTGGAGATTACAAATTTATTGGATTCCTTGACAATCCTATAGCCAGCTCTAAGAATTGAAGACTCGCTGATCAGATTTCTCCGAAGTGTAGGTACATGCAGGACGCCTTGAAGAGTCAGAATTTTCCCTGAGGTCATTCTGAGATCAATACGTCCAGTTCCCTTTATCTCTCTAGTGGAGTCATCTGCCAGGCTCACGCTTCCTCCACGTTGTTCCTGATAGGATTTAAACCAGGAGCGATCAGTACAGATGTGAATATTGGCTCCTGAGTCTAACCACCAGTCCGAGGAGAAGGTGATAGAGTTGACAATAGGAAGAGAAGAATCTAACCTAAAGGAATTGGAGTCCAGTTCCACCATGTTGACCTTGTGTCCGCCATTTCCTCCATTTCCTCTTGGTTGAGCTTTGACAGGTTCTTTCTTCCGGTTGAAACATTGAGGCGCCATGTGATTTGTTCTTCCGCAGACGTAGCAGAATCTTCCATCAGTCTTCTGGCCAAAAGTTTTGGGTTTGAGGGAGGAAGATTGAGAAGGTTTGAAAGAAGAAGAATTTGCATGGGGAGAAGAATGAAAATAATTGGGTTTTTTGAACTTTTTGCCCTTGGGATTCATAAATTTTCGCTTAGGCTTATCCTCCACCAAGTTCACTTTAGCTTTCATTTCTGACTTGGTTTTAGAGTTTTGCCTATGCTGATCTTCTATGCGAATCGCTTTTAGGGCTTGAATAAGAGTTAGGTCACCTTGCTTGTGACGGAGGTCTCCAGCAAAGGTTGACCAGGAAGGAGGGAGTTTGTCAATAAGACAAGACACCTTGTAATCATCGGAGAATTGATTTCCTTTCGATTGAAGGTGTTGGATATAGTCTTGAAATTCATGAAGTTGATCATTGATAGGTTTACTATCGGTCATCATGAATTTATTGAAGGAGGAGGAGGTGAATCTTTCGATTCCAGCATCATCGAGGCAATATTCATCTTCGAGAGCTGTCCATAGTTCTTTAGCACTCTTATATTCATAATAAATGTCATATAGACTATCAGAGAGTGCACTAAGAATTCTATGGAGACAATGATAGTCAATTTCCTCAGGTTTCAAATAGATGTAGGAGGAAGGAGTTGTAGGAGGTGTTTCAACAGGAGAAGATCCAACAGATGAAGGTTTAGGAGAAGGTGCAGGAATGGAGTCATCTATGGCTGATATGAGATCTAAAGTGGTTAACCAGTACTTCATCTGGTTTGCCCATCTCTTAAAGTATGTGCCGGAGAATTTCTCCGGTTTGACACCCTTGGAATGATCAGGGTTGGCCATAGTGACGAGATGTGCTACCTGAATTCTGTATTCCAAAATTATTTTAATAATGTCAGAATTTAGTTTATGTTGGTAGCTTTTAGATTAGGGTTTGCAAAATAAATAGTGTAAGATCCTCCTTTAATTATGTGCCAAATAATTCAAGTAAAATATAACAAGATACAAGATATAAACTTGTCCTTTTAATTTCCTAATTCAAAATTATAACAATAATGATTTCTAAAGGTTATTTCAATTTTTTTTTTTTAAACTGATGTACCTCTAAATTTCTAATCAATAAGTCCAATAAAATTTCAGAAATGAACTAGCAGGAATTAATTAACAAAAGACAATTAAACTATGCAATTATAAACTAGAAGGGATTAGATAATTGCAAGAATTTAGACAATTCTATTTTAGTTAACTAATATAGCAGAAATAAACAATTAATTAACTAATGAATGTATGAAAATTCTTGTAATATGAGTTTATAAATATGACAAGATTTAAATAAAATAAATTTCTTTTGTAACAAAATTAATAAGATGTTGTAATGAAAACAAATGATTAAAGTTTGTAATGAAAAGAATTTGCCTTATACTAATTACTAATATAAAGTTGTAAAGAATAAAGTTATTTAGATTTTCTAGGATCTTATATTGAGAATTTTGCCTTGTAATAATTAGAGCAAATAAATTTTGTTTTGCAATAAATTAAAAGAGATTAGAATTAGATCAGATTTAAGGAATCTTACAACAGGATGTTAAGACAAGATCTAATTAGTTTGAAAAGATCAACAGTATGTTAAGATAAGATCTAATTGGTTTGGAAAGATTTAATACAATAATTTTGCAATGAAAATTTAATGCAAATCTATTAAATAAATTGGTAAGTACCTTTTCTTTTTCCAAACTTATAAGATATGAACTTATAAGATACAAACTGTAAGAATACAATTTTGTTTTTCCTTTTTATATCTAATTGTTTTTAAATAATTATCTTTACTTGCAGGGACTGTTTTTTATTTTAATTGCAAGAAAATTATCAATTGCATAAAATAGACAAGTAACTATATTGCATGAAATAATTCTCTAAATTAATTGCAAGAATTTATCAATCTTCTATCTTCTAGATTGTAGGATATTTTCCGGAATTATAACATGCAACAAATATAGATTCTTGAATTTAATAATTACTTGTCCTAAGCATGCAACTAAAATAAATAATTTAAAGAAAGCAAAAAAGCTGGCCTGGGGTGACAGTCGTGCAAAGCACTGCCCTAGAAGATAGATGGCCGGTCCCTCGTCCGGACCTTAGAATAGCCTCCTCTCCTAGCGGTAAAAGCTCCCCCGGTAGATCACCAGCACCCAGCCCCGGACGAAGAGCTAGGCCTCTGCTCAGATGGAAATGCGCTGCCCGTATGTAATAAAAATTCGCCGGAGAAATCACCAAAAAAACCGAACAGAATTTTGTAAGGAAGAATTTTGGAGGAGGGAGAAGGAGACTGTAAGTTTTGTGCAGGTAACAGTCTGAACTGCGAGAAGCTATTTATAGATTCTCGGAGTTCAGCTGTTACAACAGACCCGCTCCAAATCTGCACACGATCGTGCAGTTCGCGAGCAGATCCGGAGAGTGGGAGAGTGGGTCAAAACTGAATCGAAAATCCCGAAAAAATCATAACAGAATTTTAAATCAAAATTAAAAATAAAAAACAAAATGTAGCAGGTCCAACAAGCCCCTGAACCGAACTGCATTCGTGTCCGCAGGTCGTGGGCGCGCGCCACCCGCACCCGGCCCGGCCCGGTTCGGTTCGGCGCGTGTGCGCGCGTGTGGGGATGTGGCCCATGGCCCAACACTCATAACAATAGGCATGAGAGGTGTTGGTATATATACTACCTAACCTCCCATGTCCTATCCAATGTGGGACTAAACTCAAAGGTAAATAAGAGGGAAACTCAAGTTTTCCCTCCAACTCAACTCACATCCAACATAGTCAGGATCCTGGAATAGCTTTAGGGTTAAAACAAAAATGATTGTATTCAAAATTAAGTTTTTGTTCAAGGACCCTGATTTTAGGTGATAGATAAAAGACGTTCCCAGTGTCAATTATCACTTCAGTTGTATGTCCAAGTTGATATTTGTATATGCATCAAGACTGGATTTGAAGGAGCAAAAGCCTTGCCAATGTGACGTTCATTTGGAATCACCATTCTGACATAGGAACTTTTTTCTTGTAGAACCCTTTAATATCCCTTTTAATTATTTTTAAAAAGTCCACTTCTCATTTATTTTGTATAACATACGCTACAACAGTGGGTGGTATCATTAATTTGCTTATTAATTTTCCTTGTTATGTTGGAATTATGAGGACATATCAAATTTATAGGAAGTTTTATTGTTTGGTCATTAGCGATATGTTAATTTACAGGGTTAAATGGATAAAAGAATGTATTGAATTCAAGCCTATTATGTTTTCACTATGACAACATAATTTTGGACATCCTTTTGAATGTCATCTAAGGGCCTGTTTGGCTGTTGTAAGTGGTCGTAAGTCGTAAGTGGTCAAAGCTTTTACAGTTGTAAGTGAGTTTCACGCAAGTTTGTTTTTCGGTGTTCGTTTGGTAATATGAAATTGTAAGTGAGAAAGTATATCGTGTTTCACGGTGTTTGACTGATAATGTGTAAGTCGTAAGTGATAAAGTTGATTACAAAACTAACTGTTTGGCGATTTAAACATATTAAATTTTAAATATAGTAAAATAATAAAAAATAAATATTAAAAATATTAAATATTTAAAATAAATAATAAAATAGTAAATATTAAAAATAGTAAATATTAATATTACTAAAATATTAGTATTAAAAATAATAGAAAATATTAGATTACTAAGATGTTAATAGTAATCTAATGTTAATTATTTAAAAAATATTTAATATTGCAATTTGATATTAAATATTATTAAATTCAGTAATTAAAAATATTAGATTGCAAAATCTTAAAAATAATTTAATAATAAAATATTAATTTTATATTACATATTACTAATCTAGTAATAAAAAGATTCTAATAATAAAAAATATTAGAATAATTAATAAAAAACTAATCTAATAATTAAAAAAGGAATTCTCATGATTTTAAAAGATTAATAAAATAATAAAAAATTAATCTAATTATAATTAACTGGCTGCAATACAACTTTACATAGCCATAAAATTAACCATTTGTGTTGTAAATGGGCTGCAAGTGGGATTTGCATGATCACAAAATTAACTATTTAGACTACAAATGTATTTTACGACTTATGGCCCCAAACAAACACCTTAAGTGATTTTGCTACAATTGCATTTACCACTTACAAGCCAATTACAGAAAACAAACATGCCCTAAGTTGAATATCAACTTGAGCTCTGAGCACAGGCTTTGAATCCAGAAAAGGTAAATGCTGAAAATATTTCTCCGTTCGAGGTGAATTTATAAATAATAGGAAAAAAAAACTTTCATAACCTTTGCAAGAACGGTTTCTCCTATTTGAAACTCACTCACACTTGAGCACGTAGAGAGCAGTTGCAATTTGGATGGGTACAATTGGAGTTCAGCTAGGAATGCCTTACAATGGTTTTGTGATGGGTTCGGGGATTGTTTTAGTTTGCATTGCACTCAGCTATTTAGTTTGATTTGCGAAATATCATAACATCTTCATGCCAATGCTGTTCTTTACAGGAGTTGGAGAACAAGAGGAAAGAAAGGGCTCAAGTGACTTATGAAAGGAGGAAGCAGCTGGCGAAGCTCAGGTTGAAGGCTGAAAAGACTGCTGACCAGAAGCTCGGTTCCCAGCTGGATATCCTCGCTCCCTTGAAGTACTGAGAATGTTATGGTTGCAGTTTTTGTTGTGGAAAAGAACACAAATGGATCCGTAAATGGATCTCTCTGTTGCATTTCAAACTTTTGATAGATTTGTCTAATGTTCCTTTTAAGTATCGTCAATTTTTGGCTTGAATCGGAGTTTAGTAATCTTGAGATTTTTCTTTTCAAATTCTATTTCCTGTTTCTGAGTATTCTTTCGGTGTAGTTTTCGGTTTTGATTACTATTGGTGTCCCATTTCTGCAAGTGGGTTGACAATTTTTCTCTCGCATTAAACTGATATTCATGTAATTCACTCAAGTAAATATTATTGCTTTTTGATGCTTGCATGTGACTTGATTGATAGGCAATTGGAATTTGATGTATAAGCAGATTGCTAAGGTAGTGAGTGGTGACATGCAACACATACCAAGGTGTCTAATGGTATGACTATTTAATGCAATAATTTGCTAATAATACCAAGTCATGAGTGAACAAAATAGCTTGACTCAGATAATAAAGGAATTTTTTGTGATAAACTTAAACCATCAATCTATCATTACGGATGTTCGAAGAAAAAGATTTATGAGTGCCATTTTCAACTTCATGAAATTGAAATTAAGAATGTATGAGCGCTCACAAAGTGTCTTACAAACATCGCTACTATATTTGTGGTACATAATTATAATCTTAATAACATAACCCAATGATCAAGTATTTTACATTAGGGCTGTTTGGATTCAAGGAAGTGGGCAGAAGTGAGGAAGTGGGAAGTGTCATTTCCCACTTTCGATGTCCATCCAAAACACCGGAAAAGGAAAATGGAAAAACCCTTTTTCATTTTCTATTTTCTCTTTTCCCTTTTACACAATCATTTCCTCACTTCTAAAGTGCTACAGTTAATTTTGTGGTCATGTAAATCTTACTTGCATTCTAATTAGAGTTCAAATTTCTTTTTTCATAATTAATTTTTATTTTAATATTATTTGACGGTCAACTTTGTGGTCAACCTTTCTAGTTCCACATTACCAACCAAACACCGGAAAAAATATTACACTTTTCCAATTACACATCTCAGCTACCATTCAAACACCGAAAAAGAAACACAAATTTCTCATTTTCCAAAAGGAAAAGAATCCTACCACCCACTTTCTCACTTCCACCCACTTCCGGGCATCCAAACAGCCCGTGGAAGAAAGAAACTTTTAGCTTCTTCAAATACTACAATGCTACTGTATTTGAACTCCACTTGATAATCTGCCCAATGATCCTCGCAGCTTCATCCAGTTTATTTGCTCTCTCATACACATTAGCTGCGACAAGATGCTGCCTCTTTCTTTATCATTGTTCTGATCCTCGTTCAGCTCCTGAAACAATCTCTCCACCCCGTCGAAATCTCACCTCGCCCCAACAAGCTCATCATCTGAAAGTGCACTAGATCGGCGAAGGTTCACTCGTTCTTTATCTCCTTGTACAACGCCTCGGCCTTATCGAACTCCTGCATCTTCCCACACGGATTCATCACGATGGTGATCATCTCTGAGTGACGAAAGAATCCAGCCTTATGCATTTCATCAAATACTTCGACTATGTTCTTATGCCTCCTGTTCCTCACAAAGAGATCCATCATGTAGGGATGTTAAACGGCCGGTCCGGGCCAAGCCCGCCCCGCCTTGCCAAAACGCGACGGCCCGGCCTAGGTTCCATTCTGGAACTCGGGTCCGACCCGCGACCCGGGTGACCCGGACCGTGACCCGGACCCGGGCCGGCCTGAATATTTTTAAAAAATAATTTCATAAATATTAAATACCTTTCTCTCCCATATTTAACATAATTGTTGTGTGGGATAGTTGGTCATCAGGCTTGTACAGTTGGGTTTAGGTCTTGGGTTCAGACTTGGAGATTTACAAAAAAAAATTTACATTTTATTTCCCTAGGAGGGGGTGGCTAGCGGGTGGTGGTGGGTGTGGCGGCGTAGGGGAGGGAGCAGTGGCGGGCGACGGGCCGGAGGTCAGGCGGCGGTGGAGGGTTGAAGGTAGGGGTGGCAATTGGGTCGGGTCAGGTCGACCCGACCCGATTACTGCTCTACCCATATAATAATCGGGTCGGGTGGGTCGACCCGATTATTATACGGGTCAAAAATTTAGACTCAGACCCGACCCATTCTTAGTCGGGTCGACCCGACCCGACCCATTTCACCCGATTATTAAATTTTAAATACAATTTCTTTACACTTTATTATCAAAATGTTGGGTGGTATACTTAGTCATCACACTAAACTCCACACACTAGAGACCACGGGTTCAAAACTGGTGTTATACATATTTTTTAACAATTTGATTTAGGTGGAGGGGAGGAGGCAGGGGCGGCAGAGGAGGAGATCAAGGGGAGGAGGCCGAGGAGGAGAGAGAATAATCGGGTCTGGCGGGTTCTGGTCGACCCGACTCATTAATAATCGGGTCAGACGGGTCGACCCGATTACGACCCAAACCCAATTAGCCCAAACTCAAACCGCTAACTTCGAGTCGGGTCGGGTCTGGTGGGTCGCGACCCGTCTGCCACCCCTAGTTGAGGGGGAGGTGGACGGGTGGCCCAGGTGACGGGCGGGGGCGGAGTGGCGTCGGCGTCGAGGGTGGGGGGGACAGCCAGTGGTGGGGCGGGCAGGGGAGGGGCAGAAGGGCCGCGGCCGGTGACGGAGAGCACGGAGGGGCGGAGGTGGTGGCGGGTGCGGGCCAGGCCCGGGACTGGCACGGCCCGCCCAGGTCGTGGGCCGCCATAATTAGACCCATGTCCGGCCCACGAGGGAGACGGGGGCCCACTTGACACCCCTATTATCATGCTTCGAAAAATCGACATTTCCTTCACCTCCCCGGCGTCTGCCGCCTGCCTGAACACCCACGCGACCTCCTCCACTCTCCCAACCTTGGCGAGCACGGCGATGGTCGTCCCCTTCGACACACATTCTCCGAATGTCTCAGCTCGTGGGTCAAACGTTTGGCGTGCCCGACGAGCCTAGCCCTCTCGTACACCACGATCATCGTCTGGTACAGCGCGAGATCGATCTCCGCTCCCGAGCTCCTCAGCTTCTGAAACAGCATTGCCGCTTGGTTCAGTCTGCAGGCCTTCCCCAAATCGAAATGATCGTCGAGTACGTCACCCCATTTGGCTTGATCCCTCTCTTCTTCATCTCCTGAATCAAGTTCCCGGCCTTCTCGTGCTCCAAGCTCTTCCCGTAATTCTTGATAATGGTGTTGTAGGTGACCACATTCTGCTCGATCTCCTTCCTCTGCATCAGTCGGAACAAGTGTATCGTCTCGCCGAACAGTTTCGTGTCACCATACACCCTCAGCATTGTGTTGTAAGTCACAACGCTAAGCTCGACTCCGACCCTCCTCATCATCCAAAACAACCTATCAGCCTCCTTGGCCATGTCGAGCTGCCCGTACGCGTTGATTATAATGTTGCACACTGTCAAGTCCAGCGCGATCTTTCTGCTCCTCATTTCCACGAACAGCGTTAGAGCTTCCAAATATTTCTCCCTATCGACCATGGCGGCAAGTAGGGTGGAGTGCGAGACGGTATCCGGGGGCCACGTCTGTCTGCAACATATTATCCAGCAGTTGCGTGTCCCGAAAGACCAGCACGGGCGAGAACGTGGACGATGGAGTTGCAGGCAATGAGGTCAAGGATGATGTTTGGGCCCTCAGGGAGGAGAAGAGCATGATGGCCTTGGAGTGGTCATTAAGCCTGCGGGCTAGGTCGATGAGGTTCGTGTAGAGGACGAGGTCGCCGGAGACGGCGTCGCGGTCCATTCGGTGGAGGAAGGAGAAGGCGGCGTCGAGGTGGCCGGCGGCGGTGAGGGCAGAGATGAGGGTGGAGAAGGTGACGCGATCGGGGGAGAGGTAGTGGGTCGAGAGCATCTCGAGGAGGAGGCCCCCGCCAAGGGGGAGAGGTAGGCCTCGGCCGCGTTGCAAATGGTGATGTTGTAGCAGATTTGGACTTAGGATGGCGTGCAACAACTTTTCCTCTCACTCCCCTATGTCAGATCCCCCTCCACCAGATTCGTTGCCAGTAGCCACAGTCCTTCCTTCGTCAAATAATCCCTCTTCCTCTCACTCATGCCGATCTGCTCTTAAAAATCAACCTCACCAAACTTCAACTCCAGTGGCAACGGTGCTTTCACCTTCCGGCTCGCGTCCGTCCTCTTACAGATCTGCCCTTAATCATCATCCCAACTATTAGCTCCACCTTCTCTCTCCTAAGAAGACATTAATCGTCTAGTTGTGCCTATCCACAAAAGGTGTGTATCCCTAAAGCATTCATTGTTGATGGTAGCTTGCGTGGTCTTGTTCCCTTGTCGGTAAGTTTCTTGGCCGATCTCCGCCGGCGGAGACTGTTTCACAGGGACTTGGTTCCCTTTGTTCTTTGCAGGGAAGTGGGAGTTATTTCCTATGAACCATGGTTTTTTGATGTTTCGTTTTACTTCATCTTCTGATCGAGATCGGGGTTTGCTCGAGGGGCCATGGGTTCTTGATGATGCAGTTCTCGCTGTCAGACCATGGACCCCATCTTTTCGACCAACTCCAACAGCTCTTCCCCCCGTTGTTCTCTGGATTTTCTTGTCGGATCTGCCTCCTGTCTTCTGGACATGACAATCTCTTGAACTGATTGTTGAAATGGTTGGCTGCTTGATCAAGCTTGATCAAGCGACTGAGCTGCTTTCAAAGGGTCGCTTCGCTAGGGTGGAGGTGGAGGTGGAGGTGGACATATCTCAGGCGCTTGCTCCCGGTATCAACATAGAGGTTGACGATCATGAGATCCCCTCATTCTGGCAGCAATTTGAGTACGAGCACGTCCATCTGTTCTATCGATGGTGTGGTCGAGTTGTTCACCGATCCCCATCATGCAACCTCCCCTCTAAAAAATCGACTTCGACGGCGGTGGCAACTCCCTCTGGCTCTAATCAGCCGGATGTTGAGATGGCGATTGTTGAATTAGTTGATCCCAAGGCTAATGATGAAGCCGACGTCCTCCCGCTGCCGTGGATCCACGTCCGGCATCGCCGCCGGAACCCTAAAGCGGCCGTGGCGATACCGGATGACGGTCAGAAGTCATCGTCTGCTGACTTCTCTAAAACCCTGCAGCTGAATGCACATGCATCCGCGCATGTACTCCCATTCTCTTTCTTCTCTGGGCAAGGCCAGAGAACCCATGAGCCTCGTGGCCTATTGAGAAACCCGAAAATCAATTCGGGTAGCATGGGGGGTGGGCTGTTTGGCCCATCCGCAGTGTCTCCGGCCCATTCTGATGTTGGGTTAGATGAAGAGCTGCAACCCCATGTGGCCCATGTTTCTGCTGGGCAAAATGCTGAGATTGGGAGAGAAGACCTGATGTCATCGACCACCAGTCTCCTCCTCGTGAATCACCAGACTTCCCTGTTGATGCAGTGTCTAGATTCAGTAAGATGATTGATGAATCTATAGCATCTATGTCACTGGCCACCATTGATACTGATAACGCCCCAACCAAAAATTGGCTGAAGAAGATAGGAAAAGAAGCAGGTGGTCAACTGAAGTTCAGAGGCTCAGGTATCTCTAAGACTTCCCCTAGAGGCATCGAGTTGGGGAACAAGAGGAAGAAGGGTATGAATTCGGGGAAATTTCAATTGCATGAAGCTTTCACTAGTATGGATGAGCTCCAAGAAGACCTCACTGAGCGAGACATGAATGTTCTTCTTGAAATGGGTATCGATCCCCTCTCTCTTTTTTTTTTTTTTTTGGGGGGGGGGGGGGACACTTGAATACTATGTAGTTTTTCTTTTTTCGGTTTTCTTTTTTCTGGTTCTGTATATGTTCTGATTATCAAAAAAAAAAAAAAAGACGAAAGGGGGTAGCGGGTCGGGCCGGGAATCTAGTCGAGGAGGCCAGGGCGGGCCGGGTCAGGCTCGCGGGAGAGGAGAGTTATCGTGAACTGTAGGGACAACGAGTGCTTGCTGGAGAAGGAGGAGGAGGAGGAGGAGGGAAGGTAGGGGGACATGGCAGCATGGAGGTCGGCAGCAGTGGAGTTGCGACGGAGGGAGGAGAGGAGGGCTCGCATGTCGATGTGCAGTCGATGTAGCTGGGGGAGTGAGCCCGCGCCCGGGTCTTGTTTGGGTAGTGGGTGGATTTTTGGGGGTTGATCCATGGGTCTCTGTCTCTGTGTGGATGTGTTGAGGGGGGGAGTTAATGATGTTGTCATCTCTTGGACATGGAAGGAAGGAGATAATGAATTGTTGCAGAAAAATTTAGAAGAAAGAATAAGAGAGAATGGAACTAGAGACTGGCAGACTGCTCACTGCTGAATACTACCTTCAATGATAATTATACTAGTATACCACTGAGATGGTGGAAACCGACTTCAATGGAAGCAGGATGAGAGGGTTAGGGATTTGCTGGAGGAGGAGGAAGAAGAAGAAATAAAGAGAAGAAGGAAGAAGGATGAGGGGAGACGAAGAAGGAAGGGGGAGGGTGCTGAGCGAAGGAGAGGGCAATGGCAAGGGGAGGGAGCGCTGGTGAGGGGAGTTTGCTCTCCCCGATGAAGACGAACAGACGGACGGATAACTTTTATGATGGAGTCACGGGAGAAAACCTCTTTTCGGTTGACTTTGATAATTGAGACATTTTAACTCCAGTATTACTTCACTCCGATTTCATTTACTTCATGTCGCCAAGGAAGACAGCTTCTTCTCTCAGCGAAACTTTTGTTTTCAAACAAGACACTTTCTTCTGTTAGGAAAAAATTATTGATTTTCAATTTTTTTTTTGCTAACGAATCACTGCACACCAAAATTCACTATATAATCAAGACTGCGGTGGCCGGACCTATATTCATCTAAATATGTTTGTAGCGCTCCTCGAAACAGTGACCTCCAAGTGAGGAGCGGTGGTGCTCTACAATCCATGAAGGCCACACAGCCACTAGCGGGGGGACTTATCGGTTTTCATTTGCTTCATGTTGCCAAGCAAGTCATTCTTTTCTCTAGTGCAAAATTGTCGGTTTGAATCTCCCAATCCATAGTGGGCTAAAAAAAATCTCCAAATTCCTCATAGTGGGCAAAAGAAATTTTCCAACTAAATTTACAAATCAGAGGAGTTTCTTTTTCCCACTGCAGTTCATTCTCCCCTCAGGCTCACATTTTGCAAGAAGTAAAAAGATTCTTTTTGTTTGATTTGTTAATGGGGGAAAAAAAAAAAAAAAGCTAACTCCATGATTGTTCATTATAATTTACATGATTTTAAGGACCTCTCCATAAATCAAACAAAAATGCAAAGCGAGCAGTTATTCAGCAATAAGCTAAACCACAACAGTAGCTTTGAGCAATATCAAGTCATCAATATCTAATTGCAGCAATGCGTAAACACGACTACTTAAAAATCTCAACCTCAATGAGAGACATATAAAGGAGTTAATCTTTGGAATAAAAAGAAAAAGGAATGTAACATTAAAACACATCCTATTTGTGAGAAACTGACTGCGTTTCACCAAAAAAGAAACTCTATAATTTCTCAAAGAAACAAAACCCGTACATTACATAGGTAAAATATGAACACCTGGGGAGGACGGACATGCATACTGTTATGTGCAAAACATATATTTACACTCATACACACGAATATACATGAACCCAGCAAACTTTCACGCGGAGAAAATGGAGACAAACAACAAACATCCACCGCACTCATCTGTGACGAGAAGAATTTGGGCATTCGGTGAGATTTCTGGGTGTCAGGAGTACGAAACTGAGAGCCATCGATGCTGCAAGGCTTGACTGGCGGTAGGTCGTCTCTTGGGATTTATTTGTAGTAAAGAATGCAGGAAATCCAGAAACGCTGAATCATTAGCTTGCAAATGATGAGCCAATGAAAACCTCTCGGGTATTAGATACTCTACTTGATCTGTTTCCTGAGGAGAAAAAGAACATTTGGTAATCTATCTTCCATTACATAGGTAAAATATGAAGGCACAACTATTCTGATGGAGGTCATTCCTATGTCTCAAGAAACTATGCCACTGACAATGGAGGCACAGCTATTCTGATATTATGGTCAATAATGTGGCTGTGGAAATATATACGATCAACTAAACTATAAAAGTGCCAATCACCTAGCCATTGAAGATTCTAGTGGCTTTTTTCTAAATGTTCGTTCTTGGAAGGATCTTGTCCAATCAACTCAATATAGCGTTGATGTTGATAATCTAAGTCAGAAGTTTCATACAACTAATGACATTGAGATAGAATTTATAGTGAATTGATATATCAAGTTCTTCAAAATAAATGAATGACACGTCATTCCAACATAAAACAAATGAAGAGGAGAAGCAATCTACCACATTTTTATGATAAAGATCACAGTCTTCTGTGAAATACTTGTGTGTTTCTTGGCCCTTTGAAAGCATTTCCGTGTCGATAGGACCGAGTATCCCGATCATACGAGCAAGCATCATCTCCAGGGGTTCATTTGGAAAAAGCACCTGTTGTTGCAGAAGATCTTACAGGTAATATACCATATCATAAATATGGAAGATATTGAAAAGATTTTAGCACAATCTATATAACGTTACAGTTTGAAAATATAAAGAAAATTAAATATTTCCAAGACATGTTTAGCAGAGTTACCAAAATGAACTGGTAAAATGAAAAGTACACCAAAGGTTTAATAAATCTTTTTTAGAGTGCATAGAGCAATATTGCTGAAGCGAAATTGAATAGCACACAAATTACTAGGTGTAATTAAACTATAAACACTTGGTGTGGCTTACATTATCCTTGAATGATTTCATGTCCTAGCAACCCACAATTATCAGCAAGACTACCTATCGCTTAATTTCGGCAACCATCATAGAAAGTGAACCGTTTAGGGTCCAGTAATGGCGTAGCCACGATTTCAAAGACGCGGGGGGGTGGGAGGGGGGGTGGTCTTAAAATAACATTCAACATGCTAATATTGATTAACTAATTTTAACAGATTCACAATGTACATCCAACATGCTAGTTTTCTTTTCAAATTAAAAAATCAGAAGCTTTCCCAATTTAAAGTTCAGAAATACAAATCCAATCCAAAAACCCTAGTTGTCTCTCCAATTAAACAAACATAGTAACCAAATCGAAATCAAACTGAAAAAAATTTCAAAATAAATAAATAAATAAATCAGATTTGGAAGCTTACAAGGCTTGGGGAGAGGGACAGAGGGGGGAGGCTGAATTTATTTTTAATTTTATGCAACAAGCTAAGATGCGGTCTGGGTTGAATTTGCGGGCCTAGGCAGAATCTATTTAATAAGTTGTGGCCCGCTGCGAATTTATTTTCATTTTGTTAGCTTACATGATAAAGAAGCAAGGAGAAAATTAGAAAAGAAAATAGAAAAAAAAAATTAAAGCATAAGGTGGAACACTAGAATTCGAACAATGGTCATGGACAAGAGAAAAGAAACAAACACCAACTGCCCTACATCCTCTTTTTGTATTGTTGATTACTATAATATTTTTCTTCTTTGTCCAAATCCAAAACTCAAAAAATATATAAGGGAGGCTTCCTTTTTTCAGGCAGCCGAGGGGGCGCGTGCCTCCTGCCCCCCAGGCTCCGCCAGTGGGGTCCAGTTCCCTTTTTGAATGAAGGGGCTATTATCAAGTCTTTTATGTGTCCCTTGATGAAATTGAAAACCCTAGACCAATGTTGTAAAAAAAAATTATGAGCCCTCTAAGCATATTGTTTTAGGTTTATGTGGGTTAGCTATGGGGACAACTTGTTCACAAAGAAAAAAATTATGGGGACAACCTAGTTAATCACCTAACCCTTTTGCCACCAAAATGGGGTTGGCTATGAAGCAAGGCTTCACAAAAGATTTTACTACCTGGATAATAGGTCAAAATATCATTAAGCACTGCATAATAATACCTAATGTGGGTCAGAAATGATGTTAAGTTTCTGCAAGATCAATATCCATAGAATGCTTCCCTTGAAGAGGTTACAATTTCTTTTCATGGATTAAAATCTCAGTATCGGTATTAGTATTGCGCTGTGAATTTTAGTATCAATATCGGCAAAATCGGCAAAATCGGCAATGTGAGCCCTAATATCAGGTAATATTATAGGGTCAATATTGTATCCGGTACCTCAGAAGCTGTAATGATATTGCTGATATATACCATAATCGGCCGATATTTGGAACCCACGTTTCTTTTTGTTTTTAAACTGATATGTTGGATCTAGTTGGATGCAAGAAAAGAAAGAAAAAAGGTTTGCTCATGTCAGGATGCAATGAATGACAGCACAAAATAGGAACATCATCTAGAATAATAGAAAATTATTAATTTTAACAAAGTAACAATGCTCACAAGTTTTTGCTAAGAAAAAAATACGTGGAACTTACATCACCAGTGTAAAGCTCAGCTAGGATGCAGCCAAGAGACCAAATATCGATCTTCTCATCATAGGAGAGACCAATAATAACTTCAGGAGCCCTATAAGAACGAGACTGCACATATAAGCATAAGTTGTCTGTCTGAAAACAGCTGCTTCCTAAGTCAATAATCTTAATTTCACATCTGCTGTAGCTCTTGATGAGAACATTTTCTGGCTTCAAATCACAATGAATTATTCTCAAATGGTGCAGGTACTCCAAAGCCTCCAAACATTGTTGAGCTATAGCCTGGGAAAATGAAATTTTTTTATGAATGCCATATCACCATTTGCACAAGGTATTTTTCTTAATATGATATGTTGTGTGCTTTCTTCTTATCAGCAAATAAACAATAGATGAATAATGATGCATACCAGCTGTCATAAGAGTAGCAGACTACAATGACAGATTATTTTATAAAATATAGACCATCAAGTGTTCGTTGTAAACTAGTACTGATAAACCAGTCGTTGGGTCAAAGAATAATTATCAGAAAAGAAGACCAATTGAAGATCACATCTGAAGGTGACATCTCTCTTAAAGAACATCAGTGAGTTAACCTTTTAAACTATTCATGCACACCAACACTAGAGCCAACAGTCATGTGAGAGTTTATTCCTTGTGGAAGAATTAAGGCTTACCTGTATCCTAGGCAATGTGAAATAAACCTCTCCGCCAGACTCTTGATTGTATTTCTGAAATTCATAAAGGTTTGCTCGAAGCAACTCACAAACAATGAAAAGATGTTCCTGCAGAATTTTGCCCGACAGGATCAAAAATCAGAAAATGAAGTCTAAATAAGAAAATGAATTCTTAAAGGATATTTGTTAATGTTTATTAAATGAATATCAGCAAGACCATCTTGCGGAATAGTACAAAGAACATACAAAAGATAGATGGACTATAAACTAAAGTGAGATGTAACATGGATAGTACGTATAGATCAATAGTTCACAAAACTTTGAAGCAAATTTGTGTACAAACTGGATTTACTAATAAACGGTAAGCAAATATATCAAATAATCATGACAGTTCCAGATAAACTTGGCGTTCGGCAGTTATCTGCTTTTACATAATGTCCCTTAAATTTTTGACCAATTGGATACTCAATCCCTTTAGATCTTACTCAGAAAGATAGAGATATCTATATGGTCTTTGTGTACAACTTATGAGTCAATAAAAGCCAAGTATATGGTTTGTGTGCTCAAAGAAGTACGAGTAAATGCAAGCTCAGTATAGGAGCTATATGCTAAAAGGAAGATTGTGGAATTTGGATATTGGATTAGGGATGAATCCGAGGAAATCTTGAACAGATTTTCACGACAGATCTCCACCTCCTACACAAGATAAATTTACCAACCCTTCACACACAAAACTCCAGCAGGCGCAGCCACATAATTAGAAATTTGTTGGAACAATAACAAAGAATAAGACAACAATTTTGAGTAGCAGGTGTTAGACAACACCTTCCCTAGTGACTACTGCATCAGAACATCCGAATTGGTCAACTCTGCTTCCAGCTCATCTGCAAAGCTGTATTTACTGACAAGGCATTGCATTTTTGTTTGTGTAAACTCCAAGTCGTGTGACAATATTGGCAAGTTTTCACATTTTTTATGCACCCAGTAATACCACAAGATGTTTTATCCTCCTTCCTAGAGAAACAAGTCCAATTACTTACATGAAACTACTACTTCATCTTCTAAAGAGCTCATAATCGATCAAAAATCTCGTCTCCTTTTGTGTGTGTGTGTGTGTGTGTGTGTGTGTGTGTGTCTATATATATATATATATATATATATATATATATATATATATATATATATATATATATATATATATATATATATATATATATATATATAACAGTCTACTTTCCAGCTCTATGAAATTTCTGATTTCATATGAACATGCATAATAACAGCTGAACATTCTCGCTATGTACACTATCTACCCTTCTGTCACCGGCCATATACTATTAACTATGATATGTGATACTGGACCATACTGCTTGCTCTAAAGCAAAGCATTTGCTGCAATCCATTGTACCTACGGAAGCATAGTCTAATTAAGATATGCAAAATGTGAAGCTCAATGCTAGCTAGTTCAAGGCTGGATGATATCAAGAAATAACATTATAACACTCAGAAAGCTGTTCGCAGTCAAGCAGTACAGTGCAGATTAACATCAGCAAGAAAGAAACAGAAAGGGCATATGATGTAACAGATAGATATCAAGAAAATACGGCAGTACCTTCTAAGTTCTGAAAACATATAGTAGAAAATTACACAAGAGAGATGACTAGATATTTTGCATCAAAGACACCAACCTGATGATAAAAATAATCATACAACCGCAATATATGGCACTGATCTGCAGGATCATATTTATTCACAAACTTGAGGAGTTTGATCTCATCTAAACTCTGATCAAAGAAATCCTTATCATTTTTTATTATTTTAAGGCACACATCAATTCCTGTCTGAAGATCATGTGCCTGAACAACTCTGCTGAATGCAGCTGAACCAAGATACTCAGTGATATAATATCTTCCTGCTATTACCGAGTTTAAAATGATTGGCAAATCTTTATTCTCTTCAAAGCCAGTCCTGAAATAATAGGATGGTACGTGAGTGAATAAAAGTCTTTTAACATAAAAGTACACATCACTATAATGAGACAGTATTAACTCTTAAACCTGTTTTTGCGGTGTATAATTCTCAATTCGAAAATGTCATATTCATCCTCATGTGAACTGTAGAGATGAAGTCCATCATCAAGGCCATGGCCTTCACCTTCAACCTCAGTACCTTCAGCTTCCAGAAATTCTCTATCAACCGTTCCAAAAGGTCCAAATTCATAGCTATCATTTACATCTAATTGAGAATATTTTTCAGTAACCAATTTCATACCGTAGCCTTCTTTATCCAAATCTTCATTATCTGTAGTAGTTACAAAATTTTCTTTCCCATGATCTACATCATTATCTGCATTCACAAGAGATTTCAACAATGAGAAAATGTAGCGGAATTCAATTTTTCAACATATGTTGCAGGAAAGACTTAAATCATGCAAAAGAGGAATAAAGAGAGAAATTCAATTGACACAAAAATCTAGAAGAAACTAGTGAAACATAGCAGAACATTGAGACAAATTCCAAAAGATAGCATTCATGTATTAAGAAACAGAATAGCAATCTTATTGATAAATTTAGAAGTTACAACAGTTCTGATGTTGATCTTTCGGGTCCACATACCCGAAAGACGTCAAGACAAGCATTTAGAAGACATGTAATACTTTGGTGCAACTTTACAAATTCAGTAATTCTCAAATAAACTGAGATGGAGATTAATGATACTTGAGAAAGAAAAAGGAATAAAAACTGGATGAACATAACCATACGTATAGCAAAGCAAGACTCACTTGTGAAAATATCTCCTTCAGCTGCATATGGACCATTCATCTGAGACTCCTTCACGACACCAAGCTCCAGACTGTTCTTCTCTGATGCCCGATTTTGCTCATACAGGGAATTGCTCTTCCACACAACAGCTTCTGGGCATTCGTCTACCTTCTTCAACTGAAATTCATCCTCACCACATTCATCTAGTACCTCGGTCTCATCAGCCATTATCTGATATCGCCCGTAAATAGATGAATTTGGGTTCAAAATCCTCTCCATGACTTTTCCACTGCAACAATCACAAAGAGGGAAAGAACAACTATAGATCTCAGGCTTATCGGCAGCACTGAGATTTCTGCTCTCCTGTCTGAACTTTTCTTCAGCGTCTATAGACATAACAAACTTGTCCTCACTATGAAAGCTGCTGGAGTTTGTTGTTGGCGCAAAGAATGGATCTCTGAGGTAACTCCCATACTGGTCATCATACCAACATGAATCTCCAAATATATTGGGATTGTTGTACGCTCGGGCAGTTTCAAATTCTGAATGACTAGCTGAAGAGTCCTTGGACGTGGGCCTAGCTGGAGACCAAACTCCATAAGGATTTAACAGGTCTGTCAAATAGTAAGAACTTGGGTGAGCTTGCAATCATAATACATAAACAAGAATCTTGATTTCTAACTCAACAAGAAGAAAAAGAAAAAATATATATACATGTGTGTTATGACAAGAAAAAATGGTAAGGTTGCTTGGTGTACATCTTTGGCCCAGAATCCATAAGCCTGACCTTTAGGTAGGCACGCTGTCTAAAATGATATCAGACGTAAAGGTTACAAGAGCTGTTAGGTTCAAACCATGCTATTCATAATTTAAGAGTACATATATTGCCCCATTTCCTTTGACTTGCTACACAAAATCGTCAGTCCTTGAAAGACCTTTCACATGGGAGTGTTCCTACATCAGCTGTGAGTAGGAAGGTTTAGGCATGTAACAGTTCCTATGAACCGTTCATGATAATTACTCCATAGTTAAGCATGCTTAGGTGAGAGTAGCACTAGGATGGCTCCTAAAAAGTCTTGTGCTAAACGTAAGGCATTACAGAGCCGACACGAACTCATGTGTGTGGAACTAAGTGCTAGGTTACACATGGGCGTGGTGAGGGGATATCTAGAATTTATCATGAGTACCTCTATAACTCTAGACAACCCAGCAGTCAATGCCTGTGCATGCTTCTATGACACACGGGGTTCATCTAGCAAGCATGCTGCAAAAAAGGCCGAAAGAGGGGCCTATGTCACAATCCAGAACGTGAATAATTTTATGTCAATTGTGTGCTAGAAACTCTGGTATATAATAGTAAGCATTTTGAAGGAGGAACCATGATAGTTGTGGTGAATAAAACTCTGCCACAAGCGACTGGACCAGATCAGACTTGTAAGAGCACACTGAGAAAAGACGTCTTTCAGGTTAGGAGCCCGGTGTATTGCCGGCCTACGACCCTCGAGCATGAGAATCAATAGGTGGAAAAGAGAGTGGACCAGGCAGATGAAAACTATCGGTATTACGATGGACTAGCAGAGAGAAACTGCTAGTGTGGAGTGAAAGAGTGTATATGTGATATGTGCTCTGGGGATTACAGAAACGACCTCCTTATCCTTGAAGAAGAAGGCGTATTTGTACCTACAAAGACCATGGAGTGGATGCGAATAGATGAGGTTCTCAACTGATTGGCATGAATCTGTTGATCTCTGTAACTACCTGGGTTGAATTTTGGTAATTGGGATTGACGTGCTGAAAGGTTATCCATCGTCATCCCCAACTATTTGATGGGTTGTAGGATCGTAATGAGTCCCGGACGAGTAAAAGATAAAGGCGCTTAACCGCCTTCGCAATCTGCAAGATTCATCTCGATCTGTGGCGGGATAGAAGATCCTGCCACGTGGGGGTTGTTGGACTGGAGTCGGAGTACCTTCGGGAGTCGGTATGACTTCGGAGTCGCAGTTGTGTGAAATTTTCGGAGGGGGAGTGACAAAGGCTTCGAATCGGGTTCAAGAAAGTTGGTTTATGATCCTACTGCAGGACACGTGTCATGATCCTGACAAGAGTCAAATTTTGATCACTACATATGCCTCCTCTACTTCTACACTTGTCGGAGTCCATAGAGGAGAAGTGTGGGAGTATAATCTGCTAGAAGGCTTCTTTTGTCTCTGTCTTCGATATTGCAGTCAGAAAATCATCCGGTGTATCTTCTTGTATTATTGTGGATCCTCATAATAATGGGAAGTAACGCTTCCGATCGTCAGTTGCTGTGTCATGGGTTGATTTGAATCCTCGCGCCTTTATGACCGATGGTATATTTCCAGTCATAATGGCTTAGTAGCGACGGTTGATTTTTCGTCTCTTCGACCGGCTTATCTCTCGGGTCGTGGGACGACTTTTCAGGAGCCCGTGTATTTTCAAGTCTCGCATTGATGGTGACAAACTCTTTCATTCGCCTATAAATTGGGAAAGATCTGGGGGGAGAGATCATCCTCATCCTCTTTAGTCTTCTTCAAATTTCGCCAAGAACTCTGACTTTTTTTCTTGGACGGTCTGTCATGATTTCTTTCTTCTTTTCCGTCAGATGGAGAAAAGAAAAAGAAAGGGGACAGGCCGGGCATGATGAGCAACTCCCACTTTCTGGGAGTCTGGAGGTGTGTCGCATTAATTGTCATGAAAGGGGTTGTTATGGCGCATTAATCGTCGTAATAGGGTGCCGTCGGGGTGACAGGTAGGATTTGTGCTTCATTTGGATCGGGCGATCTCATTCCCAGTGCACTCGGTCTTGGGAAAGCAAGCTTCGACCTTGAGGCTTAGAGCCTCTTTCCCTATGGTGTGTACAAGAAGAAAAGGAGCTCAACGACTAGATACGCCGATGAATCTCTCCTCTTTCCTGAGTTCAGAGCCCTCCCTCAGAACACTTAGGAGGGAATGTGATACCATCACCTTCTTGTATGTTTTGTAGGCTTCGGTCTTATAGAAATCATTGCCTCGCTCTCAGAGAGCTTTCTAAGAGTCCATCTCATCCTTCTTGCAAATACGAGGATGATGGCATCGGTTCGACCGCCCTGGAGTTGTGGGGAGCGGAAAGGGAGGTGTTCAAAGTTGAAACATTCTCTCTGACCACTGCCTTGCCTTAGGCTCTTGGTCTTCTCTTCACTGATGTCGACGGGTGCCCATAGACTGATTCGTGTTGACGTCTCCGAGTTGGGAAAATTCTAACGAAGCGAGCGAACAAGATTGGTCTCCAAGTGAAAAAATTCCAACAACGGAGTGTGCCTGACTGCTCCTAGGCTAGCTGACAGGGTGCCCGTAGGCGGATTTGCGTTGATGTCTTCGATTGGAGAAAATCCCAGCAGCAGAGCGAGCTAACATGATTGGTCTCTGACTGAGAAAAATCCCAGCAGCAGAGTCTGCCTGACTACTCGTAGGCTAGCCAACGGAGTGCCCGTAGGTGGATTCCCGTTGACGTCTCCGAGTGGGGAAAATCCCAGCAGCAGAGCGGGCGAAAATGGTTAGCCTCTGAGTGGAAGAAATCCTAGTAACAGATGTGCCTGACTACCCGTAGGCTAGCCTACGAGGTGCCCGTAGGTGGATTTACGTTAATATCTCCGAGTGGGGAAAATCCTAGCAGCGAAACTGGCGAACATGGTTGGTCTCTGAGTAGGGGAAGCCCAGCAATGGAGTGAGCCTCACTGCCCCTAAGCTAGCCGACGAGGTGCCCATAGGCTAGCCGACGGGGTGCCCGTAGGTATATGCTTTTGTTGTCGTCTCCAAGCAGGAGTGGAACCAATGAGCAGACCGTGCAAGCATTGGACTCTAAGTGGGGGTCGAACCGATCAGACCCATCAGTAGAGTAGCGAATTTGGTGGAACTCTGGGTCGGGGAATCCTAGCAGCAAAGTGAGTTGTCTTTATTGACGGAAATGGATCACTCAATTGTTTTGTACTGGGTGATCGCATGTTGCGGTTGGTTATGAGGTGGAGCGCTTGACTATCCTGCACTGGAGGCTGCCTCAGAGTGAGGATGTACTCTTTGAGGAAGCCTTGGCGGATAAATTCTTTCATGTACCACCGGAGGCTCTTGCAGTGGACGGTATGGTGTCTTTTACTGTCATGATAAGAATAGTACTCTTATGTTCTGGGGAGTGGGGTCATATTGGGTCGGCCTCGTACGTCTCACCCATGGCTGATCTTTGATGGCATTGAAGACTTCGTTGATGGGGAGCTTCAGCGGAGTGAGCTGTTGTTCCATCTTGAAGTTTTGGGGTGGATTCAGAGAGGACCGAGAACGCTTGTCTTTTGTAGGTTGGTTGCCCACGGTTCTGATTACCGGACCACGACTTTGACTTCTCTTCGTCTCTACCACCTTTGATAGATTGATTGACAAAGCTCTTCATTGATTCCTCCAACTGGATGTACGAATAGGCTCGAAACATGACCTTACTCATCCAAGTGACGTCGTGCTTTAGGAGATGCTTGTACAGCGAGTGAGAAACATGCATCCTGCTGATGAACGCGAGCGCACAGACATCTTCACTGCAGTTAGGCACCTTGGCGAGCTGATTTTGAAAGTAGCTGATGTACTACTTGAGGCTGTCACTGGATCTTCTTTTGACGGTGAGGAGGTTCTTCTTGACCTCTCGGCGGGAGGCGTACTGGATGGAGAATGCATCGGTTATCTCTTCAAAGTTGTGAAGCAAATGCGGTGACAGAGAGTAGAACCAATCCGAGACCACACCTTTCAGACTGGACGGAAAGGTTAGGCACACAAGCAAATCATTGTGGGAATAAACCATCATCTTGTCCCAAAAGTGCCTGACTAGGCCTTCGCTGGCTCCGGAGTAGTAGTCAAAGGTCGAAGTTAAGAACTTCTTCGGGAACTCACTCCAGGATCTCCTCGGAGAAATGGGAGTCAGAGATTTTAGCAACTGCCAGCGTCAATCTGTTACGGAACTGCAACTTTGCCTCTGGGATCCGCCATTGGACCAACTTGTCGAGGGTTCTCATGTCGAGAAACTCCTCAATCTTCCTCCGAGTGTCGTGTTGAACCCCTGGAAATGAGAAGAATCATCTTCGTTGTTCGAGCCGTCTTCGCGCAGGTGAGACGTCGGTCTAGGCTGCCTCAGATTCGTGATGGGCCGACCAATATACGTCTCCCGCCTTCCGGGTCATCCTCCTCGTTTGCGCTTGCGCCTGGGTGCCTTGGAGGGCGGCGACTTGAGCCCGAAATTGGTCGTTGGGTTGCTTCAACGCCTCCTATTCGCTGGCAGCGTTCTCACAATCGAGAGCCTCCTGCTCCCGATCGCGATCTGACTGGGTTTATTGTTTCTTCTGAAGATCTGGCTTTCGTATAACGGCGTTTGGCGCTGGTGGTTATCCCTGAGGCAAGGAGGAGTCGGCGTCATCTGTGGCGCGCTCGCAATAGGCGGCGTGTGGGGGGACCGTGCCCCAAGCATTGGTATTAATCCTGCCTTTGGAAAGGACACCGTTGTGAACGACTGTCTACATTTTGGGGGACATTGATGCTAGGAGAGAAGCTTTTTTAGGAAGATTTGAGTTGGAAGAAGGATGACCTCGAGTGTATCTCAAGATCTCAACGAAAGCACCAGTTTGTGGTAGTTAAAACTCCACCACAAGTGACTGGACGCTCCCGATCGGACTTGTCAGAACACACATAGAAAAGACGCCTTTCAGATTAGGAGTACCGGTGTGGTGCCAGCTTAAGAATCTCGAGCGTGAGAATCAGTAGATGAAAAGGAGAAAGGACGAGGTAGAAGGAAAATGTCGGTGTTATGGTGGACTAGCAGAGGAAAACTGTCTGTGTGGAGTGGTACGGCATATGTGTGGTATGTGCTATGAGGATTAAGGAAGCGACCTCCTTCTCTAAGAAGAATGAGGTGTATTTGTATCTGTCAGAGGCCATGGAGTGGATGCAGATAGATGTGATTCTCAACTAATTGGCTTAAATCTGTTAATCTTCATAACCGCCTGGGTTGAATCTTGGTAGTTGGGATTGACGCGCTGGAGGGTTATTCATCGTTATCCCCAACTGTTTGATAGGTTGTAGGATTGTAACAGAGTCTTCGCCGAGTAGAGGGATAAAGGCGCTTAACCGTGTTCGCGATCTGTGAGATTCATCTCGAACTGTGACGGGATGGAATGAGTTGCTGCCACGTGGGGACTGCTAGACTGGAGTCGGAGTGCTTTCGAGAGGCGGTATGGCTTTGGAGTCGCAGAAGTGGGAAGTTTTCAGAAGGTGAGTGACAAAGGCTTCGGATCGGGTTCAGGAGAGTCGATCAATGATTCTGCTGCAGGACACATGTTGTGATCCTGGCAGGGGTCAAATTTTAACTACTATCGTAGTACTCCAAGTTAACAGTTCCTAAGCAAGAGTAGGACTGGCATCAATGATCTCCTAAAACTCCTTGCTTATAAATTACAAGTCTTATCTCTATTATTAGCTCGGAGGCATGAGCTTGAGATAAACAACTGCCAATGTTGTTGCTTGTGTAAAAATTAGTAGACGCATTCTTGGTCTACACGTTATTAAGTATTTTGGTAAAGTGAATAATTATCTATATAAGAGCATGAGCCTTCAAGAGGCCATAGGTGGATATTTAAAACATATTTAATTAGACAATTATTCTATCTTTCCAAGCAAATCATATTTACATTGAGGCCATCCCATGTGGCTCAAGGTCTATCCATGGAGATGTATTAAGATTTCTTGGTACACGCTGGTGGACCATACCCTTTTGCTTAAGCTAAGGATAAAGGCGTTATATCACAACTGATTTTTACTCGAACAAAATCAGTAACACAATTAGGGTTTTGTCTAGGATAGTGAATGGGTTGGGTTCGGAGAGGATCCAAGTAATTTCACACTAAATCCTTAAGTAGTTAAATCAATACATCAGTTTATAAATTGATCAATCTAATTCTAATTGTCCAAAATAATGAATTTTATCAGATTTTCAGCTACAGTCTTACAATTTTTCCGTACCCTCAAAAAGAGGAGGAAGAATAAATGAAAAAGGCAAAAGAACAATACATGGTTTAGAATATAAGCCAGCTCTGGTAAATTGAATATCGTATTGGGTTTTGAGGTATCTTATACATTATTAACCCGATATATGTGCTGATATTGTTGATATTGACGGTCGATATTGATGGTATTGATACTAAAAATCAATACCAATACGGATACAAATATTTTAAACCCATGGAATAATCCTTTCTAATTCTATGTGCAACCCCAAAAATTTAGATCCTTGTAGTTTCCTCACGTTAACGAAATTGAGCTTCACAATTTTAGCTTAGCCTGCTTAATAGACAAAACACTGCAAATTGACCTATTTAAACTTATATTCAAACTTCATCCCCTCCAGCCTCGTTGCCTAACTTCAAAGGCGACTACTATGCTCCTCAATTCCTCAAGATCCAGACCTTCCACCACTAGTTGAGCTAGTGGCAACAGTAAGCTATGGTGGAGTATAACAAAAAGGAAAGAGAGGTGTATTGGCTACTTGTCGAAGGACATAAGGATTAGGGACAGACATGAGCTGTAAAAAGAAAATCAATTCCTGTAAATGTTTGATATGCACAAAAAAAACTTAAAAAATCAATTCCTCAATTGTGCACGTTCCTTCACTATTAATCGAAGAGAAAAAGTCAAACAACATTTTAAATTGGTAACTAATATACCAATCTGTTGATATCACGAAGAAAATAAACTAAAAAATTCGAAAATTCTATTTCTTGCTTGCTCACACGCAATAGAGATGAACAAGACCAAAAAAATAACGCTAATATTTGTTGAGTACGAAAGAAGAAACCTTGTTCTTCACATACTTTATATACAATCACTTGCATGCAAATTGTTATGAATTAATTTCAACACTGAACTCTCAATTAAGCAACATAATTCATAAAATACATCTAAAACTTTTGGTACGTACCTCTAAATTCGAGTAAAAACACGCTCTAAATCCATTCTAAAAAATTCAGATCGATCCTTAATTACCTTTCCCCCTAGATTTTTTTCAAACCATTAACTTATTTCCAACAAACTGAACAATAAATGAGAAAGAGATCACGATAGCTAATCCAGTTCCCACGGAACATCCAACCGAATTTAATGGCACTTAAACAGTCAAAAACCCCAAGCAAATCGCGATCAATTAAAGAAAGTCCAATCCATTACCCGAAGGCGAGGACCCCATGCTGACGAAATCCTCCGACGACGAGCTCGAGGCCGAGGGCGAATGCGAGCTCCGGCCCCGCGGTATCCTCACCGGGGGCGGCGGCGGAGGACCGGATCCATCGAGCAGCCCCCAGGCGGAGACGTCGTCGCGGAGGGCGGAGGCGGCGCGCGCGAAGCCATGGGAGGTGAGGAAGTCGAACACGTCCGCCACGCGAGGCGGCGATGGCGGTGACGACATCCGTGAGGGTGGCTAGGGTTGGGGAGGTGAGAGCGGCGAAGGAGCGGATACCATGGGAGCTGGGGTTTAGGTTTAAGAGAGAAGGACGATGGGGGTGGGATCGGATGCTCCGCTGTGTGGGGGGAAAGGCAGTAATCTTACCTACTCCTGAAAGGGGTGGGGCCCGCTGCACAGTGGAAGGAAGCGGGAGCCGGGCTGATACGTGTGAAGTGGTTGTTGGATCTCGCACGTGGAAGTGGGTTCACTGTCTCATCTCCCGCCCTCTCTCGCAAGTTTCAAACTGAAGGGCTTCCTTTTTCCTATATTGCAATATCAGCCTTCATTAACTTTTTATTGTTCTCTGTTTTCCTCCTATATTATGCAAATTTAACTGGCAAAATTTCCCCCATGTAATGACAAATCTAATATGTGCTAATATGTAATAAGAAAGTCTGAAGGAGTTCAAAAAAAAAAAGCAAAAATTTTAAATTCATATGCACCCCTGGTCTCCGCCCCCAGTTTCGGCAGAGGACAGGCGAGGCGGGCCCCAGTGGTCTCCAATGGGTGAGCTTTTGGGTGTGTCGCCGAAATTCCGTTTCTCATTTTCTTCGAACGGTTTGTTGGGTAGGGCGTCAGTCAAGCGGTGGTTAGTCGAACCTTCGCCGTGAGTGTGGTCACCGCCCGGTGAGCGACAACTGAGAAACGGCCGGGTCACAACGGCAGCTCGTCCAAGCTCGACTGCTCCGCTTCTTGTCTTTTGGAAAGGAATGATAACAACGCATGGAACGGTTTCCAAACTTTGATGTTTTGGTAGCAAAAATGCTGGACAAATGGAGAGCCTTGGAGCTGTAGGAATAATACAATAGAGCGAAATGTACCTCAATTGTCATTTAAAATGACACGTCTAAAATTTCAATCTTTTTATGAATGTTTCATGATTCTACGATTCACTTTGTTCTTGTCTATCCTGATTGCTGGAGCAGGTGGCGTTTTCATTCACCACATATCTGACAGATTATCAGGAAAAATATCTCTTTAAACATTTAATCACAACTGGTATTGAATCAAACTTAAGATCAACCACTTGAGGAAAATAAATAAGAATATATGTCAAAAATGATATTCTTTTTCCTTTTTTTTTTTATAATAAATGATGAGATATTGGATCTCATTTGGAGAGACAAAACAGCCAGCTAAAAACTACATGCAACAGTGGCCAAAAATATTTTTCTCAAAAAAAAAAAAAGGATTGTCCAAAATAATTAGACGTGCATAGGTTTTGGCAGCAAAATATATGCACCTCTGTTAGCTGCAAAGTGTAAAGAAATGAACGAGATGTGTTCATGAAATCAATTTGAGATTATTCATCAAGCTTGTTTGGTCCAGTAATAAGAAGGCCCTCAACCTAAGCCCATTAAGGCCCATTGAGGTAAAGCATAAATGGACCAATTATTCCTTAATAATTACTGTGTCAGTGTTCAAACTAATTTAAGCCTTAGAGAGAGGTCGAGGCCCAAATCCGACCGCTTTTGTCTTATTATTTATTGCCCAGATCCATCCAATAACGGGCCCCGTTCGAGAACTTGGGTTGCTTAACAAATTCTCAGCCCAACCCATTTCTTAGTCCTATAAATCAAATATTTCGAAACAAAAGCCTAGCTAGCCCGGTAAACACACTTCTCTCTCTGAAGGAAGGTTGTGGAATTAATTTTTTTTATTATTTTTTTGAGAAATAGGATGGAGGTCACCTTTCCGCCTGTACATACACAAAGTGAGCTCTTAAGGAACGTTGTGAAATTAATTTTTTTATTGTTTTTTGAGAAACAGGATGGAGGTCACCTTTCCGCCGGCACATACACAAAGTGAGCTCTTAAGGAACGTTGTGGAATTAAATTTTTTTTATTATTTTTTTGAGAAACAGGAGGGAGGTCACCTTTCCGCCTGCTCATACACAAAGTGAGTTTTTTCTCATATAAATATTCTAAGTCTTTCTTTAAGAGATGCGGGTGTTTTTGAAATCATGGCTCCGGGGGCACGCACACCCCATCATTAATTATGCAAGTTAAATATTTTATTTGACAACTATCGGGATTGAACTTGAAACCTCCTTCTAGAGAGGAAAGGGAGTCAGCAATGCGCCAAACCTCATTGTTAAGTTGCAAGAGGAGTCCTTTTAATGTTTACCCAAATTAGAGGGGGAAAAAAAAAACGCTTGTTTTCCTTTCATTTCCAATAAACTTTAGTTTAAAGTTAGATAAAAGCAGTGTGATATTGTGAATTATATGTTTCCAAGTGATGATGATGAACCTAGTAGTTAAACCCATTCTGCCATCTAACCCAACATCTATCCTCAAACGGCATCTCCCAACAGCCTCGGCCCGATTGTTTGGAAAAAGAAAATAAAAACTATAAACTAAAAAAAATAGGATACAAAACTTTGCATTAGAGAGTTTTTTTTTTTTTGCCTCAACATCTTGACTTGCGTGTGAATTTGTAAAATTCACTTCACAGTTAATGATCTTTAGTTAACTCCATGAAGTCTATGTCCATTATCCTTTTTCAATGTCGAATTTAAGCATCATAAAGAGAAAGAGCTATAAATAGAACTCATAAAGGATGTGAGACTGAGAAGTTATGCATTATAAAGCTAGAAATAAAACCACCACTCTATATCTATTGAAACTTATTTGCTGGGAGAAGTTTCATGAAAGATGACAGAAGTTTCATATTTAATGTGCAATTCAATGTACATCTAGACTTTTGATTGATTTTAATCCCCTGATGAATAATTAGTCTTTTAAAAAGAATAAAAAAAATACTGTGACGCAAAAGCCGATAAAAAATCCAAAATGCTCGCCCAGCAAGAGCGTGTTAAAATATAAAAATATTATATTGTACTTTCTTCTCTGCATTATTCTCCAAAGCAAATGCTAAAATAAATTGATCTGTAATCGAGCTTCGGTTTTGGTGAAGTAGTTCTTTGAAACTGTAAATTTGATACCAGTATCTGCTGAACCTATGGCTAATTGCAAATTATGAGAACAAAGATCAGCTTCATATTCTTTTGAATGCATAGTTATTTCTTTCAAGAAGGCATATATTGCATATCTGAGTATATATACACTCTCCTTTCTGCATAGTTACTTCACCAATCAAGTCACTTTTTCCTTGCAATTTAAAAAAAAAAAAATTGAGATACCCACATAAATGCATACATAATGGAGGCAGTTGTGTGCCAAAAACTAATTTAAATCTGTTTCTTGTTTGTCAGTGTGAGAGAAGTAAACAGAGAGATGAATGAAGGGAAAATTCTTATCTTGGTTACTATTTTTGTGATCTTTGGATCTCTTCTGGCTCTTTCTTTTTGATGTCTTGTTCCATGAAATAGAACACCACTTGGTTTGCTAGCAGACAAGGAGATCTAACTCACTGTTGAGGTATATATATTTATGATGCCTCTAGACTATTAGGTTTTATTGCTGGTTTTCTAGATTACTAGAGGTTTTGTCTTCTTTGTTATAATGTCTGCTTTATGGAGCTAAATAGTCATCTATAGTTTTAGGTTCTTGAAAATTTATTAGCATATTTATCATGATATTTTTTTTTTATAGAATCATATTTATCATGAATAGTTGAGTGTTATTACAGTTAGTCTCTATCAAATATTACAATTCTACATGGATATTTTGTGCGTAAATTTAATTGAACAAGAGGTTTTTTTTTTTATTCATTTAATAGAATACGGGTTTCTTACAAAATGCTGATACTACAAAGGGGTTTTCTGCAATTCATCTTAGTGTGATATATTCTTTATGGATGATTCACAATGTGATTTCTACTTTATATGCCCAATTATGTGTTGTGATGGGCCACCAGAGGAGGAGATTATCAAAAAAAGGAAGTGTCATTATAACTCAGCCTTTTCCATATACTATTTCTTGTCAATTTGGGACCTTATATAATACAAGGCTCTTGTTCACTCACATATCATTTTTTTTTTTTTTTCAAGTAATGCTGACAGATACACACACAGAAACTCTGACAGATACACACACAGAAACTAGAAGAACACAATACAGGTTTGTTATTTCCTTTCTTTGTCATATGTTAAAATAGTATTAACTAGTATCCTTGTCATCAATTCTATATGAAACAAACTAACAAGCTTTTAACTATAGTGGTAATTAACAAAGCGTGCAGAATCTGCGGCTTAATACGATTATCTGTCACATTCATTATCCAATGACCACCTAATGATTCTGATTAGCACTAAGTACATGATTGCTTTAAACTTTTAATCTATATATTATAATTAACTACCAATCTTTATACAGATACATGCATATATTTTTTTCACTTTCCAGGTATTTTGATTGCACTGACAGGTTGAGAAAGAGATTAGATATCAGTTGAACTGGGCAGGCTCACACTGCACTGAAAGTAGATTTTGATAGAAAGCATCAATCAGTGGAAAGTAAGCCAAAAGGGATGCTCATTTGACCTCTATATAGAAATAAACACTGAAGGGATCACAAAACATACAGTGCGTGACAGGCAACAGTGTGTGCGTGTGTGCGTGTCACACACACACACACACTCTTTCCCTCTCTCATCTTTTTGAAAGTGTGCATAAAGCTAGGTTCACTCTAAAGACAAGGGGATTGGAATGGGATGCAAACTCTCCAATGTGAAAATATTCGTATTCGAAAAAGCTTCAATGTCCTGGGGGAGTGGAACGTTGAATATGTTCGTAGCCACTCGACGTGAATCTCTTCTCGCTCACTAGATAGTGCGTGGCTAATCAATCCCTAGCGACGACTAAAACCTCCTTTAAGAGTGGCACTGGCCCCCCTTTACACCCACATTCCTCTTTCTCCTTGTCACTAGGTTCACAATGGGGACGGCAAGGGATGAAGGAATTTGCACACCTGTCAGTGATCAAGTGGCCAGTGGTATATATGCTTTGAGCATTATTATTATTTTTTTTTTGGGCGAAATATGTGCACAGAACGCGCATAATTCTTGATCTGTGGTGATCGTTCAGACGGGAGAGTCAGAGGTTCGGATTCTATCAAGGTGCAAAAGAAGAAGTAATAATAGCTCATTTCTGATTTGATGCTGGTAAGAACAATATGGCATGTTTGAATGCATAGTTCAAGAGCATAATCTTGTTGCACATAGTTTGCTCTCTACATTGAGTTTGGAAACATGATTTGAGATCTTGAAGAGAAATTTAACTAGTAGTGGCTAACAACATGATGAAGAAGAAGACATTTGATTAGAAGACAATTGTGGAAAGGTTGAGGCTACAATTTTTTTCCACCTTCAAATGATATGGCCCCCCAAAGTTTTCATCTCAGTTCAATTTCACTATGCTCCATGCTTTCACAAATTTCCACCAACCACAGTTGTACAAACTTGGAGATGAGAAGGACAATTAAAAAGAGGCTGATAAGACAAGGGGAACGCTAGGAAGTGACGCAAAATGCAAGGCTAGTTTTGGTGTGAACAGAAGGTAGCATCAGATTAGATCCCAATGTGAGATATGGAGTGCTGGTCACAGTATCTTTCACTTGTTTGGTATCTTACAACTTGCCAAACTGCAGCAATATGTGTTACTGTAATTCAGACTACAAGTTGGGTTTTTGTCATCCAGTGCCAATACTCTGTACATATACAATAAGAAAAAAATATTCTAGTTATTTTCACACTGTAGTGTGCATAAGTTAAGACTGTTCCATGAAGGTCAATGATTGGTGTGTGTATAAAGGTTTGTTTGTTTGGAAAAATAAAAATTAGAAAACTGACAGAAATTCTCAAGGAAAGTCAGCCGGGTTGACAATATCAGTTTTCTAGGTATTTTCTTCTCCATTTGGAGAGCAAAACTATCACAACATAGAGAGAAAAAATCGGCCTTCCAAACAAACAACACATGTCGGGAAAGCTCATGGGCTCCACCAAAGTCGGAAAAAACATATTTTTCACCCAATTTTCTACTAAGCAAACAGACCCTAAGGCTAAAAGCAAGCTTTGAAATATCATTTTATGTCTTTGGTACTGTCGATATGACTCAATACGATTGAGACAGTACTGGTATCGCTGAAACAACGGATATTGTTGGTTCCAATAAAAAAAAAAGTGAACTGCCAACATCAATACCGGCATTGAGATTTCAAATCATGGTAAAAAAATGATCTTTATGCCAAACGAAAACAGTGATCGCGGCTCTCGTTGGACCGTAGTTTTGTTCGACATCAGAACGATGGACATAACTCGAACAATAATGTATGTCAAGCTAACTTCACACGGGTCACAAGCTCCCAGCCTGTGATTAGCTTTTGCAGCCGAAATATATTCTTTTCATTGCAACCAACCAAAAACACTACTATATATATAAATCATTCTGCAGCCCAAACATGTTCTTTTCAATTGCAACCAGCCAAAAACACTACTGTATATATGAATCATTTGTACCTTTGGACCTTTAGTTGTAAATGTTTTTGCGTTAGTGACAGCTATGAACAGTGCCAACCAAACCTTTTAGAACACAGCCTTCTTCTACACACGATGCATGTGAATGTGAAAGAGAGGGGGAGAGTGCGAGAGAGGAGCAGAAAACTGGCCCCATTGCTGCTAGCCAAGCTCTCTTATTCTCTAAAAGGGCAAGCACGGGCATCCAGTAAGTAAAGTGAAAAAATTTTTTGGATTGAAACCGAAGTCCTTTAATTTCACGACACATGGAGAGCAACGAGAGAGCGCGGCCCAACGCAAAACGATGAGTGCGGGAAAAGAACTGGAGATGGCGACGTTCATAAGTATTGAGGTTCCGCCATTTTGGCCCCCCTCGGACAGCGACTGCTGGAGTCTAAGTGCAAGCCAGAAATAAGGGCTGAGGGAGGGGCAGCGGAGATGCGTGGAGAGGCGACGTGGATGTGGTCCCCGTGCGCGGCCTGTCTGGCCCCGAAAGGGCAGGCTGAGGGCGGGCACGGCGGAAAGTGCGGGTCAATGAAGAACTCCATTGGTAAAAGGGCAGCTGCTGACTACAATAATTCTGTGGAAAGCAATATTCAAAGTCTAGGTCTCCCCTTATCTTTACTTGTACAAGCTAGGAGTGGGGAGAGAGGAAAAAAGACATGGAGACTGAGGGGAGAATGGATCAGCACGTACACACGTTAGTGGAGGACGAAGACGTCTTATCGGATCTAAATCCAATATGTTCTGTTAGATCTGGAGCTTTGTATTTTGTGCTCGTTCGTAGTTGGTATTGTGTGGCGCAGAGGTAAAATCTCTTTATTGTAATCATAAAAAAAAAAAAAAAAGGATCTTGATTCGAGTTCATAGACAGAGGAGTCACGGGGTCGACCCCTCCTAAGAAGTAGGAGAGAGACTCACGTGCATCACATGCCTCTTACCTTTCCAAGCTTCCACCTCAACTTCTGCCCACCATATGATCTCATCAGTTATATTATCATGTTTTGATCCCACGTTCACACCCCCCCACTCTCACCCACAACTCCAAATCTCATTAAATTAATTTCATAGAAATTGTGCAATGATAAAGTCTCTTTTTTGACATCACAAAAATATATATTGATTCGAATTCTTTCTACGCCGGTGACTGTATAGCTAGTGAGATGTATCCATAAATAAGTAAAATGGTCGGGTTAGATCATATGCAAAAGCACACTTGTTAAGAATATCTATCTTATATCTATCTTCTATTTTTTTAGAGTAACAGTGGAACCTTAAAGTCTCTGGTGTTTCATTAATAAGTTTTTTATGAAAGTACTAGAAATACATGTGAGAAAGACATAAAAATCCTCCGAAAGTAAAGAGTTACGGTGCACATGCAGGTGCTTGAGAAAAATAGATACAAAAGTATATTTGATCAAAGAAGATACATGCAAAAGAATAATGTATCCTCCCTGATATAAAATACATATTGAACATATAAAAAGGTCAGGCTAAACTTGAAAACCAAAATCAGGGCTCCGAAATGCCATCGGTCACATATCGTCTGAGTCGGTGCCGTGTCCCTGCCCAGAGTCTCCTCTGAGTGGCTGTCGGGGACCTCACTCATCTATGTCTGGTTTAGAGTCTGTCTTGCCATCTCCCTGGCTCTGCATGAAAGGAGATTGTACCAATAAGAAATGAAAATAGTGCAGATATGGAATATTTTGTCTGATGATCTGGCCAAGTCATTAAAGATTCTATTATTACGTTTCATCCAAATCTCCCCGAAAATAGCCACCGACGATAAATCACACATTACCCTTTCACGTTTATTAATAGATATGTATTTCTAAAAAGACCAGAGAAGGTTCGCAGTTGGAGGTAGCTGAGGAGAAACAATCTTAGGCATTAAACCAATCGTTTCCAGATGCGCACGTTAAAAGGGCAGGCAAGAAAGAAATGATATGTGGATATTTTCTTCATTCGCCTTACGTAGAGCACAAACATTAGGCCACTGTCAGTTTTTTTTTTTTTTTTTTGTAAGATTATCTCACGCAAGGATAACTCTATTAATGACTAGCCGAAGAAAGGCTTTGATTTAGTGGCGTCTTAATTTTTCAGATGACTATATAGCAAACAGGCATCGTAACACCGCGTCGTTCAGTCTGTAGTAAGCATTCGAAACTGTGAAGGCCAGTTTAGGATCCCATTCCCATATAGGATGGTCTTTAATCCCCCCGTTTACTAAATTATATCTATCTTGGTTATTCTCCAAAACAAAACTAAAGCTAGTGCTACGTGCTTTTGTCATGTGAAACTCACTCAAAACGAATGAAATGAAACGCGAGACACTCCTAACACCGGACATTGGGACTTCCATTTTTTTTAACTAGAGCTGCAGGTACCTGCATAATTAACTAACTTCACTATCTATAATTCATTAGTTATATGCTATGGATGTACTTTTAACACACAAGGGATTGTACTATACATATACTAGATATTTTACGATTTTTCTTATACATGCCCACCAAATCTTCTCTCTTTCTATAAATTACTTCTCAAATAATTATATTTTTAAAATTTCTCTTCAAATTCTTAAATTTGACCAAAAAAATACTCTTACGTTAGCTGCTATTAAAATTTTAACAGTTTAAAGATAAAATTATCAAATTTTCCCTCACTGTTCTCTCTCTTCTCTGACCCATTTCTCTCGCCCTCTGGTCTCGCTCTCCTCTCTCTGCGTGGATTCAACATTTTGCCCTTGAGAAACTCTATGTTAAGAAGAGTTTTCTTCTTTTTTCCTACTAGTGCCAGCCTGCCAGAACTTGAAGAGAAATCTATTTGCTGGCCATGTTACAATTGTGAGTTGTTAAGCGCACCAGATAGGAAAGAAGAAACAACAACCCATCTCCATCCTTGCTCCATAAACCTACAGAGGTCATCTCAGAAATAAAAAGGAAGGCAAAACAATAGAAGAAGTTACAAATCTGAAAGGATCCTTATTCATATTGAGATCCTAAAATGCAGACAGCAAATTAGAGTGTGTTTTCCAACGTAATGTTTTTCTTCTCTTCTTCATGCCGAAGAACATGATGTGGACATCTATAAGCAGTATCATACTGAATCAGTGGTGTATTTGTTTACACTCCAAGCTGAAAAAAGAAAACCAACCCTCTACCTTGTCGAGTGCTTCACTAGTATTTTGGCATGGATGGCACTGGAGAGGATGACAGATTCCTATGCCTTGTTCGCGTCGAAGGTGACGAGCCAGAGTCCGAACCCGAATTTGAACCTGAACTCAAACCCAGATTTGGGGAGGAGACGACAAGTGAGGCAGCAGAGAAAGCACCGCGGGGCACGGAGCCAGAGCAGTGATTTTAAGAACGGGTTGTACCCGGTGCCGGTGCCGCCGTCGTGCTAGTACCCGGTGCCGAATCCGATGGTGTCGGGTATGAAGAAGAAGAAGAACCCGAACCCGCCAGAGAATAAGGAGCTGCACATGTTTATGTGGAGCTCTAGCGCGTCGTCGGGGTCGGAGGCAAATTTGAGGAATGCAATGAGCTGGGCTTCAGCTCTGCCTCGTCGACGACCTGTCTCAGTGTCAGAGAATAGAAGGATAAGGGTAATTTTGGAATCTCATAAAATTATAACAAAAATTCTAAGAATATTCTTTTTTTTATTCTTTCTAACTGACGGTAAAAGACAATGGGAGTGTAATTTGAGATACACGATCATTTGAAGGGTAGTTTTAAAAATAGAGATGATTTGAAGGGTATATATAAGAAAAATCTTACATGCTTCCCCTTCATTAAAATCCTTGTTACAACTGACAGCCAATTGTGATGGTCCAACAAGAGTAGCTCTCAGAAAACAAAGGCGGTTATCAAGCAAGCCGAGACAAGGCCACAAGCGTTAATTAACAAGCCTAATTGTTAACACTTAGATTGAGCCAAATATGCAACCCGAACCCGAACCTTCACAAGAACCCATCGGCTGCCATCATGTTGCGCCTACGACAACAACCTGATGAGGATCCCCTGAATCTCCCAAGCAAAAAAACAGCACAAATACCAAAATCCAGAGAAAGCACACAAAACAACAATTTAACGAGGTTCGGCCTTGATCCCTACGTCCTCGGGGCAATGAAAAGGGAGGAGGGTTTATTGATTTCAACAAATCAATTACAACTTACAACAACGGGGATCGGGAAAGCTCTGCCTCTGCTCTGCTCTCCTCCACAATTGCTCTCAAACCCTCATACAAGATCTTTCACAAAGATACAAACCCTAGAAATTACAACAGCCCCTTTTATAGGGTTCAAAATAACCCTATCCGAAAACAGCAGATCCGACTGTCGGTCGACCGACCCCATGCTCCGGTCGACCGGGCAGTCGACCGGGCGCCCAACAGAGAGTTGGGTCACTTCAGTCGGTCGACCGCTCTCTTCCTGCGGTCGACCGGCCCGGTCGACCGCTACCCCTCTGTGCACGTTGTGCACGTTTGTGCACCACGGTCGATCGGGCCAGTTGACCGTGCGCCTGCTCCTGCCGACGGTCGATCGCCCTGTCGACCGTGTTCTTGCTGGTGGCACTGCTGCTGCTATTTTGCTGCTGTTGAATTTCTGAGTCTTCTTCCTTCGTCGACTTCCTCAACGACTTCCTCCCCCAACAATTCTCCACCTCGGCGAAGATTCTTCCAAATCTGAGTCGATCTCCAACGTATCCCAGTCTATTACCTGGAGAAATCGACACACAATCTCGGCGAAATCGACACACGATCTCGGCTTGGAATCTTTAGCTTAGCTGTCCCTAGAAAACATCGCACATGCCTTTCCTGCACTTCACCTTAGAAGAACTTCCATACATGCCGATCACCAAACCATGACTTCTACTCCGCAACTTCACGACCTCATGAAGACTCCTCACGAGCCAACACTGACTCTCCAACTGATTAGCTCTATCTAGTCTACCTGTCTTCCACTGACGGTCCACCAAGGCTATGTAGAGCATACCAAATATCATCGGCTTCAACTGGATGCACACCCCTACTTATGCAAGCTCAACATCTTCTCACCAGAAGATTGATTAGTCTCTAATTTTGCATAATTTTCATCACATTCTCACATTTATTTCATGTAAAATTTTGCTAATAAAACTTTGCTTGCTTGATCCTAGGTTCATGGTGTGCAAATGAAAAAGAAGACCTAAATCACCATTTAATTGGTGATTAAGAGCCTACCAAGTAGCAATTGACTTTAGAGTAAAGATTTTGTCAGTTTAGGGCATCAAATAGAAAATCCAGGAGCTCAGGTGGACAGAAGACAGACTGGGCAGTGCACTGCCCAAAATTGGGAGCGCGCCGCCCTGCCTGGGCCGCGAAAACGCGGCCCTTTGGGCGCGCGCGCGCCTGCATTTTGGGCCACGTGCTTCCCACGTGGCCCCCTTTCCCCTGGTGCCTATAAATACCCCACTGGAGTGTTCAGTTTGACCAGATCCAGAGTTAAAGCAAGTTTTTATAATCTTATTTTTAGGTTTGCAGTTGTTATTGTTCTTCTTCTAGTTGTTGTTTTAGTCATTAGAGTGAAAGAGAGAGTGTGTAAGTGTTGTATTGGAAGGGTGACAAGCTAATACAAGTACTACTTCTCTTCCTTCTTTCCATTTACTTGTCTTTGCCAATTGCTTTACTTCCTTATTGTAGTGTAACTTCCTTCTTCTTCACTCCTTTTCTTTTACTTTGTTGTAGTGTAACTTCCTTTTCTTTTGTTATCTTGTAGTGTAACTCCCTCTCTCCACTTCTTTCCCTTTGTTGTTTCTTTTACTTTATGGCTAACTAACTTTTTATTAGCATGGCTAACTAACTACTAACCCACTAATTTCTAACACTTGATTGATAACCCAAATGAGTCAATAGTGTCAAACAAGCCTTGTGCAAATAAGAGTTATGACATCTTAAGACGAGGGTTCTAACTCTAATTTACCTACAAGTATTTACTTTCTTATACTTCATGCTTAATGAATTTTGATGATTTATGACTTGTGTACTTTACTTGTTATTGTAAGTTAGAGACTTCTCCTTTTAATTTTGCCGATATCAATAGTGCACTCGAGTCTTCCCTTATTCTCGCCTTCTATCGGATCTTGATAAGGGAATGTCCGAGTTTTTGCCGTGTAAAGCTAAGTTTTAGGATGAACTTTCACTCGATTTTCACGTGAGCAGTTCCAATACAAAAGGTTTGTGTTCGCTTATGATCCATCGTGAGGCTATCTTCCAAAAGTTAGAAATTAGTGGGAGCACTTAGTAGAAAGTTAGCCATGCATTTTTATAACTAAGAAAAAAATCACTTTTACAAATCATCAAAACATTTTCCAACAATTCTTCAAACAACTTATTTTCACTTTTCAATTCTTTATTTTGCAACAAGAACTTTCTTTCTTCTTGAACTTTGAAGCCGCATCAAGCTTCCAACGCTCTCCCTCCTTGTGGATACGACCCGTATAGCCACTTCGTTACTACGGAAGAATCGCAAAAGCAGTAACATCAACCCACACTTCCTTCTCTTATTTTCGTACTTGCTTTCTGTCGATCAAATTTTGACGCCGTTGCCGGGGAGGGAACGGCTTTATTGTTCACTACTAAAGATTGTTCTTTTTGTGTGTAGGAGAAGTACCAAGGAGCTCACTATCGCGGGAAGCAAAAGAGGTGGCCAAGGACATAGCGCGAGGACTCATTTGCCCTCGGAAAATTTCATGTAAAAGCGAGTTTTTTCGATTGAAGTACTAACAAACTCGTTTGCAGGGTTGCCAAAAGCCGCTAAAAAAATTGCTTTCTAATTTTTAGTTTCCTTGGATGCTTCACCTTATGCATGTGTAATAAATTCAACAGAAATCCACTTATTGCTTAATTAGAATTTGGACTAGACTTTTGCATATAGGGCACGAGTCTATTTCAATTCATTTCAATTTCTGTTGAAGAGTACTGGAGACAAGGTACGTGTGCATTCATATAGAATAGGACCAACATTTTGAAGTGATTTACCTCTTTGACTGGTACCTTGTTGTGAATAAACTGCACACTTGCACAATTGACTTTAAGGGAAAAACTCAAATAAACAAGATAAGTGTGGGGGTGTGATTAGTCTCTAATTTGCATAATTTTTATCACATTCTCATATTTATTTCATGTAAAATTTTGCTAATAAAATCTTACTTGCTTGATCCTAGGTCCATGGTGTGCAAATGAAAAAGAAGACCTAAATCACCATTTAATTGGTGATTAAGAGTCTACCAAGTAGCCATTGACTTTAGAGTGAAGATTTTGTCAGTCTAGGGCATCAAATGAAAATCCAGGAGCTCAGGTGGACAGAAGACAGACTGGGCAGCGCACTGCCTAAAACTGGGCGCGCGCCGCCCAGCCTGGGCCGCGGAAACGCTGTCCTGGCCGCATTTCCGCGGCCCTTTGGGCGCGCGCGCCTGCGTTTTGGGCCACGTGCTTCCCACGTGGCCCCCTTTCTCCTGGTGCCTATAAATACCCCCTGGGGTCTTCAGTTTGACTAGATCCAGAGTTAGAGCAAGTTTTTGTAATCTTGTTTTTAGGTTTGTAGTTGTTGTTATTGTTCTTCTTCTAATTGTTGTTTTAGCCATTAGAGTGAAAGAGAGAGAGTGTGTAAGTGTTGTATTGGAAGGGTGACAAGCTAATATAAGTACTACTTCTCTTCCTTCTTTCCATTTACTTGTCTTTGCCAATTGCTTTACTTCCTTGTTGTAGTGTAACTTCCTTCTTCTTCACTCCTTTTCTTTTACTTTGTTATAATGTAACTTCCTTTCTTTAACTTTCCTTTTCTTTTGTTTTCTTGTATTGTAACTCCCTCTCTCCACTTCTTTTCCTTTGTGTTTCTTTTACTTTTATGGCTAACTAACTTTTTATTAGCATGGCTAACTAACTACTAACCCACTAATTTCTAACACTTAATTGATAACCCAAATGAGTCAATAGTGTCAAACAAGCCTTGTGCAAATAAGAGCTATGACATCTTAAGACGAGAGTTCTAACTCTAATTTACTTATAAGTATTTACTTTCTTATACTTCATTCTTAATGAATTTTGATGATCTATGAGTTGTGTACTTTACTTGTTATTGTAAGTTAGAGACTTCTCCTTTTAACTTTGCCGATACAAATAGTGCACTCGAGTCTTCCCTTATTCTCGCCTTCTATCGGATCTTGATAAGGAATGTCTGAGTTTTTGCCGTGTAAAGCTAAGTTTTAGGATGAACTTTCACTCGATTTCGACGTGAGTAGTTCTAATGCAAAAGGTTTGTGTTCGCCTATGATCCATCGTGAGGCTATCTTCCAAAAGTTAGAAATTAGTGGGAGCACTTAGTAGAAAGTTAGCCATGCATTTTTACAACTAAGAAAAAAATCACTTTTACAAATCATCAAAACATTTTCCAATAATTCTTCAAACAACTTATTTTCACTTTTCAATTTTTTATTTTGCAACAAGAACTTTCTTTCTTCTTAAACTTTGAAGCCGCATCAAGTTTCCATCGCTCTCCCTCCTTGTGGATACGACCCGTATAGCCACTTCGCTACACGGAAGAATCGCAAAAGCAGTAACATCAACTCACACTTCCTTCTCTTATTTTAGTACTTGCTTTTTGTCGATCAAAGATCAACCTGTTCATCGAGATCACAACACCTCACCACTACGTGAGATCCAACTGGCCACAACGCTTCACCTCTACGTGAAGTTCCATCAGCCACAACTCTTCACCTCTACGTGAAGTTCCAAACAGCTTCTCGAGAACCAAAATAGCTTCATAAGAGTTGCATCACCAAATGGCTAAGCCTTTACGGCTGCCTACGCACCTTTGCCCAAAAGGATCAAGCCGACCGTAGTTCATTAAAAATAAGCTTCATTAAGCTCGAACACTGGTACCTGTATTTGTAGCAGCGGACCTGTCAGACTGAGTCATATGAACCTCCTCACGATCATCATAGAGAACAGCGGCCTTCATCTTCAGCTTGTCGCGATCACAAACTTGAGATTCATACTTCTTTCCCCACAAGCGTGGTTTCACCTTGGCTTCAATAGCTGCAAATAACTCGATATCCTCAGCAATGTCTTCAACCTATTCAGCATCAACCCTGGCTTCATGATCTCCACTCGGTATCACATCCGGTGAAGTCTCCTCCAATGCCGAACCAACTGGAGATGATGGAGTAGCATCAACCTCCACCCACTGCGATTCTTCCTTGATCTCCGTCCTCTTCACCTGCTGAGAGACGGTGGACTTCAACACTGAAGTCTCTCCAAATGTGACATTCCTGCTCATCACGATCTTCTTGTCTTCGAGGTCCCACAACCTGTAGCTGTTTCTCTTGACGCCCAATAGACAAACCTCTTTGCTCGCGGATTCACCTTGCCATTCTTGGCACTGAAGTAGGCCGGACTTCCAAATTCCCGCAATACACCATGATCTTGAGCAGCTTTCTCAGACCAAAATTTCAATGTAGCTTTACCTCCTACCGCAGTCGATCTGTTCATGAGATGGCTAGCATACTCGGTCGCCTCAGCCTAAAACGACTTGTCTAATCCTACATTAGACAACAACTACTGAACCTCCTCCAGCAAGGAACGGACTACATCTTTAGCCAACCCATCTGTACCTGTTGTGAAGTGAGTAGCAATACCTGTGTTCTGGCCAAATCGTAGGAATTGGTTCATGTCTTTTCTAACATTACCAATATGAAGCTCCTTTACCTTCCTACCTATCTGCTTCTCCATTCTTCCTTTCCACTTCACCAACACATCTAGGGCTTCACCCGTTTGTCTCATGGGATATATCCAAACCTGCCTAGATGAACCATCAACAAAAGAGACAAAGTACTTCTGACCTCCAAGCGATGCCGTCTTAGCAGATCCCCATACGCTCATGTGAACACAATCAAGAAGACCTTCATTGCAGTGAGTACTGGTGCTGAATCTCACCTTCTTCTTGTCCAGAACGTTGTGTCCACCTTCCAACTTGCAGGTAGCAGCACCTTCCAGCGATTCCATCTTTGCAGGAGTTCGCAAAGACTTTTCTTCTTCCTGTCCGACCTTTCCCTGCCAGACCTCCAGGCCACCATCATCTGAGGAACTCAAAGTCTCCACCTGATCTGTAATCGTACTACCCTTTAAGTAGTAGAGATTGCCTCGGTGGACGCCCTTCATCACCACCATCGAGCCCTTGATCATCCTGAGATCGCCATCTCGAACAGATATCACCATGCCTGATGCTTCCAAAGTTCCCATGGAGATTAGATTTCTCTTCAACTGAGGTATATACCTCACTCTCTTCAGCTCCCTTACTATCACATCAAACATCCTGATTCGGATTGTACCTACACCCTCCATGCTACATGAGTGATCATCGCCCATAACGACCGAACACCCCTTTAGCTTCTCAAAGCTAGAAAACCACCCCGATTAGGGCATGCATGGTATGTTGTACCTGTATCCAAAATCCACTCATCTTTTCATGAGTTACCAATGATGGGAGAACTGACTGAAAACGAGAAACCTGACGAGTCCGAATCTGATCCATCTGCCTGTGAACTGCTCCTCTGAGTAATCGTCACTTTTGCAAGATTTGTTTCAGCCTTCGACTCCTTCTTTCCCATGAACTTTGGACAGTCCACTTTCCAGTGTCCTATCTCTCTACAGAAGGCACATTGATTCCTTTTGAGATCCCTGAAACCCGACCTGGACTTTGATCTTCCTCTTTCTTCCTTGCCCTTCCTCGATGAACCCCTGCCTCTTACTTATAGTGCCTCTGCCGATGAGCTTGACTGAGAAGGACGTCTCTCCTTCTTCCTCGTCTCATAACTGTCAGTGCAGACGACACCTCATGGTAGTCTAACGTCTGCCTACCATTGATAAAGGTCAGTGTGAATATCCCATACTCCTCCTCTGGGAGTGAGTTCAGGAAGATGATCGCCTTGTCCTCCTCTTCTACAATGACATCCACGTTCACTAAGTCTGTAAGAAGCTTCGTGTATCGGTTGATGTGCTCATTCACTGTGCTCCCCTTCTTCATCTGAAATCTGTATAGCTTACTCTTAAGCTGCAACCTTGACTCAACACTCTTCGTCAGGTATTTCTTCTCAAGGATTTCCTATAGATGCTTAGCCGACGTCTCATGTTGTGCAAGATATTTTATGTCTTGCGACAAACATGAACGAATCAACCCACACGCAGACATGTTCATCTTTGCCCACTGTTCATCAGTGGTCGTGCTCCTCTTCTTCTCCAGTAGGAGGGTATCATCGAGGTTCGATGCATTCAGGGCATCCATAACCTCACATCTCCACATCCCGAAGTTATTTGTGCCATTGAACTTAACGACATCAATCCTCGGATGAGGATTCATGGTCTTAACCGAAGCAATTTCTTTTGCCATCTAGATTACTTGATCATCTATCTATGCGAAAAATCAATCAACTGGAAATAGATCACAACTTCGATAAAAATTCGATTTTTACCTTTTTCTTGAAACCCTAGATTGAGTTTCTCACCAGATCTATTCCACCACAAATTCCACAAGTCCTCCTTGCGTCCTCTTGAGATCGACACACGATCCCACGAACACCAATACCTCTGATCTGAGATCGACACACGATCTCCACCAAATCAGATCTTGAGCCCTCTGAATCTCCAGACAAATCCCAAGCGAAACCTGGGAAGCTCTGATACCACTTGTTGCGCCTACGACAACAACCTGATGAGGATCCCCTGAATCTCCCAAGTAAGAAAACAATCCCCCAAACAGCACAAATACCAAAATCCAGAGAAAGCACACAAACAACAATTTAACGAGGTTCGGTCTTGATGCCTACGTCCTCAGGGCAATGAAAAGGGGGAGGGTTTATTAATTTCAACAAATCAATTACAACTTACAGCAACGGGGATCGGGAAAGCTCTGCCTCTGCTCTGCTCTCCTCCACAATTGCTCTCAAACCCTCATACAAGATCTTTCATAAAGATACAAACCCTAAAAATTACAATAGCCCCTTTTATAGGGTTCAAAATAACCCTATCCGAAAACAGCAGACCTGACTGTCGATCGACCGCCCGGTCGACCGACCCCAAGCTCCGGTCGACCGGGCAGTCGACCGGGCGCCCAACAGAGAGTTGGGTTACTTCAGTCGGTCGACCGCTCTTGGTATCAGCGAAGTCGACGAAGTCGTCGAGGAAGTTGACGAAGGAAGAAGACTCAAAAATTTAGCAGCAGCAAAACAGCAGCAGCAGTGCTACCAGCAGGAGCACGGTCGACCAGACGGTCGACCGTCGGCAGGAGCAGGCGCACGGTCGACCGGCCATTGAAGGATTCGGGGCTCCATCCCAAAAGACTAGCCTATTAGGTGGAGTTGCCCAAATCCTTATAAACCCAAGACCATCCCCACGTCTAGCCGATGTGGGACTATTTGTTTGACCCAAATCTCAACAATCCCCCCTCGAACAAAGAGTCTCCCTGCAAGCTCAACTATCTTCGCACCGGAAGATCAAATGCTCCATCGAGATCCAACTCTTCACTGCGTAAGGAGACGGCACGCCTTATGTAAACTGCAGTCGGTCACTTCTCTACACCGCGTGCGGCGCCACGCCCATTGCAAAGGAGCACCACTGTCAAATTTCTCGAGAGCCAAACATTAGCTTCACAGGGGCCTATTGCGCCTTTTGCGCCAGTGGGGTGGGCAGGCCCATTGCGCCTTTGCGCCATTGGGGGATCTACATCGTCGAACATCACCCACACATACGACTAAGTTCGGGGCATGGCTCTGATACCAATCGAAGGATTCGGGGCTCCATCCCAAAAGACTAGCCTGTTAGGTGGAGTTGCCTAAATCCTTATAAACCCAAGACCATCCCCACATCTAGCCGATGTGGGACTATTTGTTCGACCCAAATCTCAACAATCCCCCTCGAACAAAGAGTCTCCCTGCAAGCTCAACTATCTTCGCACCGGAAGATCAAATGCTCCATCGAGATCCAACTCTTCACTACGTAAGGAGACGGCACGCCTTATGTGAAGTCACCAACTGCAGTCGGTCACTCCTCTACACCGCGTGCGGCGCCACGCTAATTGCAAAGGAGCACCATTGCCAAATTTCTCGAGAGTCAAACATTAACTTCACAGGGACCTATTGCGCCTTTTGCGCCAGTGGGGTGGGCAGGCCCATTGCGCCTTTGCGCCATTGGGGGGATCTACATCGTCGAACATCACCCACACATACGACTAAGTTCGGGGCATGGCTCTGATACCAATTGAAGGATTCGGGGCTCCATCCCAAAAGACTAGCCTGTCGGTGGAGTTGCCCAAATCCTTATAAACCCAAGACCATCCCCACGTCTAGCCGATGTGGGACTATTTGTTCGACCCAAATCTCAACACATTACCCATCCATTGTCTGTTGCTGTGAGAAATAGAGGGGACCCTTTGGGCATCACCCAAAAGCCCAGTTGCCCAAAACTGTCTACAATAATTGAACTATTTATGCTCGGGACATCTCTGCACACAGGGTCCAACTCAATGGCTTTTAGGTTTTAAGAACAATTTTTTTGAATAAATACATTTTTAAAATTTAATTTCAAAAACCAAGTTCCCTCAAATTTATTTCCCAAACTGATCTTTGACAAGTCACGTAGCCGCCTTGTTGGCAGTGGGTCATTTTTCCCGCCAGCGTGTCGGGCTCCGTTCACCGGTGATTACCAGTTTGGGTTAGCAACCCCGGACCAAGAATGAGATTCAATTTTTTTTAAACTTTTAAAACTCGGTCGCCAAGCTCAGATCAAGAATGAGATTCAGTTTTTTTTTTTTTTAAAACTTCCAAAACTTGATCCAAGGTTGCCAACCTCGAACCAAGTTCATTTACCCACAATTTCTTCATTGAGACTCAATTCGTTCAATGATGGTCAAAAATTCCTTGAATGAGCCTCAGGTTTTTTTATTCGGGGTTGGTGACTCTGAACTTAACTTTTTACCCTTAGTTCCACTGCTTCATTTTTCCTCTTTAAACTGTCCCTCCATCTCTCTGTGTCTCTTGTTTTACGGTCTTCTTCCCCTCTCTCGCCAATGTTCCGTGCCCTAAATCGATTCTCTCTCCCATCGCTTCTAATTGCCCGCCGATGGTTGACCCCGAGAAGGTAAGATCTCACACCCATTCTCACTCTCTCATCTCTCATTTCGTCTCTCCCTCTCTTCCTAAGTTCTTCCCCCCCCCCCCCCCAATTGCCCTCTCTCTCTCCTCTATTTCTCTGCCACCCCCTCTCCCCCTTCTCAATTTGCCTTCCTCTCTTCTCTTTCTATGCCACCCCCTCTCCCCCTTTCTCTCAGGCATTCATCTTTTTCTTTTTTGAATAGATAAAATTAATTTGTTCTATTCATTTTTTTAAGGGAAGAATTTGTTCTATTTATAATTTAGGAGAGGGGAAATGGTGAAGATTTGAATAGTCCAATCTACCTCTCAATTCTATTTTCTTTTTATTCGGGTTAAGGGCTCAAAGGGAAAGTTGGCTGCTCATTTTTAGGCTTAGGACATCAACACTTCTATTCACACCACCAATGTTAGATTCTTGAAAAGGCTTCGATATTGCACATCTCAGTCTCATTTTCTTCATTGGCTTAAGCTTATGTTACAATTTGTAAGTATTGGTTGGAGTTTCTACTGTGAATGAACAAAGATTTGCAATGATCCTCTACATTGTTTTTTCTTTTTTATTAGCTTTTTGCACATTCCTTTGTTTTATTGCTTTATTTTTAGGTTGAAAGAATATTCTGCTTCCATCAATCTTATCGGTTGTTCTCTTTGTTCTCTCTCTCTCTGTGTGTGTGTGTGTGTGTGTGTGTTTTGTGTGAATTATTCTCATTTATCTTAATTTTGTATAATTCTCTTTATGTAAATTTAGACAAAAGGAAGAAAAGTTTTTGCCTCTTCTTCGGGTGCGTCTTTATTTTGGTAATAGTGTTTATTTTGAGGTAAGTGACATTGTAATGCTTAAGTTATTTTTGTAACTTTAATACTATTATTTTCGGTTAAATTCTAGTAGTTAGAGCAATGTGTTAATTTTTCATTCATTAAATTATGAACAATGTCTAATGCCAATTTTCTCTTCTTTGTTGGTTTAATGGTAAACTAATAATAGAAAGGGATAATACACTAATTTATCTTAATGAAATAGTAAAACCCGTGATAGTAAAAAAAATCAATAAGAATGCATAAATTGGTGGAGAAACTCCATCAAATCACCAAAATTAATTCAACAATCATTAGATTCACTTATCATATAAGTGGCCCGTGGCACATAAGCATTACCAAGCAGTGAAAATATTAAATGATGATGTCATACGTGCAATGCTTGAATTATACCCGATCATTGATACCATAGAGTTATATGCGAAGAAAGATTCTATGAATCATCAATTACTTGAAGGTCGTGGAGAATTCTCATGTATGCTCAATTTGGACGATGAATCAACATGGTTCATGTCACCGGTATAACACATTCACACGTAGACGAGAGTCAAATATTTTCAGCATATAATACATAAGTAGCCATAATTTTTATTTTTGTGTTTATATTTCTCTTTCTACTAAGTATTTAGATGGTGTTAATATTTAGACAATCTTAACAATTTGGCGCAAGGAGAGAAAATATTAACAATATATCGACTTCATGTATGAATTTTGGATATGATGTGTTCATGTAATATTATCTAAACACAATGCATTTCTCCTCCGTTCCACATGTTGACTTAATATATTTCAGTCCACTTAACATGAATATTACACCAATGGAGCATCCAAATACAAATAGGTAAAAATGTATTTACTTGAATTGTACATTTATGCACAAAGTTTACACATTAACTCTTAGTGCGTTGTTTACAAATCTTATGTAGGAGTAGGTACTCAGCTGGCTTGAGAGAAAACATATCTTCTTTTAATATTAGACAATCCTTGATGCATCCAACATCAATGCACAATGACACTGATGATGGTAATAATGTAGTGCAGGAAAATAATGATGATGATGACTCTGATGAGGGTGTACTAAAGGAAAATAATATGCAAGTTGCAGCGCAATGTGTTAAAGATGACACTGAACAGGCTAAGGATGCTTATGCCAATAATGAATATATAGAGCCGAAGATCTGCATCCCGGTGAGTTTGAGAATGATGGTTGGTTAAATTTCACATATGTGAAGATTATAACTATTGAATTCAATAGGTTTACAACACCTACTACTATCGAAGATTTGAAAGTAGGAGATATATTTGAATCAAAAGTTAAATTGCTACAAGTAATTACCGAGTGGTCCATTAAGTAGTGTTATTCACGCCTGTAAAAACCAACAAATCTTGCTCCACAACAGTTTGTGATTCTATCAAAGAACATGACAATGTTGATAGAAAGTTTGTCCTTGGAGACTACATGCATTTGTTCCTAATAATCCATGTGGGTACTTCAAAATTAAATCTTATATAGAAGATCATACATGTAGCCAGCCTTCACTGCAATCCAATAATTGTAAAGCAACCACATCTTTTGTGTGCAATGTTGTCATCGCCCGCTTCCTAAAATATACTGTAGCGAAAACGTGACGAGAATCGGCGACGTATATACTCGAGGAGAATACCTCACAGGTATATATGCTAAGACTCACTAGAGAAAATAAACACAATATATGCTAAAATTTTAACTTAAATAAGTATAAGAGCACTTGCAAATTAGGCAGTAATCATGATAGAAAATGAGAACAAAATAAAGAAATAAAGAACAGATAATAAAAATACGTACTGATGATAAAGTGATGAGTGTTCCTACTAACGTCATTTAAAGTATTGATACAGAGCCTCTGAGCTCCAACCTGAGGAAGCAATCTCAGAGTCATCAGAAAACGACATGAGTGGTAAAATGAAGAAAAGGTAATAGTATACTATAATAGTATTACAATCACGATACATATAATACATGATTTTAAATCAGTAATACAATATAATTAGACTAATAATCAGTATAGATACAATAATTATTATTATCTCAGTTCTACAACATTAATCTCAATTAACAAGTTAGGACAATATTACATATACAAGATATGATTAAATAACAGTAGTGTCAATTTGTGATATTACCGCTTGTTATCATATTTACTATTTAAACTAATAGTAAAATTGACATGAATGATATCAGTGATTAATACATATTTTCAAATTTATCTCTACAATATTATATGATACATGATTAAATGACAACGAAGTTAATCGGAAGAGTATATATATATATAAATATATATATTTATATATATAGGGGTTACTGTACCTCAGCCGACGGCTGAGAGAGTTTCTCAGTCGGCGCTGACGTGGCTGAATATATACCACAAAGAATGTAGGTCGCAAAAATGTAGGCGCCAAAAAAAATTTAAAAAATCCCGCCTAAAGAATCGTGAATCAAATTAACAAAAATACTCCTTTTTTACTTCTAAACTGGCATAAACTCATCCACAAACAAAATTTACCTAAAGAATTTTCAGTTGAATATATCTACAGTTATAAAATTTATAATTCTACTACATCGAAAATATAATAGAAAAAAATTTGGATCAAGATAATATGAAATAAACAGCAGCATTGAAAAGTAAAAAAAACATATTTGAAACATAAAAAAACATGATATCCTTCAGCACTCCGACGACAGGCGCTGTCTTTTTTCACATGCCTTCTGTAACAGAATTCTCACCGTTTTACAAATTCCACGACCATAATCGCAGTCATAGTATAATAAAACTTTCGAACACTGCGACCATGGTCGCAGATATAATATAATATAACTTTCAATTTTATATGACGACAGCGACACTAGTCACAGTCATAGTATAACAAAACTTTCTATCACTACGACCATGGTCACAGACTTAATATAATATAACCTTCAATTTTATATCACGTCTGCGATCCTATTCGCATTCCTTATTCGCATAAAAATAACAGACGAAACATGCTATCGTCCAGCACTGCGACCTTGTAACGCCCCGATCCTGGCGGATACGGACACGTCACTGCGACGTATATACGTAGGTCAGAACTGCCCCACGGATATACGCTAAGCATAAAAGTACAATACAGAAACAGAGTATAACACAAAGCGTGGTATATTCATATGCCAACTAGAAAGTACCAATACAAAGTTATACAAGTTATGATAACTGTTACACTTTACAAGTGTTTTGTTTTCACAACCAAGTCCAAAAGAATATATACAAAGCTTTACACAAGGTGCTCACGTAAGAAATGGAGATGCGTGAGCCAAAATGAAGAGTACGGCACGAGGGAACTAGAAGAGCTGGTCAGCCTGCTCACTGAAGTATGCCTGATCTTCCGTGGAAGAATCCACTTCGTTCCAGGTCTCAGAATCTGAATATGCAAATCCAAGGAATCAAGACATATAATAATAACAAGCTGTGGCCAAGTGGCTAAAGGACATGTAAGTAAGATAGAACAATAATAGATATAAAGCATAAAAGACAAGTCCTAATGCAAGAGATCTACAAGTAATACCTTATTATTATTACTTGTCTTACTGTGATATCTAGGTATGTGTTTGAGTGTACATCCCACACACATACATCCATATCCTAGTAATACAAGGTTGTTATTGGAAATAGCGGTTGTATCGACGAACTATGTTTACAGTGGGTCCCGTGCTTGCCCGGGACCACGGTCAAGGGTATTCCGCTGCATGGAGACGGAAACAGCCGCGAGGCCTATCCATGAGGGACTTATGAATGCCCTTTATAATAATGAAGTAAGGAATAAGGGAGCCAGCTCTCCCCTCGGTCCCCTGGAGGCCCTCAGGTCAGACCGGAAACATGATTGTACAATATACCTAAAGCCACTGTAAACACGAACACATATCGATATCCGCATGTTTCCCCCCGACCCATGTATAAGTTGGTCCATTTTATGCAAAAAGTCGAGTGTATCATGCTTGGTATAAATGATGGCATGATAAAGTGGGGAGATACGTATCAATTAACAAGTTCTAACATGAAAATACATGATATCAAGTCATGAAGTAAAAGTGGTGATGTCCACCAAGTAACATGTCATGTGGTAGCAATTATGAAGCATAAACAAGATTAACATATCACATATGTATCAATGTAAGATCAAAATTTAAAACAGAAAAGGAAACAGAATTCTGGCCCAGGTTTAGCCTATCGGTCGACCTCCGGTCGACTGCCGGTCGACCGGGAATTGTGAAGGCGGTAGGGTGCCGGTCGACTGCCGGTCGACTGGCCAAAGTGCGTGAGCTCCAGGTCTGACCGGTCGAGTGCCGGTCGACTGACGGTCGACCGTACCAAATGCGTGAGCTCCAGGTCCCCTAAGCCGGTCGACTGGTTGGTGAACCGGTCGACCGCTAACTCAAATTTGTGCACGTTTGTGCATATCGGTCGACTGCCCCCCCTGGGCCGGTCGACCGGAGTTCTGAAATAGGCTGTGGTCTGTTCTGAAAAATCAGATTTTTGTGGTGGGTGTTTTGGATGGATAAAAATATGATTTTTATAACATAAAATGACATGATCTATCAACACAAATATACTAGGAATATTACTAGTCTTGGTGAGTAAATATACTCACATCGAACGGTCGATTGGAATTTCTACGCGTTCCGAAAGAGCCGAATCACCAACTTGATTCTCGGCGATAACCTGGACGATCCCAAATCAACGAAGTGGTAGTTGCTTGAGATGGAAGAGAACACCTAGGGTTTGCTTTGGAGAAGGAGAGAGATTGTGTGAAGGTTGGTTTCTTGGTGAAGTGAAGAAGAAGAATAAAAATGTAAAGGATTTTGTTTAAATAGGGTTGGATTTTGTAAAGGAAGTGTAAATAAATAAAAGAGAGGGGTTTATTTGCAAAAGAGTGGGGATGAGGTGTTTCCCTTGGCCAATGGTGGCCGGCCATGGAGATGAAGAGTTAATGAGGGTATTAATGAGGAAGTGGGTGGGATTTTAGATATTTTGGAAGAGATATTTTGAGAATTTTGTTGGAAAGAAAAGAAGAAAGGAAAAAGAAAAAGGAAAAAGGAGAAGAAATTATAAAAAGAGAAGATATTTTCTCTAACTCGAAAGATTAAAATATTGAAAACACGGGTTCCCGGGTTAAAGTCACGTACACGGAAAACATTTCGGAAAATACCGAAATCGTCCGAATTTCAAGTATCTCGGAACGACTCCTAATTTTCACCAAAAATCTATCATAATATAAGAAGACTTAAAATGAAATCCTTTTTGAGAAATACCTTATAATTTTAATTATAAAAATCCCGGAACCAGTAATTTACCGACTCCGTAAGAATTTTCGTAAAATCGTAAAATTCTCAGAAAAAGGCTTTAGTTAAGAAAGATGATCCTCATTCATAAAGTCTAAAGGACTTTCTGGAAATTCCTAACAGTTTGGAAAATAAAAATCAGAAAATTGATCAGCGGCGTTGGTCGACACCGGTTTTGAAGAAATTCATTTTAATTCCAGAAAATTCCAGAAAATCACATAAAATCTAATATATTAGGAAATGATATTTGAAATTAAAATTGATTAAATACGGGAAGTAAAACGAAGAATACGACTGAAAAGCTGAATACGCAACAAGGTACGTATTCTGGAAACGGGGTATTACAATCTATCCACCTTACAAAAATTTCGTCCTCGAAATTTCGTAAAGTGAAAGGCAACAAGGGAAAGGAAACAGATGGATAAGAATATGACGGAAGATAACGAAGAATAGAAGGAAAGAATCTTACCAAGTGGTGAAGAGTTGAGGATATCGCTCTCGGATAACGTCCTCTCGTTCCCATGTAGCTTCTCCCGGCACATGCCGATTCCAAGACACCAACACTAAAGGTATAGCCTTGTTCTTTAGTGTCTTCACACTTCTGTCCAAGATGGCCATCGGATGCTCCTGATATGATAAGTCCGGTTGTAACTCCAGTTCGGAATGATCCAAGATATGGCTATCATCCTTCACATACCGCCTCAACTGAGACACGTGGAAAACATTATGAACTCCGTCCAACGATGGCGGCAATGCCAATCGATAAGACACATCTCCCACTCGATCCAATATCTCGAATGGGCCGATATATCTCGGACTTAGCTTCCCACGAGTGCCGAACCGGATTACTCCCTTGGTCGGTGAAATCTTCAAGAACACATGATCTCCAACTCCGAATTCCAATGGCCTCCTCTGAGAATCTGCCCAACTCTTCTGCCTACTCTGAGCTGCTCTGAGATGCTCTCTGATAACTCTGACCTTTTCTGTAGTCTGCATCAGCATCTCTGGTCCCAATAGGCTCCTCTCACCGATTTCATCCCAACAAATCGGTGACCTGCACTTCCTCCCATACAGTGCCTCAAAAGGTGCCATCTTTATACTTGCCTGGTAGCTGTTGTTATAAGAAAACTCGGCCAAGTGAAGATGGTCTTCCCATGAACCCCTGAACTCAATCATGCAGGCTCTAAGCATATCTTCGAGGATCTGAATGGTCCTCTCAGATTGTCCGTCTGTCTGAGGATGATAAGCTGTACTGAACTTCAGACGAGTGCCTAGACTTTCTTGGAGACTCTCCCAGAAATGAGATCTAAATCTCGTGTCTCTGTCTGAGACAATACTGACTGGCACTCCATGCAGACGAACTACTTCCTTCATATACTTCTCTGCCAAAACCTCAGTTGTCTGTCCTACCCGGAATGGAATGAAATGGGCTGACTTAGTGAGGCGATCAATGATGACCCACACAGCATTATTACCTTTGGGACTACGAGGTAATGCTGTGACAAAGTCCATCGTGATATGCTCCCACTTCCACTCGGGTATTGGCAAAGGTTGAAGAAGTCCAGCTGATCTCTGATGCTCGATCTTTATCTGCTGGCACACCAAGCACTTAGCCACAAACTGAGCTATCTCTCTCTTCATGGCATTCCACCAAAAGTGTTTCTTCAGGTCCTGGTACATCTTGTTTCCCCCAGGATGTATAGAATATGCCGAACTGTGGGCTTCAGCCAAAATCTTCTGTCTCACTTCCCCCTGGGGAACACAAAGTCTATCTCCAAAGTATAAGGCATCATCAGGACGAATACAGATATCCGTCCTCAATCCAGCCTCTACCTGATCTCTGAATGTCTGAAGTCTGGGATCCTCCTTCTGTGCTTCCTTAATCTCCTCTATCAAAGATGACTGGATCTGTAAGGCCATAAGCTGTCCTGTCCTCTCAGCTCCTCGAACTACCATCAAATCCAATCTGATAAAATCCTGAATCAACTCCTTTTGCTGAGTGAACTGAACAAGTACCCTGTTCTCTGGCATTCTGCTCAGGGCATCAGGAACTGTATTGACCTTGCCTGGATGGTATTGCAAGTCAATGTCATAATCAGCCATAAGCTCCAGCCACCGTCTCTGCCTCATGTTCAGCTCTTTCTGAGAAAAGATATACTTGAGGCTCTTGTGATCTGTATATATCAGCACTCTATCTCCCAGAAGATAGTGCCTCCAAATCTTCAAGGCAAAGATCACTGCTGCCAACTCCAAGTCATGAGTTGGGTAATTCCTCTCATGAGGTTTCAACTGCCTGGATGCGTATGCTATAACATGATCATGTTGCATAAGCACACATCCCAGGCCTTTACCTGAAGCATCACTAAAGATGACCATTCCTCCTCTCCCTGAGGGAGTTCTCAAGATGGGAGCCGAAATGAGCTTCTGTTTCAACTGCTCGAAGGCTGCATCACACTCCTCTGTCCAAATGTACTTTACTCCTTTCCGGGTAAGCTGGGTTAACGGAGCTGCAATCCGAGAGAAATCCTGGACGAAGCGTCTGTAATAGCCAGCTAGTCCAAGAAAACTCTTTATCTCCGTCACCGTCCTCGGAACTGGCCAATCCCTTACTGCCTGGACCTTACTCGGATCAACTGAGATACCTTCTGCTGACACCACATGTCCGAGGAATGCTATACTGTCCAGCCAGAATTCACACTTACTCCTCTTGGCATGAAGCTGTTCCTGCTGAAGTGTCTGCAACACAATTCTTAAGTGTTCTTCATGCTCCCGGTTGTTCTTTGAATAGATCAAGATGTCGTCGATGAAAACAACAACAAACTGATCCAAGAAGGGCGAGAACACTCGGTTCATCAAGTCCATAAACACTGCAGGGGCATTAGTGACTCCGAAAGGCATTACTAGAAACTCATAGTGGCCGTATCGGGTCCTAAATGCCGTCTTCGGTATATCCTCCTTCTTTACCCCCAGCTGATGGTAACCCGACTGTAAGTCCAACTTGGAGAATACACGGGCTCCATGAAGCTGATCAAATAAATCATCAATCCTGGGAAGGGGATACCTGTTCTTGATGGTGACTTTGTTCAATTCTCTATAATCGATACAAAGTCTCTTGCTACCATCCTTCTTATTGGCCAATAGTACTGGAGCTCCCCACGGTGAAGCACTTGGCCTGATCAGTCCTTTATCTGAATACTCCTGTAGCTGCTTCTTCAGGATTTCTAACTCCGTCGGTGCCATCCTGTACGGAGCTTTAGATATAGGTGCTGCTCCTGGAATAGTCTCGATGGAGAACTCAATCATCCTGACAGGTGGCAGTCCTGTGATCTCAGCAAACACCTCCGGGAATTCATCCCACACTGGCACCTTCTGCTTCTGAACCTCCGAAGAAATGATCTGCTTTCCCTTAGTGGACTTCACTTCTCCACTAAACTGAAACTCAGGCTGAAGGGGAATTCTAAACTTGATCTTCTTCTCCCTACAATCAATCACAGCGTAGTACTGACTAAGCCAAGTCATGCCTAAGATCACGTCGTACCCTTTAGTGTCGAGCACGAGCATATCTATGGCTAAGACCTTGTCACATAGTTCCACTGGACAATCAGTACACACTCTAGATGATAAGACTACCCCATTCCCTGTACTTATCTCCCATTTGTGGTCTAATAATCTAACAGGAATAGAATGTATAGCCACAAATTTATCGGAGATGTAACAATGGGATGCACCAGAGTCGAATAAAGCGAGAACAGGCTTTGAGTGTACTCTGATGTTACCTGTAATCACTTCCTCTGAAGCCTCAGCCTCTGCCTCTGTCAGGTTGTAAGCCTGACCTCTGCCACGCCCGGCTGTTGTCCTACCTCCTCTCTGCACTGGGCGAATCATATGCTGTGGAGGAAGGGGTGCTCTCCTCATCACCGGTCCCTGGCTTCTCTGCTCAAGTGGTCCTGGTACTGCCCGCTGTCCACTCGGTCCTGGTAGTGCCGGCATTGCTTGACCAACCATCCCCGTTCTCCTATGGGGACAAGCCTCCATCGGATGATCTCTTGAACCACATATCAGGCACCACCCATTCGCCCTACGGCAATTTGCTCGAGTGTGTCCAGATTTCAGACAGAAGTTGCAGATAGGCCCTGGCTGGTAAGGAGCTGGCCTAAAGGGTTGCCTCATCTGTACCTTGGCTGCTCTGAACGGGCCTCCTCTTCCCATTGGCACAAAGGGCCTCTTCATAGCCTGCTGTCTCATCTGATCCCCCTGCGTCTTCTCAAACCCACGCTCGACTTCCCGAGCGATAGAGAGAACATCTGCATAGGTCTTCAGCTGCTGGGGCATCAGGTACATCTGAATCCTCATCTGAAGACCCTGCTGAAACCTGCTCGCTCGCTTCTCTTCATCTGTCACCATATAAGGAGCGAAACGGCTGAGTCTAAGGAAGTCTGCGGCATACTCGTCCACAGACTTGATCCCCTGCTGGAGCCTGATGAATTGCTCCTCCATCTCTTTCTGCGCCGTCGCAGGGAAGAAACGGCGGTAGAAACTCTTGGAGAAGGCGTCCCAAGTAACGGGCTTCTCCAAGCGGGCCTCCTCTGCAAGCCACCAAGTCCGCGCTATGTCTTTCAGCTGGATCTTAGCGACTTCAACTTGGCTCTCCTGCGGGACACGGGCTGCGTTCAGCAGGTCAGTCGTGTCCGTCAACCATTGTTCCGCCTCCAATGGCTTCTCACTCCCCGTGAATATCGCAGGCTGCAATCTCCTGAAATCCGAGACATTTCCCGGCTTTTGCTCCTTCGGGGCTGCTAGCTCTTGCCTAAGGAGTTCGGTCTGCTGCTGCTGATTGTCCATCTGCTGTTTCTGGTTCCCCAGCATAGTCTGAATGATCTGCAGGACCTCAGCATTCTCTCCGCCTACGGGTCCATTCGGGACCTGCCCGACGTTGTTACGACCCGATCGCCTCTCCATATCGAATGCTAACTGGAATTGGAAACAATTGAAAGGAGTTTAGGATACGAAGGAATTGATTAATGAAGGAATCAGGAAGGACTCTATAACTTTGTACATTGTAATTGGCATAAGCAAATTACTAGAATTTGCCACTTATTGTACTTTAGGTTTGAGAGCCTAGGCTCTGATACCAACCTGTAACGCCCCGATCCTGGCGGATACGGACACGTCACTGCGACGTATATACGTAGGTCAGAACTGCCCCCACGGATATACGCTAAGCATAAAAGTACAATACAGAAACAGAGTATAACACAAAGCGTGGTATATTCATATGCCAACTAGAAAGTACCAATACAAAGTTATACAAGTTATGATAACTGTTACACTTTACAAGTGTTTTGTTTTCACAACCAAGTCCAAAAGAATATATACAAAGCTTTACACAAGGTGCTCACGTAAGAAATGGAGATGCGTGAGCCAAAATGAAGAGTACGGCACGAGGGAACTAGAAGAGCTGGTCAGCCTGCTCACTGAAGTATGCCTGATCTTCCGTGGAAGAATCCACTTCGTTCCAGGTCTCAGAATCTGAATATGCAAATCCAAGGAATCAAGACATATAATAATAACAAGCTGTGGCCAAGTGGCTAAAGGACATGTAAGTAAGATAGAACAATAATAGATATAAAGCATAAAAGACAAGTCCTAATGCAAGAGATCTACAAGTAATACCTTATTATTATTACTTGTCTTACTGTGATATCTAGGTATGTGTTTGAGTGTACATCCCACACACATACATCCATATCCTAGTAATACAAGGTTGTTATTGGAAATAGCGGTTGTATCGACGAACTATGTTTACAGTGGGTCCCGTGCTTGCCCGGGACCACGGTCAAGGGTATTCCGCTGCATGGAGACGGAAACAGCCGCGAGGCCTATCCATGAGGGACTTATGAATGCCCTTTATAATAATGAAGTAAGGAATAAGGGAGCCAGCTCTCCCCTCGGTCCCCTGGAGGCCCTCAGGTCAGACCGGAAACATGATTGTACAATATACCTAAAGCCACTGTAAACACGAACACATATCGATATCCGCATGTTTCCCCCGACCCATGTATAAGTTGGTCCATTTTATGCAAAAAGTCGAGTGTATCATGCTTGGTATAAATGATGGCATGATAAAGTGGGGAGATACGTATCAATTAACAAGTTCTAACATGAAAATACATGATATCAAGTCATGAAGTAAAAGTGGTGATGTCCACCAAGTAACATGTCATGTGGTAGCAATTATGAAGCATAAACAAGATTAACATATCACATATGTATCAATGTAAGATCAAAATTTAAAACAGAAAAGGAAACAGAATTCTGGCCCAGGTTTAGCCTATCGGTCGACCTCCGGTCGACTGCCGGTCGACCGGGAATTGTGAAGGCGGTAGGGTGCCGGTCGACTGCCGGTCGACTGGCCAAAGTGCGTGAGCTCCAGGTCTGACCGGTCGAGTGCCGGTCGACTGACGGTCGACCGTACCAAATGCGTGAGCTCCAGGTCCCCTAAGCCGGTCGACTGGTTGGTGAACCGGTCGACCGCTAACTCAAATTTGTGCACGTTTGTGCATATCGGTCGACTGCCCCCCCTGGGCCGGTCGACCGGAGTTCTGAAATAGGCTGTGGTCTGTTCTGAAAAATCAGATTTTGTGGTGGGTGTTTTGGATGGATAAAAATATGATTTTTATAACATAAAATGACATGATCTATCAACACAAATATACTAGGAATATTACTAGTCTTGGTGAGTAAATATACTCACATCGAACGGTCGATTGGAATTTCTACGCGTTCCGAAAGAGCCGAATCACCAACTTGATTCTCGGCGATAACCTGGACGATCCCAAATCAACGAAGTGGTAGTTGCTTGAGATGGAAGAGAACACCTAGGGTTTGCTTTGGAGAAGGAGAGAGATTGTGTGAAGGTTGGTTTCTTGGTGAAGTGAAGAAGAAGAATAAAAATGTAAAGGATTTTGTTTAAATAGGGTTTGGATTTTGTAAAGGAAGTGTAAATAAATAAAAGAGAGGGGTTTATTTGCAAAAGAGTGGGGATGAGGTGTTTCCCTGGCCAATGGTGGCCGGCCATGGAGATGAAGAGTTAATGAGGGTATTAATGAGGAAGTGGGTGGGATTTTAGATATTTTGGAAGAGATATTTTGAGAATTTTGTTGGAAAGAAAAGAAGAAAGGAAAAAGAAAAAGGAAAAAGGAGAAGAAATTATAAAAAGAGAAGATATTTTCTCTAACTCGAAAGATTAAAATATTGAAAACACGGGTTCCCGGGTTAAAGTCACGTACACGGAAAACATTTCGGAAAATACCGAAATCGTCCGAATTTCAAGTATCTCGGAACGACTCCTAATTTTCACCAAAAATCTATCATAATATAAGAAGACTTAAAATGAAATCCTTTTTGAGAAATACCTTATAATTTTAATTATAAAAATCCCGGAACCAGTAATTTACCGACTCCGTAAGAATTTTCGTAAAATCGTAAAATTCTCAGAAAAAGGCTTTAGTTAAGAAAGATGATCCTCATTCATAAAGTCTAAAGGACTTTCTGGAAATTCCTAACAGTTTGGAAAATAAAAATCAGAAAATTGATCAGCGGCGTTGGTCGACACCGGTTTTGAAGAAATTCATTTTAATTCCAGAAAATTCCAGAAATCACATAAAATCTAATATATTAGGAAATGATATTTGAAATTAAAATTGATTAAATACGGGAAGTAAAACGAAGAATACGACTGAAAAGCTGAATACGCAACAAGGTACGTATTCTGGAAACGGGGTATTACTCCTTCAGCACTGCGACCAAAGTCGCAATCTTTTTCGCATGCCTTATGTAACAGATTTTTTATAATTTTACAAAGTAGATTAGCCATGCGACCCTGAGATCAGTTCGCGTATATCACATCTTATAAAATACTATATTAATTACACTGAATTAAATGAAGTAATTAATATTCTGTCTACCGTGATACAACAACAGTCTAGAAAAAAGAGATGCAGTAATATTAATCTCGATAAAAGAAAGATGTGCACCATACATAATCTAAAGATATAGGAAAAACATTTTATAAAAAGTTAATTTGTACTTCACATAATAAACCTCTGGACAAAAAGGAACTCTTCAGATTCTCCTTCCATAACTCTTCAATTAAATATTTAATTTTTTTTACCACTTCTTCCAATACTCAACCGTTACCTATAACAATTATTGTTACTATTCATGTTCTTTCACATTATTGACCTTTAGATAGTGCTTGTAACTAATACATTATCTCATATCTAAAAACTATATTTTGCTCTTCGTTTTTAATTTGATTTCAAAAACTTTCAAAAAATAATTTATTCTTGAATCATGTCTTTCCCATCTTCTTCCTCTGAACACTCAGATTTCAACTTCAATCATTCTCCCACTGGTCCTCTTTCTTCAGGGTATTCTAGTGAATCTGATACCAGTCTGAACTTCACTCCTTTTGACTATCTCACTACATCAAATAATATTTTAACTGATCCTCCTCTTCATGAGGATGATGAAGTTTTCATGTGGGTTAGTGAGGAGGAAATTATTCCTCTGCCACTTGACAGAGACATGTTTGATGAAAGCATGTCCTCTGATGCTGGAGGCTCACTTTCTCAACACGGATCGGAGGAAGAGCTTGATAGAAACGATCCATTCTAGAAGTTTATCGATGAATAAAAAACCCTCAAAAATAGGAAGATGATGAGGAAATAAGTGATGAATAGGAAGACGAGGAGAATGAAGACAACGAATCTGCTTATGATGGTGATGACGACGAGGATTAGGATTTCCTGATCTTCTGATATTCAACGTTATTTTGTCTTCTGTTAACAGCTTTTAATGCTCTTTTTTGTAAGGTCTCTTTCTGACCATATTATGTTATAAATAAAATTTACTTCTATCTGTAAAATAATCTTTCATATTTTTAAAATACATATAAAGTATGTCATATAGTTATAATAATTACATATGAAACTGCGACCACGGTCGCTGTCCAGTCATAAACAGTTTGATCGTTTTGCATTCAATAAAGTTATAAACAGCTGCCATGGTCGCAATTCAAAATTAAACTATATAAACAGATAATACTGCGAACATGATCGCAATCCTCTCAAATCAGTATATTTCACAAATTAGAAAATTGCGACTGCTGTTCTTAAGCACTGCGACCATAGTCGCAGTCCTACTTCGCATGCAATAAGTAAAAAAATTCGTAGTTTATAGGCGGCTGAGACAACAGTTACAGTGAAGAGCAAACATATAAAACTATACGTAAACTGCGACTATAGTATCAGTCCTTAGTCACCGTTATTACATTTAACTTAGCAAAAAAAAATCATCCAAAAAAATGTTGTCGTAAGTACTGCGACCATAGTCGCAGTCCTTGATCGCATGCTATACATAAAAAACAATTTAATAGTGCATAGGCGGCTCAGACAACACTCACAATGAAGAACAAGTATATAAAATAATACGTAAACTGCGATTATACTGTCATTTATTAGTCACCGTTATTACATTTAACCAAGCAAAAAAAAAGTCCATGACTTGCTCTCGTTAAGCACCACGATCATAGTCGCAGTCCTTATCCGAATTCAATATGTAAATAAAATAATAGTTTATACATTACATGCGAAAAAAAGTAAATCGCGACTATATTAAAAATCAGTAAATTTCAAATCAGATAACAAAAAAATTAAAAAAGAAGCATTTAAATAAATTTTGTGATTTGATAAAAATTGGTGACAGTTTAAAAAAATAATAATAATATATACGTACATGCGAAAAAAAGTAAACTGCGACTATATTAAAAATCAGTAATTTTCAAATCAGATAACAAAAAAATTAATAAAGAAGCATTCAAATTAGTTTCGTGATTTGATAAAAATTGGTGGCAGTTTGGCCGAAATTATAAAAGATAATTGTGACAATATTGACTAACGTCAGAAATATAAAAAAATAATAAACTATACAGATCTACTGTCTTTTACCGCAGGGGTATTCAGTAATTTCAACTGTTTCAATAGGCGGGGCGTCCTTTCTAGTGTGGCTAATAATATGCCACATCACCGCAGGCTGAGAGGGTCTCTCAGCCGTCGGCTGATATACATTTTTCTCATATATATATATATATATATATATATATATATATATATATATATATATATATATATATATATATATATATATATATATATATATATATATATAGTAGCATGACAGTGCAATTATTTGTATGTAAACTTATTAAGGAATTAAGTAGAACTAATCATATTATAGCATTTGTGAGTATATAAAAATAGTGTGTTTGCAGAGAATACATGAATAACAGAGTATACATGTATAATAACATGATAATAAACAAGATAATTATGATATCTAATACAATGTACACAGATAAGATATCAATAAAGATATCTGTACACTGTATAAAAATCACTAAAGACGAATCACCAAAAAGCAGTCCAAACTCCAGACGCAGAGCTAATCTGCGTATCACTGCGCCACCAGGGACCCGAGGGTCAAAACCCGCGTCTCTGCATCACTGCGCCACTAAGAAGCGAGGGTCGAAACCCGCGTCTCTGCATCACGAAGACGCGAGGGTCGAAACCCGTGTCTCAGTTATAATTGCCCTCGTTATTGGGTTAATTACTGTCCACATAATGAGTAAGTTAACCCGCATTATAGAGCGTTTTTAGGGGGCACGTTCACCCCTGAAACCTCTATAAATAGCCCCGTTTATTATGGAGAAGGGGTCGGTTGATCAGATAATTCTTAGAGAAGAATTTCGCCTGTGAGCTGTAGAAGCACTAAGACTTCCACCAAAAAGAAAGAGAGAGTTCAACTCTTCAAATAACTTGCTGCGTACAAGTTAATCTTTGCCTACAATCTCTTTGAGATTCCTAGTCGACAGGAGTTGTGTTACTCCGTCTGCTATCCAAAGAGAGGATTCCCAAGAGGTCTTGATGTTCACCTGGTCAACGAAAAATAAGATTCACTTTCCACCATCACACTAAGAACCCAGCATTAAACAAAGGGAAGATTCAATTCTGAACATCTTCCCTCCCTTGTAGTCAGAGTATTAATCTGTTGTAATCTTTCATTTGATTTAAGGAAATTTTACAAGGATATTTCTTCCACCAAATAAGAGATGGCGACTCCGCTGGGGACTACTTTCTCTACTGACGAGCAAGTTGTGGCGCAAGGTGGCGTCACCTGTATGGGAAAAACGGTCGAATCACTTATCATAGAGTTCGACCAGGCGAAGCATGAAGAGTTTCTCTCTTCTGGCTCCAAGAGCCCAAAGGCGCGGGTCTACCGAAAAGTCTCTTCAGGGACTTGTTCTTAAGTCCGCTCTGAGATCCTCTCAGACGCGGCTGGTGAGAAGGATGTCATGGCTAATCGCATCATGCGTACCGCCCGCGCCAACGTCTCCCATGAGACCCACGTGGTTAACGTTCCTGATGTTCAGCTTGTTCATCTCCTTCCTCAGCGCCAGGTTACCAGGGGTTCCCTTCAACCCACACGACGTAACCGGAATGCCGAGCGGCGATAGAGGCGGTGCGCGCGTCAACTACAAGTTGGAACAACTGTTTATCCAACAGAGGTAGGATACGAAGTTCTGACCGGCGTCTCTTCTGAACCATATCAGACACGTGAAGTCCGCATTTGGTAACCTAAACGTGAGATTCACCAAGCTCGCGTTTCTGAAGCATTGCTTCTCAAATGCTAACGCGAAGTTCGTGCTCTTTATCAAAGACACGAGACCCGCGCCTCTGTATGCGGGACCCAGCAACCCTGCGTTTCTCAAGCATCTCTACCCAGATGCGATAATTGGCAACGCGAGAGCCGCGTCTGTTTTCACCAGAGACACCAGACTCGTGTTTCAGAGCCGCAACGCGAGAGCTGCGTTCATGAGCCCTACGTCTCAGAACCTTGCGTCTCAGCTTTGCGAAGAAAGGAGAACTCTCGCAAGTTGAAAAGCCCTCGACAATCCGAGGCTAATCTCTTCGATCCCCTTCCCATGGATCTAAGGGATTATTTAACAAGAAAGAGAAGTGCTAGTCGGATCACTCCATCGTGTTGCTGCGAACGACTTATTACAATGCTCTCTGAGTGCCACTGCAGTCCACGTGCAACCCAGCAGTCTAGATTCAGACAGCTGACTCTAATTCCCCGATCAGCTAAAAGAAATCGCTCCCACAGAAGGAGGACTTTCTCTGATACTGAGTACCTTGAAATCACTGCAAATATGACAACCAGGAGTAGGAAAAAGTAACCTGTGGTCAGCTCCGACGAGTCTAACACAGAAGCAGAAGGAGTGTACCGACATACTCGCACTCGGACTGGGGTAATTGCCCCGATCAATTACAGTACCCTGGCTCGGGGCATTGAAATAAATGACTCGCATTCTGCTATTGCAGAATCATAGACTTCGAACTCTTCCATAGAGGAGGCCTTTATATGCATGACAAATACTCCTGAGGAGACAGCCAGGCGCTTGGAGCAGCAAGCCCAGGTCCAAAAGGAACAATTCGAGATGATTCGTGCTCAACAAGAATCTATCGATACCCTCAAGCAGATATTGGCACAATTGCTTGAAGACAAGAGGAAGTCAACCGACAAAGCTTCTTCTAAAAAGTCTAAAGGCAAACAAAAGGAGGAAGAAAGCTCATCTTTTATACATATTGAGGAGAAAGATCAATCTACTTCTTGCTCGTCTAAATCCTCATCTCAAAAGAAGGACAACCGAGACCATGGAGGGGTTCATTCTAAAAGAATGAATCAATTAGAGTAACGTCTCGAGGCCCTTACTAATCGGAAAGGCCTCCAAGAAGCAGGAGTAATCCGGACATATCCAGCCGAGTGGGACCATTTTCCATACCCTCCCATGTTAAAAGCTCCGACCCTCCAAGCATTGACGGCAAAGGGTCACTGAACCAATATATCTACTACTTTAAGTCTCAAACGGGGAACGTGGTAGATAACGATGCCATCCTGGCACGTTTGTTCATCGGCACCCTAAAAGGGCTCGCCTTTGAATGGTTCATAAAGCTCCCGGAAGGCTCCATTAAAAATTGGGGAGATTTGGAGAAGCTTTTCCTGACACGCTTCTTTGAAGACGACTAAGAAGTCATAATGCCTACTCTTTTGGCTACAAAACAGCGAAAGGGAGAGTCCGTCAAATCATTTGTAGAAAGATTTTAGAATGTAGCACTCTGATGTCCAAGCGGTATGACCCAGGTCACCTTGGTGGAAACATGCCGCCACAATCTACAAACTTCACTCCTCACCCAAATAGGAGTTGCTGAAAGTCGCACCTGAAAATAATTGATCCAGCAAGGTGAGCAGGCTGAAGAAATTGTCGCCAGGATTAGGGCAGAAGAAAACAAGCCCAGACCCGAAAGGTCGACAACGCGTGCGCCAAACGCGTCCCTTCAAATAAAAAGGAAGGATAACTTGGCGATAGAAACCAAATTCCCTGTCAAACCTCAACCGGTCAAGGGAAGTGGCTCTTCAAGTCAGCCGCGCGCGAGCAAGCAGTATTCCTTCAAGGACGAACATGTTGACTCGCTGTTCAAATTACTTAACAAGAGCAACAGACTGAAGCTTCCCGAAGCTAGACGTTCTAAAGAAGTCGGTAAAATCGATAATCCCAACTACTGCTAGTATCATAGGATGCTGAGACACCCCACCAAGAGCTATTATGTCTTCAAAGACATCCTTCAGGCTCTGATTGACGTAGATGTGCTAAAACTTCGTCCAGAGAAGAAGCAAGTAACGGCTAATATAACATCATTCCTCCAGTTTGGAAGACAATCTCCAACACCCTTTGGAGTAGTCCCCATCCCAAAAGGGGAACTAAGAATGATCAACATAGACCCTCACTATCAGCAAGAAAATGAAAAACACCTAGAGGGGGGGTGAATAGGTGTAATTGCTAATCTAACAATATTTTTAAACAATTATGAATGAATGATGTAACGATCACTCAAAACAAGACTAAGAGCCGTATACCCGGTGAAGGGCTCTGAACTCCTTCCTCCTGATTCCTCTAAATAAGAGTTGGAGGTGCGTATTGCAATCTTGTTGTATGAGTTATGATTGACAATATAACAAGGAATGAATAATATGCAATGGTGATGTGTACACAAGATATATCACAAGTAATGGAAGCAATATCACAAACTAAAATGAGAAAGTAATAGAGAGCAGTCGAAATAAAGAACAATAGAGAGCAAGAGAAAAAACAATCACAAACACAAGTATTTGTTTCGAGGTTCGAGCCACCGCTCTACTCCCCGCCTTCACCTCCGTGAAGGGTTTTCACTATCCACTAAGGAATTTACAAAGGTCTACCGAAGACCGGAGTACCGAACTCCACCACTTACAAGCCTCTACCAAAGAGGTATCTCCACAAGAGGAACAAGAAGAACAAGTAACCAAGTGATCACAATAAAGATCACAAACTCTTTACAATACTTCTCTTTTACAACACCTTATAGAATGAGGATTGGAATTTTGGCTCTAGAAGTGTAGTGAGAAAACTAAAGCTCAGTTGTAAATTGATCTTGCTAGAAAACACAACTGAAAAATAAAGCCAAGAATGCAAGAGAGAATTGAGAGCTTTGAAACTTTTTCTTTCTTTTGAAAACTTGTAAACTAGGGATTTTTTCTTAGTATTTTGCAAGAGACCATTCTCCTCTATTTATAGGGAGAAGAAGGGATTAAAACACATTAAAATAGAGTTTATTTGATCAGAAAATAATCCCCAAAACTTCAGAGTAATTCTGCTACAAAACAGGGTGAAAACAGATTTTCAGAATTTCACCAAAGAGGAAATAGCCGTTGGCAGCTGGCAGGCTTGGCGGTCGACCGTCCCGGTCGGCCGTCCGCCCTGCTGGCATATAGCCGTTGGGCTCGGGTCGACCGGTCGGCCGACCGGCAAAGAGAAGGAATCTCAGTTTTGTATAGGCGGTCGGCCGGTCGGCCGACCGACAAAAAAACAGAGAGCAGAGGTTTTCGGTCGGTCGGCCGGTCGGCCGACCGACAGACGTGCACGAGCGTGCACGTCCAGGACACAGGATCCGGTCGGCCGGCGGTCGGCCGGTCCAGCCTGACACAGAAAAAACTGAGAGGAATTTTTGGGCTTTGAAAAATTTCAGAATAATTTTTGTAGGAAAATTTACTAAGTATCATGCTGGAAAGATAGAAATACATGATATAAACAAGATATAAAATTTGTAAACATTGAATTATGTATAGAGACCAAGGCATGAACTTTAAACAAAACATCAAAACTAAAAACTGTATTTTTGAAAAAATGTGTGTGTGTGTCGTCGAGCCAATATTCTACAACGTCAAACTTTAACAAACTATTTCTTACATTGGTTTTAATTGACTACAAGGTCTTCAAGTAGGCTTCTCCATATGTGATCTTGCAAAGCTTGATACTTGAGCCCGAAATGAGGTGACTTGAGTCAAAAACACCTTCCTTTAGGGAAGAATGCTCCTAAAATCATTAGAACCCTGAAACACACTAAAACAACAAACATAATTAGTACAAATAACTATATATGTTTTGTGATCATCAAAACACACTAAAACGGGTGATTGTAACCTTGGGCCAACAATCTCCCCCTTTTTGATGATGACAAAATATATAGTTATTTTAAACATGGGAAAGGAGCATGGAAGCTCCCCCTCAATTTATGCTATGTATAAAAGAATGACTATGTATAAAAATGAATGGCTATATACATAAAACATAAAACACAATGCACAAAACAAAATCCAAAGTGCATAAAAACAATAAACTAAACTTTTTCTCCCCTTTTTGTCATACATCAAAAAGGGTAAACAAAATAAAAAAATTTTCTTTCAAGAATCTATAATACAAACATTCAACTCACCACAAATGAATGAAAATCTAGCATAGTCTAGAGGTTTTGTAAAAATATCGGCAAGTTGAAAATCGGTAAAAACATAATCAATATCAATATCACCTTTCTCATAATGATCTCTAAGAAAGTGATATCTAATGTCAATGTGCTTAGTTTTACTATGTTGATTTGCATTCTTTGTCATATGAATAGTACTAGTATTATCACAAAATATTTTAATATGATCAAAATGCAAATCATAGTCAAGGAGAGTATGTTTCATCCAAAGAACTTGTACACAACAAGCTCCAGCTGCAACATACTCCGCCTCGGCGGTTGAAAGGGCTACCGAATTTTGCTTTTTGTAAGACCAAGAAACAAGACAATTACCAAGAAATTGACATGTTCCACTTGTACTCTTCCTATCTACCCTACAACCCGCATAGTCGGCATCCGAAAACTCTTTATTTCAAATAGTCCAGTTTTCGGATACCACAAACCCATTTCAATTGTGCCCTTAAGGTATCTAATAATGCGTTTAACCGCTACTAAATGAGACTCCTTAGGACATGATTGAAAACGAGCACAAAGACATACACAAAACATAATATCCGGCCTACTAGCCGTCAAATACAATAAACTACCAATCATGCTACGATAAAGCTTAATGTCTACACTTTTACCTTGTTCATCCTTATCAAGCTTGATGGTTGTTGCCATGGGAGTTTTGCTAGTTCTAGCTCCTTCAAGCCCGAATCTCTTGATAAGTTCCTTTGTGTACTTGGCTTGATTGATGAAGATCCCATCCTTTCTTTACTTGATTTGGAGACCAAGAAAATAGTTGAGCTCACCCATCATAGACATTTCGAATTCTTCCTTCATGCATGATTCAAAAGCTTGGCAAAGGGTTTCATTAGTAGAACCAAAAATGATATCATCAACATAAATTTGCACAATAAGAATATCATTTTCAACATGTTTTGTAAATAAGGTAGTATTAATTTTTCCTTTCTTAAAACCAATTGAAATTAGAAATGAAGAAAGCCTTTCATACCAAGCCCTAGGGGCTTGTTTTAAACCATAAAGAGCTTTGTCAAGTTTGAAAATAAAATCCGGATGTGTAAGATCAACAAACCCGGGGGGTTGTTCAACATACACCTCCTCTTCAATAAAACCATTTAAGAAGGCACTTTTAACATCCATTTGAAACAACTTAAAATCTTTATATGATGCAAATGCAAGTGTCATCCGTATGGCTTCAAGCCGTGCTATGGGTGCAAAGGTTTCTTCAAAATCGATTCCCTCGATTTGGGTGTAACCTTGGGCAACTAACCTAGCTTTATTCCTAACAACGTTACCCGACTCATCCAACTTGTTCTTAAAGATCCACTTAGTACCAATTGTTGGTCTATCGTGGGGCCTAGGAACAAGGTGCCAAACTTAGTTGCGCTCAAATTGATTGAGTTCCTCTTGCATGGCTAGCAACCAATATGAGTCGGCCTCGGCTTCGAGGACGTTCTTGGGTTCAATATGAGAAATAAAAGCATAGTGCCCACAAAAATCATGAAGTTTAGAGCGAGAGTGGTTACCCCTTTAGATACTTCACCTATAACGAGGTCCTTGAGATGATGTGGATTGTATCTCCAATCTTTTGAAAGTTGTTGAGTAGGCTCTACTTCAATTGTTTGAATTTCATTTCCTTGAACCTCTTCTACTTTAGCTTCACTTCCTTCATCATCCTTTGGTTTGCCTCCAATGGTAGGTGAATCCTCCAAGGTAACATTCTCCAAACCTTCATCCAAAGAATCTATTTCTACAACATTCTTAACAAACGAGTTAGATTCTTCAAATTTAACATGTATAGATTCCTCAATAGTCAAAGATGATTTATTAAAGATTCTATACGCTTTACTAGTATTAGAATAACCAACAAAAATAGCCTCATAAGATCTAGCATCAAATTTTCCTAAATTATCTTTAGTGTTTAAAACAAAACACTTGCATCCAAAAACTTTAAAATATGAAACATTTGGTTTTCTAGAAAAATAAATTTCAAAAGAAGTTTTTGAAGTATTTTTGCATAAGAAAACACGATTTGATATATAGCATGATGTATTAACGGCCTCGGCCCATAAATAATGTGGGAGACCATATTCACTAATCATTGTCCTAGCCATCCCTTATAATGTACGATTTTTCCGTTCAACTACTCCATTTTGTTGTGGAGTTCTAGGACACGAAAGTTCATGCTTAATTCCATGTTCTTCACAAAAAGTGGTAAAGGGTAGGTTAATGAACTCACCTTCTCTATCACTTCTTATTCTTAAAATTGAAGTATCTTTTTCCTTTTCAACTCTTTTCTTAAAGGCTTGAAAATGTGAAAAGGCTTGATTTTTGTGTTCCAAAAAGAAAACCCAAGTAAAACGTGAAAAGTCATCAACCAAAACAAATGCAAACCGATTCCCACTTAGACTTTTGGTTTGAGTAGGACCAAACAAATCCATATGGATTAACTCCAAGGACGTGATGTCATGATATCCTTGATTGACTTGAAAGAAGACTTGGTTTGTTTACCAAATTGACATGCGTCACAAATCCTGTCCTTTTCAAAATTCAAGTAAGGAATACCGTTCACCATTTCCTTTGTGTTTAACCTAGATATATGGTCAAAAGAAATGTGGCCTAATCTTATATGCCACAACCAAGAGTCATCATCGAGGGCTTTTAAACAAGTAATATTACAAGACATATTAGACATATCAGTCATATAAACATTGTTTTCACGAAAAACCGAGAAATACACAAGTATTAGATATTCTATCAATAACTTTACAACTACATTATCAAAAATAACATCAAAACCTTTATCATAAAGTTGACTAACACTCAAGAGATTATGCTTGAGGCCATCAACTAAAACAACATTTTCTATTAAAGGGGATGTACCAAGTTTAACATTACCAATACCGATGATTTTTCCTTTGGCATCATCTCCGAAGGTGACGGTGCCACCTTCATGGTATCTTGATAGGGTTGCAAAGTTGTTGATGTCCCAAGTCATGTGCCTTGAGCAACCACTATCAAGATACCACAACCCTCTACGTCTTTGAGCCTTGGAAGGTACCTACATCATTTAGCAAAATTGTTGACTTTGGTACCCAAATTTTCTTGGGTCCTTGAAAGTTTGTTGCGAACCCAAACATTATGATGCGAAGCATTAAGTCTATCATAGCAAAACTTAACTAAGTGACCTTTAGGCCACAATATGAACATGAAAACATTTTACCATACATGAATGCATGATGTGTGTGTGAAGTGTGAGCATGTTTAGGGGGTTTGGCATGATGTAAAGGTTGTGAGGTATGAACAAGAGCACGAACATGAGTATGAGCATGAGATTATTTCTTAGGGGCTTGTTTATTAGGAAACATAGCCTCAAGTCTATTTTTGTCAAATTCACATTTTTTTAAAACTACTCCTAAAGAAACGATTTTCTCTTTTAGCATGGTGATTTCATTTTTATCAACTTGTAGAAATTTACGTTTGCAAGAAATCTTATAGTTATCAAAATCTTTTTGGGTGGAAACAAGAGTGGAAAGTAATTCATCTTTTTCTTTGGAAAGAGTAAAAACTTGATGATTAAGAGACTCATTTTCCTTTTTCATTTTTAAGTACTTTTTCTTAAGAAAATCATAATTATGTGAGAGTTCTACAAATGCTTCTCCTAATTCATCCATGGAAAGATCATCATCAAGAGGAAAGGTGTTAGGGGTTACCTTGCTTGTGCTTTCATTAGCCATGAAGCACATGTTGGCTGTGTCAACTTCCTCCTCGGATTCGCTCTCGGAATCCCATGTAGCCTTCAATGCTTTCTTCTTGTAAGGCTTCTTGGAGGTGGAGGGCTTTACTTTTATCCAAGCACTCCACTACAATGTGACCCGGTCTTTGGCAATTGAAGCAAATAATCTTCTTCTCTTCTTTGCCACCTTGCCATCTCCTTCTTCCTTGAAACTTAGCCTTGTTGTACATCCTCCGAACGTTCTTCACAAGAAGTGAGAGCTCTTCGTCATCTTCTTCTTCATCGTCTTCGTCGGAGTGTGAGGATTGACTTTTGAAGGCTATAGCTTTCTTCTTTGAGGGAGCCATTTCTTTCCTTACTTTTCTCTCCATCTCATTGGTTTTGAGGTTCCCAATGAGACCTATAAGCTCCATCTCCTCCTTGTCATTGAGTTCCTTCAAGGTAGTAGCTTTTACTTCCTAAGAAGGAGGGAGAGCCCGGATGATCTTTCTTACTCTTTGATCGTTGTCAATACCATCACCTAGAGAAGAAAGTTCATTAGTAATCTTAGTGAATCTTGTAACCATATCATCTATGGTTTCATTTTCTTGCATGCAAAAATTCTCATATTGGGACCGAAGAAGGTCTATTTTGGCCCTCTTCACTTGTGAAGTCCCCTCATGTGTAACTAGCAAATGTGTCCAAATTTCATATGCGGACTTGCAATGAATAACTCTAGATATATCATCATCATTAAAGGCTTGAAGGAGTGCATAATGAGCCCTAGCATTGGCATCAAATTCCTTAGTCTCAATTTAGGACCAAGTGGATTCATCATTGGGGGTGCACTAAAGGGTTTGGTCATGGCCTTTGCAACTCGACTTCCTAAAGATTGAAAGAAAACAGTCATCTTAACCTTCCATATGAGAAAGTTAAGTCCATCAAATTTTGGGGGGTCTTAATTCCATCGGCCATTTTTACTAAGTGATAGTGAATGAAAAATGAATGAAGTGATTAGCAAATATAGAATCTCTCTAAGGTTGTCAAGCCAAGAGCCTAGAGACCAAGCTCTGATATTAATTGAAAAACACCTAGAGGGGGGTGAATAGGTGTAATTGCTAATCTAACAATCTTTTTAAACAATTATGAATGAATGATGCAACGATCACTCAAAACAAGACTAAGAGCCGTATACCCGGTAAAGGGCTCTGAACTCCTTCCTCGTGATTCCTCGAAATAAGAGTTGGAGGTGCGTATTGCAATCTTGTTGTATGAGTTATGATCGACAATATAACAAGGAATGAATAATATGCAATGGTGATGTGTACACAAGATATATCACAAGTTATATCACAAGTAATGGAAGCAATATCACAAACTAAAATGAGAAGTAATAGAGAGCAGTTGAAATAAAGAACAATAGAGAGCAAGAGCAAAAACAATCGCAAACACAAGTATTTGTTTCGAGGTTCGAGCCACCGCTCTACTCCCCGCCTTCACCTCCGTGAAGGGTTTCCACTATCCACCAAGGACTTTACAAAGGTTTACCGAAGACCGGAGTACCGAACTCTACCACTTACAAGCCTCTACCAAAGAGGTATCTCCACAAGAGGAACAAGAAGAACAAGTAACCAAGTGATCACAATAAAGATCACAAACTCTTTACAACACTTCTCTTTTACAACATCTTATAGAATGAGGATTGAAATTTTGGCTCTAGAAGTATAGTGAGAAAACTAAAGCTCAGTTGTAAATTGATCTTGCTAGAAAACACAACTGAAAAACAAAGCCAAGAATGCAAGAGAGAATTGAGAGCTTTGAAACTTTTTCTTTCTTTTGAAAACTTGTAAACTAGGGATTTTTTTCTTAGTATTTTGCAAGAGACCATTCTCCTCTATTTATAGGGAGAAGAAGGGATTAAAACACATTAAAATAGAGTTTATTTGATCAGAAAATAATCCCTAAAACTTCAGAGTAATTCTGCTACAAAACAGGGTGAAAACAGATTTTCAGAATTTCACCAAAGAGGAAATAGCCGTTGGCAGCTGGCAGGCTTGGCGGTCGACCGTCCCGGTCGGCCGTCCGCCCTGCTGGCATATAGCTGTTGGGCTCGGGTCGACCGGTCAGCCGACCGGCAAAGAGAAGGAATCTCAGTTTTGTATAGGCGGTCGGCGGTCGGCCGACCGACAAAAAATAGAGAGCAGAGGTTTTCGGTCGGTTGGTCGGTCGGTCGACCGACAGACGTGCAAGAGCGTGCACGTCCAGGACACAGGATCCGGTCGACCGGCCGGTCGGCCGGTCCCGCCTGACACAGAAAAAACTGAGAGGAATTTTTGGACTTTGAAAATTTTCAGAATAATTTTTGTAGGAAAATTTTACTAAGTATCATACTGGAAAGATAGAAATACATGATATAAACAAGATATAAAATTTATAAACATTGAATCATGTATAGAGACCAAGGCATGAACTTTAAACAAAACATCAAAACTAAAAACTGTATTTTTGGAAAAATGTGTGTGTGTGTCCTAGAGCCAATATTCTACAACGTCAAACTTTAACAAACTATTTCTTACATTGGTTCTAATTGACTACAAGGTCTTCAAGTGGGCTTCTCCATATGTGATCTTACAAAGCTTGATACTTGAGCCCGAAATGAGGTGACTTGAGTCAAAAACACCTTCCTTTAGGGAAGAATGCTCCTAAAATCATTAGAACCCTGAAACACACTAAAACAACAAACATGATTAGTACAAATAACTATATATGTTTTGTGATCATCAAAACACACTAAAACGGGTGATTGTAATCTTGGGCCAACAGAAAAGGGTCTTGTACCTGTCCCCACACCTCAGGGGAAAATTATGTGGGTTCATCCTGATCTTACGGATGGCGAGCAATAGACCACTGTTACCAGCAGAAGGTTCAAAGGCAAGGCAAAGGCTTCGTCCTATAATGTGGTGTGTGTTTCTTCCCGCGAAGCAGAAACTGATGTTCCCTCACTGACTGATTCAGAAGAGGAAACAATAGTTCTCGCTGCAGAACCCAACCAACTTGTGGCGGAAACTCATTCGGGCCAGTCATATTTGAAAAAGTATGACGAAATGGCGACAATCCCTCCAAAATCCGCTACAGAGTCAGCCAAGTCCTCCACAAAATAATCCGTAGAGAGACAGAAAGAGCTTCCGTTTTTTAAAGCTCTCTCAAAAGACATCGCGGAAGGATCCATAACACCTTCACTTTGACGTCCTGACTCAACTTGCCAATATCCCGGCCCGAATTACTCTTTACGAGCTCCTGAGGCTATCAAAGTCAACTAGAGAAGCTTTGAGAGAGGCCTGAGGTTTACCCAGGTGCCGGTTGGACCACAGGAGGAAGATGTAAAGGATTGCCTCCACGCCTCCCAAAATGCTCTCAGCATCACTTTCACGGCAGATGATATGCAGGTTAAAAGGAAACATGATCGACCCTTATACTTCACAGGGTACATCGGATCATCTGAAGTAAGCTGCATTCAGGTAGATCCAGGGTCCGTATTGAGCATTATGTCTCGCCGGGTCATGCAACATTTTGGGGTTCCTGCCCACCGGTTGAGCGTCACCCAGACGACCATTTATGGGTTCAATGCCAATGGTACCCGTCCAATAGGAAGATCAAGCTCAAATGCCAAATTGGGGACTTAAAGTCTGAAGTGACATGCTACGTGATCGAGGTCGACACCTCATACAATTTGCTGCTAGGACGACCATAGATTCATCGTAATTTCATCATTCCCTCCACTCTCCACCAAGTCATGAAATACATCGACGGGAGTGAAAAGGTACGAACGCTGATTGCCAAAAGGCATCCGTTTAAGGGAGTCGAGAACTATTTCACAGACTCTCTCATGTACTGGGACTCTGTGGAAACAAATGAGATCCCACAATCAGAAGAGCCAGACTCTGGTAATAAAGCTGACACCGAGCTGGAGAAAGAAGAATGCATGTGGGAACTAGATACACTTGTAACGAGCATTAATAAGCTCGATGTTGATAACACCGCCAATGATGTAGGCGGATGGTATATTAAGGAAGAATTAGATTTGGTTTATCTTTCTTGTTCGCTTCTGATTCAGTGCCATCAGACACTAGTACTGAAGTAGATGATGACCCCTGGTCGGCAATGGATGCTTTAACATCATTGCATGTACCAGTGAAATTATCCTTCGAAACGTACCAAGATGCCAGTGATGCGCAAGAATCAATATTCATGGTTCCAGTAAGACGGAAAGGCCAAAAACCAACTCTTTTCGGAAAAATCAAATCCGAGCCGATGTTTCGTGAAGAATCAGAAAGCGAGAAGGAGCTCCCTTAGTTCATTCATTATGAGCTAAATATACTCAGAATGATGGAAAGCATGGGGTATGATCTGACAAATGGACCTGGGTTGAACTTCGGCAAAGGAAGGAGAACACTACTCTGATCTTTCGTTTCAAAAGGGAAAACCCCTGATTATTATCATCAAACTCGCTGGAGGTTGGGCTATGTGTCAACTCTGATCCCATCAGTCTCGGAATTCGAAGAGTCATTATTCTATAATTACTCATCGGGCACGTCATCCTGAGAGTCAGATGTTAGTGTCGGTAACATCTTCAGAGAACTTTCAGTGAATATGGTTTCAACCAGCCACCTGGAAGACAGAGATGAAGAAATGATCCAATCTGATACAGATTCTTGGATCAAACACATAAATGCTCTTTGGGATACTCGCTTTGAACAGCGTGAGCTACCCACGAAGGATAAGGTTGTTCAAATTAATCTAGGAGATGAGGCCAATCCTAAGCCCATCTTTATAAGCGAAAGCCTGTCGCCCTCTGAGAAAGAGGATTTAATATCTCTTATGCGAGATATATAGATGTTTTCATCTGGAATTACGAGGACATGCCTGGACTTGATCCTCGAGTGGCTATGCATCGCCTCAACATTAATTCAGACATAAAGCCAGTCAAACAACAGCAGCGACGGTTCCGTCCAGAAGTAATGGAGGCAATTCAGTCATAAGTTAAAAAACTTATAGACTCTGGCTTCATTAGGGAAGAACATCATCTTGATTGGGTAGTCAATATCGTCTCTGTTGCTAAAAAGAACGGAAAGATCCGGATCTGCATTGACTTTCGCGATCTAAATGAGACATGTTCCAAAGACGAATTCCCTCTTCTAATCACGGACGTCATGATTGACATTACGCGTGGATTCGAGTGAATGTCCTTCATGGATGGATTCTCAGGGTATAACCAAATCAATATGTATCCTGATGATGAAAAACATACTTCTTTCAGGACACCACTAGGGGTATACTGCTACACCGTCATGCCCTTCGGACTAAAGAATGCGGGGTCAACATATAAGAGGGCTACGAATGCCATTTTCCACGAACGCGCATGCATAAAACGCCACTATTACTGCATGTTCGTAAACCACTGATACACTGATATGCTATTACACTGGACACCGCTACATGGATATGCTATACACAGTTACTTCATGTTCTTATACCACTGTTATATAGACTCATCGGTCTACATGCATTGATTGCTATGTATTCCTTTTACATGGATCATGGATTATGTTATTGCTCATGGATATTCTTGTATTCTCGTTATATTGAACACTGTTTATGCCACATGGATTATTGTTACATGAGTAGTCCGTCTTGTTTTCCCGTTACATGATTATTTCCCTTTCTGATATTGGTATTCCTGTTACTGGACATGTGAGCTGTTGATATGCGATGTGTGGAACTAAGTGCCACGTGGATCCAAGCCACGGGGGCCACCTCTAGAATCCCACATCTATTATTTTCCGTTTCCTGTTATCGTGTTTCGTGCTATCAACAGAGCTCATGTCCTGTTATCGTGTTACATGTATCAGGTACTGTTCTTGTTCCTGATACCTTGTGTACATTAAATGTATGAACTATAAGATGGGGTTGGAGGAGACTTGACGGTTGACTAGCTCTTGTCGGGTGAATGTCTGGATCCATTGTTTGTCCCACTGTAGGGGACAGGGTAGTGCTGGCTACCGTCTGTTATAACTCATGAGCTCCCGTTTCCCCTTATTATTTTAGCTCATTGAGTTCCTGTTACATGTTACAGCCTTAACGAGCTGGCCCTGCTCTCAGCAGCCAGAGGTCAATTTAAGGCCGTGATCCCGGGTATGCACGGGGTACACTCACCTGACTAGAGCTCCTTGACTATTGGGTTTCCACTTAACATAATAAAACAGTATAAATAATAGTGACGTCGGGAACACTTGTTATTTGGTCATTCTCTCGTTTGGATAATGGTACCCGTAGGCCATGTCCGGATGGGTTCGACTGGAGTGCGGGCTCCAGTATGTACTGCCAGTGGTATGGGACACTGGAAGAGATTGATTAAAATATCAGGTGGTACTGATTGTCATTATTGTATAAATAACATGATTTGCCAAATACATGTATCATATTATTTAGTTGTACTTGTTACTAATTCTGATCATTTATCCCTTATCATGTTACCTGTATACTTTGTTACACTTCTTGATACATGTTACACTTTATGTACGCTACTCATGTACATCTATATTCTGCATTGCACATACTCTGCTTTATGTGTACCTTGCAAAAATTATTACTGTATATGCACAACCGGTAGTATGGTGGTTCTATTGCATGCTGTACATCTGCATGTTCCTTATTTATTATATAAAACTGATACTACTGTAGACATGACCCGATGATAACATGCTAGGTAGTGATGATATTAAAATATGACATGTTTATATTTCTACTGTTTATTATATGCCTACTATATGGTGTCACTGTTACAGAATCATGTATTATATATTATTATCGTTCTGTATTACTATCATATATATTACTGCTTCCTTCATTTTCTCACTCACTAGGTCGCTTTCTGACGACCCTGAGTTTGCGTGCCTAGGTTGGAGATTCGAGATATCATACTATCAGATATGTCATGGGATTCACATAGGGGACTCGTCACCTATGCGATTCATTGGTATCTTGATTCTTTTGTCTTATTTCCTTATTTGTCCCTGTTTCTTTATCTATCACGCTTACTGATTTTTCTACAGGTATTCTTGTACTTATTTAATGCTGGAACTCTTGTGTATTTGGAGGATATTTCCTGTACTGAGGCTTAACGTACGCGCGAGGGTGTTTTCACCCTGCGTATGTACATCGCCATAACGTCTCCGTATCCTTAGGATCGAGGCGTTACATAGTGGTATCAGAGCTTAGGTTCACACCTGATTTGGGTAACCACCTGGGTCAATACTCGGGCTCTTTCCAACAGTACAATTAGGTTCAGATGAGTACTCACCTGTATCTGAACTGGGAATTCCAGCTATGAGTACAAGAATACCATGACATTGAAAATTCCTTCCTCGATGCTTTTCTCTTCCCTCATTTTAGTGATCCATCAGAATACTCTGATTTCCTTCTTGTTTTCTCTTCATCCTGTGGATTCTGGTTCCCATCTTTGACTCATGATACCAATCCCCCACACTGTTGTCACTATCGATATCAGCGAGCGCATCGGGAGCGTCGTGTGCCCGTAACATTTAGGCTTTGGGGCTGAAAATATTATTCTCCCTACTGAATTGAAATTTCGAGGACGAAATTCTTTGTAGGGTGAAGAGAAATGTAACCTCCTGATCCGTTATGTACGATCACAGTATTAGTACTCGATACGATATATAAAATAGATCTGACCTTTTTAGTAATCAGATTGAGCCAATTTCAGTTTTAGGTATTATTTTACAATATTTTAGATTTTTCAGAATTTCCTGAAATTTTTCTAGATTATTTTGGAAAATCCCGTAGTCGGTGCGACCGATACCGATAATCGGCTCTACGATTATTAATTCACAAACGAAGTAGAATTTTGAGTATCTACTTTCATATTATGTTTTAGAATCATATTTTCTACGTTATGGTATTTTTGGAAATTTTTCTGAATTTATCAAAAATCGGGCGAAACCGGTATCGCCAGTATCAACGATACATTCTACGATTTTTTACTTGTAAATCGCACAATATTTCTAGAATACGATTTCACATTACTCCTCAGCAGAATATTTTCTATTTTTTATAATTTTTGGGGACTGTTCGGAACTAGTTAAATTTGAACTCATTAAAATAATATTAATTAAATAATGTAAAAATCTTTTTCTTTCTCTTCCTTTTCTTTTTTCTCTCATCTTCTTCATTTTTCTGGAGCCATCTTCACCGCCTTTCTTCCACCGCCTTTCCTCTCTCTTCCCTTTAAATTTCTCTCCAAACCCTCTCTCTTTAAAACTTTCTCTCTCTTACAATTCTCTCTCTCTCCCCTCTATTTCTCTTTTTTTTTCTTTTTTTCCCCTTTTTCTCAGCCTCTCTCCCCTCTCACTGTTCTAGGCCGAGGGTGGGTCTGACCCACGCCCGCGGCCAGGCCACCCGGCCAGGCGCCACCGCGCCTCCCCCTCCGGCCGTCGCCGCCCCTCCTATTCTTCTTCTCCTTCTTCTCCTTTTCTTTTTCTTCTTTTTTTCTTTTCTTCTTCTTCTTCTTCTTCATGTTTTTCTTCTCTCTCTCTCTCTCTCTTTCTCTCTCCTCCCCCGCCGACGACCAGATCCGTCGCCGGCGGGTCTCCCTCGCCGCCGGCCAGCTGGGTTGGCCGGCCGGCTAGCAGGCGGCAGCAGCAGAGACAACTGCTGCCGCTGCTGTGGTTTCTTATTGGGTTCGGGTATGAACCCGAACCCATTAACCCTATTGCGTTAGTTCAAAACCCAAAACCCATTAAACTCAAACCTGTTAGCCCCCAAACCCAATAACCCATTTACCCATTATACTTAAGTCATTGGGCTTAGGTATTGGATCTAAACCCAACCTATTTGCCATTGATTGAATTTTTCCCTGCACACAAAATATGGTATTTTAGATTTAGAAATAATAGTGCGAGGTGCTCAATTCTAATCCGCGGTAGCAATGGGCTATGCGGGTCGTGATCCTCAGGGAGGGACTAGCGATGGAAGCGTTTAAGTAAGTTATCTTTTTTTTATGTATTTTCTTATTAACAATGGTATTTACAATGAGAAGGTAAAAGAAATTAGAAAGAAGTGGAGTTTGTCATCTAATCTAAAGAAATAGAAGAAAGGAAGAAGACTATAAACTAGAAAAATATATACCTCTTCAGTCCTGCTTACCTTTGATCCTTTTGCTACGACTTACTTTGTCTTTGAAGGCGTACAAGTATGGCGTATAGGATCTTCCACCTTCGCGATCTACACTACTGTTTTCCATTATGTTTGCAAAGGGGGAAAACTTACAAATAAAAAGTTTGAGGAGATAATTACAAGTATTCTTAAAAAAGATTACAAGTAGATCTCCTCAGAGATTCTGGAGAAGTGTGCCGATAGGAGTCTGGTCAGCGCGCGACCACTTTGTCCCTTTGACGATGCGAGCGATGAGATTCCCTTCTCGCCTGGTTCCGGGAATCAGAGAATAGAGAGTTGGTAGAACCCTCTTGCTGCTTCTCAAAATCGCCTCCAATTAGGAATTCCTTCTCGCCTGGTTCCGGAGATTCCTTGAGAAGAAGAACGATGATAGGGCATCAACACCCTAGATAGAGAAAGCAATTCTCTAAAAGGTCTCTGAATTCGAGAACGCACGGTGCGTTATGAAGAAGCCTCTGTTGAAGAAGCTGATTGATCGGCCCTTGTGATCAGAAGGCGGTTGATGGCTCCTCCCTCGGCAATCTGATCTCTCTCGATTGGCCCCCCTTCTCTCTGTACCCCTGGCGGGTTATTTATAGGGAGAGCAAGGGTATAATCGTCCCCTTGAAGATATGGAAACAGGTTGAACTGAATCTGTTTGAATCTGGAAAGTAGCCTTGCTGCGAGGCTAGAATAGCTTCTGCGGAGCTAGAAAATGGCAAGTCGGTTGATCTTTCCGATTTGTTATGATCCTTTCCATATCGTTGAAGGATTTTCCCTGATCCTCTTACTCGTTTCAAGAGAGTCAAGAGATTGTGGCAATCACCTGCCATATTTGAATCCCGATTGGATTTGATTTGCTTGGATCTGATCTCATCAGGAGATTTGATTGGTCAAAGGTTGACCATAGCAGGCTGATGGCGGAGCTGCCCGCTTTGAAACTCATAGCGGAGCTAGAGGCAATTCCCGGCGAAGTCCGAAAAGAGGCTTTTCGGCGAAGCTGTCAGTTAGCTTCCTGGCGATGCTCTGGATGATGTTAGCCTCTCAAACGAGGCTATCTCCTTGGGCTAATGTAATGCTATATGCTAGCATTTTAGACCTGCTGAGGTCTGTTTAGAAACAATCCGGGTTCACTGTTCTGCTTGCTGGATCAGTGGGGTCCGAGCTGCTTTCTTGTCCCTTAGAGGTGGGTGGAAACTGGTCTTCAGCTTGTCTGTCACTTGTCTTTTGTAAATGTCAACAAGTTTAGACATCGTTCGGACCAATGAGAATCTTGTCTTTTTTAAGTGTCAACAAGACCCCCTTCAAAGTTTTCGAGAGTCTGCAATAGCTCAGACTCCGAAACACTTTGAACTGCTGTGATGGTGGTGTGGAGTATGAACATCTCCATGATGGTTGAGTTCAGCTTCGCCTTCAATCCGGCTTTGGGATGGATTTGCCGAAGAATCGTGCAGATCCGCGAGTCGCTTCGCGTTTGCGTGCGGGTAGCTCCGCATCTGGGCTTCCAGAAATAGGTTCGCTTTGGAACTCTTCTAACTTTTCCGAGGCCAACTGCCATGGGCCGATTACGAGGAGGATTACTCCTTCTCTTGCACTGATCGAGAGAGATGTTCTCGATTTGCACGTTTCCAAGGGAGGATACTCCCTTTCTTCAAGGCGCCATGAGTGCCTTTTATGAGGGAGACGTTTTCTTCCCTTGTACGGTTCCAATGGAAACCGTCCCTGTTATCAAGACGCAATCAATGCCTTAAGTGCGCTCGTGCTTCCATGCTTGAGGTGGTTGCGCTCAGGCCATGGGGCCTATAAATAGGACACTTGAGGTCCTCTGAAGAGAAGTGCCTTGCCTTTCTTCTTCCCTTCTCTTGGTTGAAAGAGATACTCAGATCTCTGAATTAGTGGGAAAGCCCATTCTGGTTGTTTAACCGGCCAAGGACCAGTAAGTCTTGATCATTTAAAGACTTCACCGCTTTTAGGAAATTCATCTCCCTTGGTTTAGCTTTGACAGCTCGCTTCAGGGATTAGCTTCCCTTATTCTTCATCTTGCAATTGGCTGTTAAGTCCGCTACGCAGGCAGGACTTGGGACTTGGCTTCTTCAATAGTTGAGCCAGTCTTGCCATATTGGTGAGGTTGAGACTGTTTCTCACAAGATCAGTCTGACTTTGCCGTATAGGCGAGGCTAGGACTTGGCGTTTGCTGAGCCAGCCCATGGTTGCTGTGCAGGTGGAGCTTGTCCTCTGCTGAAGTCGGATTGCTTTGCCGCTGAAGAATCTGACTTAATGTTTTTGCAGCTCTTTCTGTGCTTAACTGCTAACTTGCTTCAATTTGCCTTGCAGCGAGCTATGCTTGCCAGTCTGGTGACTTGATGGAAGAAGCCATAAAATTGCCTTATGCTTCCCAGGTTGAAGCTTTACTTTTAAGCAGGAGGAACAATTCGGGGCAGCGAATGCGCGTCCCAGGGGCTGTTGGCAGCCTCTTATCCGAGATGATTCGTTCTGAGGTGAAGCTGGTAGCCGCTTTGTCGGAGATGATCCGCTTCGAGATAGTGGGCTTTGCCTGTGGGATCGTCGGTACCATTGCCGACTTTCAACTTTGGTGGCCTTTGGGGGCGATCCACTTCAGGGGAGTGGGCTTCACACCCGTCAGATCTGTGGTATCAAAACTAGTTCCCATTATAGGTGATCTGACGTGTTGGCGGCGATAAGCTTTTACTGCCAGGCTTCAAAAAATGGCCTAGTAATATCCGCCATTTTGTGGAGAAAAATGACCGTGTCCCGGTGGCAGAACTGGTTACAGCCTTGTGCAGGAGGAAGGCCTTTCATGTCCAGTTGATCTGGTCTGGAAGCAGATAAAACCGCTTGTATGCCTTTTATGCAAATGGCCTTGCTAGACAACTAGGTGTGTTGTATGAAACACAACTTTGATGTAATATCAAATGTATCTTTGCTTTTAAATCAATGAAAGTTCTTTGTCTGATCATATGATTTTTGCTTACTTCACTGAGAGTTCGGCCATTGCTGGGCTAAACTGCGCACGGGGCTAAGGACATAGCCCTTCCTTTGAGTGATCTTCGCGAGGCTGTCATATCAGCGCCTCTTTAGAGGGCTAATTCAAACCTTTCGGTTAAGTCCTTGAAGGATTGCGCGAAGTCCGCACTTTGCTCTAGTGCGGAGTTAACCCTTTAGTGGGATTGAACCGTCGCTTTTGGGAAAGCGTCTCAGGCGCTTCGGGCACTGTTTCGAATTAATTCGAAACGGCGGCATGTGCCCTTTTTTTGAGGCCTTGATTTAGGCGCTGATTGGCCTATAAAAGCCCGATCGGGCTGAGAGAAAATCATCATTTCTCTTTGAATTTTCCAGAGTACCTGACTCTTCTTCTTCCTTTTCTTCATCTTCAAGAGTTCAAAGACTCCTGTAATTCTTCAATGGCGCCCAAGAGACGAGCGGGAAAGGAAGCAGCGACTTCTGCAGCGGAGGGCCCCCCCCTCCGTTCATTGAGCGACCGATCGCTGGTAAGGGATTCTCCAATCTGATTAGAGAGTGGTCTTCATCCTTTGGAGTCGATACTCGGCTATTAGGACGATCGAATATGATCTGTCCTTATCAGGGAACTCGTTTCCCTTAACTTCCCTATTTTGCTTGCACCAGGGAAGTAAGAACTGAACAGTTCTTCTCTTGGGCTTCCATAGGAAGCCATTGCTTGGGCAATTTTCATCCTGTTAAGGAACAGGACATGGGTCGCGTGCGTTCAGTCGTGGCCACGAAGGGTGACTGTTAACCATAACGTCCTTTTGATGACGTCAGCCCTTAGGGCTATGCCACTTCCTGCAAAGATGCAGTCTTATCTGTGAAGCGAAGCTTTTTATCAAAGCTATTATCCCTCTGTTCCTGCTTTCTGGACGAGGCTATGCCTTAGCGAATTTTTATGTCTTCGCATCCATTCGATTGGTGAACTAATCATAGTTCTTTTTTTTTTTTTTTTTTTTTTTTGCAGTACATTACGCCTCCGGCCTCCAGAACAGTCTATTTGGCGTAACCAGTCGAGCAGGCGGGAGCATCAGCTTGCAGTTCATCGGGCAGGCTTCCTTGTTCAGTGAGCCGAGCTCCCTTGTACGGGATACGCTCATTCAGAGCGGTGGCCCGCAGGCCATGCAGAGTATTTTGACTACGGCTCCGTTTGAAGATATCGACCGTCAGGCTTACAAAAAGCCTGACTTCATGTTCGAGGATGCTGCACCTGATCCCGATCGCCAGCTGCAGGCCGACGAAGGCCAGTGGATCTTCCAGTTGGATGGCGAGAGATTCTATCTCCCGTCTAGTAAGCGGCATTTCGCTTTGTCTTCTTTCGCGAGCGTGACTTGGGCTCGGAAGATGGCGTGGGGCGTGAGCCTAAACGTCGAGTCGGGAGGTTGACATTCCAAACCGGCTATTCGAGGGCGGGCCCTCCTCGTAGCATAATAGGGCTATACCCTGGGAAGGTGTCGCGGGACCTTCCAGTAGGAGAGAATCCAGCTGCGGCGCCGACCTTCGGTACTCAGTTCTGCGAAGCTGACGGGAACTACCCCGCCACAGATTTCAGGGCTCCTGGTTGGGTCCGCCCTCCTAGGTCATGGTGGGCGGAGTTGACCAATTATATTCTCAATCATTTTGAGGGGGAATTAGAGAGGTTGAACCTCTATGAGGCCGTCAGGGCGACCTGCTACGGCATCGAGATGAAGGTGGCGTGCTTCTACGCCATTCTTGAGTTGTACTGCCCAGCCTCGGGGACTTTCTTCACCCCGGTTGGTGAATTGGGCATGGCCCTGCATGAGATGCGAGAGATCTCTGCTTTGCCCTTCGGGTCTCTTCCATATGAAGAGTATTTTCCGTGTGAGGCGGAGCTGGCCCTCTTGGAGAAGCAAGAGCCTGCTTTGCTTGAGACATATCGGGAATTGATGTGCCACCTGCACATTTGTTCCAGCATCCATACTGGTGGTAAGGGTAGCTCGAAGAGCTTAAAGAGCTGGGGGAACTACTTGTTCCCGGATATGACTAGTGCGCCCGAGGCAGCTCATTGCGGAGTTGTTGAAGAGGACATCTTGGCAAGGATGGAGGTGCATGCTGAAAAGGACATCGTCGTGACAGAAGATGATGGTCCTTTCGAGAAGGGTGATGTTCTTCGGAGCTTTCACCATCAAGCCCGTTGGCCTATGTCTCGCAAGGCGTTGCTGGCCGGATTCTTAACCATCTGGTTAAAGAAGTGTGTCGTGCCTTCTTCTTCGGGTGACATTGTCCACCCGAATGTGCTGCTGCCTGCTGTCCGCTTGGTCCATGGCCACCGTCTGGGTCTTCTCCCGGCCATGGTGTGTTGTATCCAGAGGGGCCTTCGTGTACTGACGGAGGCTTTCTGCAGGCCAATGGCGTCAAGGCGAGGGAAGGGTGCCGTCCTGCCTCGTGACGGACCCAATCCTAGGGTAGGTTTACCGTACACCTACTTGATGGCGTGGTTCGCCTTGCACTGCCCTACTTTAATTGGAGCTGGGGAGGACCCTCCGCAGGGTGTTCAAACGGCGCTTCTCCGTCGTTTTGAAGGCTGTTTGTGGCAGAAAACTTATGTGGCCGAGGCCCGTAAGTTAGTGCGTCGTTATGACGTTTACAGCCTGTTCCGCTGTTTTCCTCGCCTGCGGGGTGCGGGATACAACGAGGAATTCCGTGATGTGGAATCAGGTCGGTCCCCCATGAGTCGGGGTATTTTCGAGTGGCTGGTCTGTATCCGGCCCTCGCATCTGCTGTACCGGAGTGGGGATACCTGCTACATGGAGCCCTACATCCCGAGCCGGTTCGCCCGCCAATTTGGGTATGACCAGTTGTATGTGGGCAACCCGAATCCGGACCTGGCTTTCCTGGGGAGCCTTATTGATGGGGCTCGTGCTTGGCGGTTCTTTACCGCGGATGACACTGGAGCGTGGCTACGCACGCCGTTGAGGGATCCCGGCCTATGGACGACCCTGTGTTTCTGCCAATGGTATGCAGCTTCGAATTCCACGCCTCCTGAATTCAATGCCAATAGTTCTGGTGTGAAGTTGATTTCTCATCGGATGAGGCAGAAGGCTTTGGATAAGAAGGAGGGCAAACGAGTCCGTGTTCCTGGCATAGAGGAGTTCATCGCTGTAGATGACAGCGAGGCTTCTGATGCGGGGAGCCCTCGCTTCGAGGCAGAGACAAGGGCTGATGCCCACAAAGCTGGTGCTCATGAAGCCGGGTCTGGTGTAATGGGGACAGCTCCCCCACAGCATGTGGAAGAAGTGGAGGAAGAGGACTCTGAGGTCCACTTCAAAAGGAAGCGTGGGAGTGGATCCCGTAGGAAGTCGTCGGCGAAGAAGCCCCGTCGCCAAACTCCTACCATTGTGGTGGAGGGCGACCTCCCTACGGCGCCACCTTCTGCTGCTTTATTAGTGGCTGAGTCGTCGGTTGCTGAACCGACTACTGGTAAGATTGGTCCCATCTAATATGCCTTTAGCGCGCTTTACATAACTCATCATTTGCTTTTTGTTGCAGGAGCTGAGGCAGTTGGAGAGCAAGGGGAGCACTACGATCCCCTGTTCACTTATGGAAGTGCAGCTGGTTCCTTTGCTCGCTCGGAGGAGTCTGGAGGTCATGCAGCCGGTATTGGCCCTTCGGGCGCTGGGACTTCTAGAGGAAGTCCTATGACATCCAGCTCTGCCGGGTGGTCTGCGGAGGAATCGGCGAGTGGGCCGGCCATCCGCGTTGAGTCTGGTAAGAACTTTTCGATGGGACCCCTGGATTCCGATGCGGCTGACGAGGTGACATCGGCCTTTGGTAAGACTAAGATCTCTTGGTCCTCGCCTATTTGTTGCATCTCCTTTTTGACCTTGGTTTTGTTGCAGGTATTCGTCCCCAAGGTGCATCAGCTTCGAAAGAAGCGGAGGGTTTTCCTGAAGGGTCAAAGGGCGATATGAGCGCTTCGACCGGGGCAGACGCAGCTGTGTTAGACGCGCTGTATGGCGACCTGCCTTTTTATCAGCCCAAATCAGCGGAGGGCCCTGAGGTTGAAGAGGCGGCAGTCCCGGAGGTACCCTCACTTCCAGTCACATCAACGAGTGAGGTGCAGACTGTTTTGCCGAATACGGCACTGAGGGTGATTGTGAGCCCTACCTCCCCGACGCTGGTAGTTGAGCCTGCTGCTCAGGAGGTGGTTGCCAGTCCTACCTCCGCGGTGGCTGGCGTGCTGGTGTCGCTGAGGACTCCGCCGAGGTCACCTTTGGCTTGCCCTGCTGCAGTCGATGTTCCCGCTTCTTCTTCTGTGGCGGTGTCGACTGGGTTGGTAGATTACTCCGAGGTTGTCTCAAGGGTCGATGAAGCTGAGAATGACTTTATCGGTAATCTGGTCGACAGCTTCTATAACAGTTTGGAGCAGACTATCGGTCTAGTCTTGAAGGGCTCGCCTGTGCCATTTTCGAAGCTAAAGATGGTCCTCTCCCGTGGCATTGAGTGTATCCGGGACTTTGAGGGGTACCATCAAGCTGCTGCTCTAGAGCTCCTGGTAGATGACCTTGAGAAGGACGTGGAGGAATGGCGCCATTTCCATCGTTCCGACGCAGCGTCTTTGGCTGATGAACGGCTGGCCCGTCTTGTCGCCCAGAAGCGCGAGGCTCAGCTCGCTGCTCAAGAGGCTGTTGAGGCTATCTCCTCTGACTTGAGGTCCTTGGAGGCAGAGGAAGCAGAGGTTGGGAGTGCAATTGATGCTTCCAACAGTGCTCTTCTTGACGCTGAAGATAAGATCAAGAGGGCTGAAGAGATGATCCGAAAGGCAAATCTCCTCTTGTCGAGGGCTACACAGATGCGTCATGAAGAGTCTACGCGGCTTAAGCAGCTCAGGGCTCGAAGTGAGGAACTGGCGGAGCGGAAGTCATCACAGAGGGCGACTTTGGCGGAGACCGAGGCTCGTCTGGCTCAGGCGGTGGACTTCGATGAGGCGGAGCTAAGATCACAGGCGCTGGCCCAGGCTGAAGATGACAGGAGGACGCGGCTAGCTTCGCTCGGAGATCGAATCCGATCTTATCATGTACGCCTATAGGCTCCTCCATGTATCCCATCTTTTTGGATTTAATAGAAAAATTTTTCTTTTGTCGTCTATTGCTTAGATAATGAGACATGACTGTCTGTTGGTTCAGAGGTTGCAGTAACATAACCGAATGGGACGTTGCCAGTCTCGAGGTTAGCCCTTTGCGGGGCTTAAAAGGAAGGGAGATACTTGCCTTTTGTAAATGTCAGCAAGCATCGAGATTGAGACTTAGCTGTCAGCTGGTTCAGAGGTCGCAATGACATAACCAATTTGAGACGCCACTAGGCTCAATGGTAGATGAAACTTGGCTATCTGCCAGTTCAGAGGTCGCAATGACGTAACTGGTTGAGAAGCTACCAAGCTTCAATCAATAGGTGATACTCGTCTTTTGTAAATGTCAACGAGTATCGAGACCTGTCTTTTGTAAATGTCAACAGGGCTCGGGATTGAGACTTAGCTGTCTGCTGGTTCAGAGGTCGCAATGACGTAACCAATTGAGACGCTACTAAGCTCAATGATAGATGAGGCTTGGCTATCTGCCAGTTCAGAGGTCGCAATGACGTAACTGGTTGAGAAGCCACCAAGCTTCATAATAGGTGATACTCGTCTTTTGTAAATGTCAACGAGTATCGAGACCTGTCTTTTGTAAATGTCAACAGGGCTCGGGATTGAGACTTAACTGTCTGCTGGTTCAGAGGTCGCAATGACGTAACCAATTGAGACGCCACTAAGCTCAATGGTAGATGAGGCTTGGCTATCTGCCAGTTCAGAGGTCGCAATGACGTAACTGGTTGAGAAGCCACCAAGCTTCAATCAATAGGTGATACTCGTCTTTTGTAAATGTCAACGAGTATCGAGACCTGTCTTTTGTAAATGTCAACAGGGCTCGGGATTGAGACTTAGCTGTCTGCTGGTTCAGAGGTCGCAATGACGTAACCAATTGAGACGCTACTAAGCTCAATGATAGATGAGGCTTGGCTATCTGCCAGTTCAGAGGTCGCAATGACGTAACTGGTTGAGAAGCCACCAAGCTTCATAATAGGTGATACTCGTCTTTTGTAAATGTCAACGAGTATCGAGACCTGTCTTTTGTAAATGTCAACAGGGCTCGGGATTGAGACTTAGCTGTCTGCTGGTTCAGAGGTCGCAATGACGTAACCAATTGAGACGCCACTAAGCTCAATGGTAGATGAGGCTTGGCTATCTGCCAGTTCAGAGGTCGCAATGACGTAACTGGTTGAGAAGCCACCAAGCTTCATGATAGGTGATGAGGTCTCGTTTGCACGAGGGAACCACTGTCATAGGTTTAATGTTAACATAACAGTGGGATATATGTGGTCCTACCATTCTATGGATGAGAATTGGTAAGTGACTTTGGAGATCTCGTTCTCACGAGGAGAAATGAGGGGACTGCTGTCATAGGTTTAATGTTAACGTAACAGCGGAGTATATGTGGTCCTACCATTCTATGGATGAGAATTGGTAGGTGATTTTGGAGAGGGAATCAAATGGGAGCAGGTCCCTTGGGATTTTAAGCAAACCCCCAGCTACCAACAGGTTTGATATGCTTGGAGAAAGAGAGAGGCTCTCTTTGTGCGCATTCCGGACGCGCGGATCTCGATCAGAGGTGTAATGTTAACTTGATCGAGAGCAAGATCCTTGATTAAGGATAGTACTTCTTTAAGAATTTGCCATTGATCGGCATCATGAGTAGGTCGCCACCTGCATTCATAAGGCGGTATGCCCCGTTTGAATAGACTGTCTCTATTACAAACGGTCCTTCCCATTTAGGCTGAAATTTGCCTTTGGTCTTGTGCGTCATAATCATCGGTCGTCTGACGGCTAAGACCAGGTCTCCTTTATGGAAGATTCTCTGCTTGACCTTTTTATTGAAGGCTTTTGACATCCGAGCCTGATATAACTCGATGTGTTGCTGAGCTTGTAGCCGCTTCTCGTCTAGGGCTTCGAGCTCTTGAAGACGCAGGCGATCATTGTCTTCTGATGTCATCTTAGTAGTCAGGGCTACTCGCAATGATGGCACCTGGATTTCCAATGGGATGACCGCTTCGCACCCATATACCAGGGAGAAAGGCGTATTGCCTGTCGGTGTCCGAACCGTAGTTCGGTAGGCCCAAAGGCATTCCCGAGCTTTTCGTCCCAATCTCGCTTATTCGAGGAGACAAACTTCTTGAGCAGCTTGATGATTGTCTTGTTGAATGCCTCTGCCAAGCCGTTGGCGGCAGGATTGTAGGCGGTTGAAGCCACATTCTGAATTCGGTATTTATCGCAGAACCGATAGAACCCTTGGCTTACGAACTGGGGACCATTGTCATGGATGATCCGTCTGGGTACACCAAATCGATGGATGACCTGGTGTTTGATGAAGCTAACCAGATGGGAGGTTTTGACTTCGGCCAATGGTATGGCTTCTGCCCATTTCGAGAAGTAATCGGTTATTGCCAGGATAAACCGGTGACCTCTTGCCGAAGAGGGGCTAATTGGCCCTACGACATCAGTTCCCCATGCTTCAAATGGCCATGAAGCAACAGTAGGGTGGAGCAACTCCGAAGGTTGGTGTATGAAGTCTGCATGGACTTGGCACGCCTTACACCTTCGTGCATATTGGGTGGCATCGGCTATCATGGTCGGCCAGTAGTACCCAAGTCTGTGCAGCCTGTCTTTAAGCTTTGGACCCGGCTGGTGAGCTCCGCAAATGCCATCATGTGCTTCTTTAAGCACTTCCTGTGCCTCTGAATGGGAAAGGCAACGGAGGAGGACACCGTCATATGAACGACGGTAGAGTGTCTTCAAAGTGGGATCATAGTAGAAACGGAGCGACCTTCGTCTGATGGACGCCGCTTCTTTGGGATCGTCTGGAAGCAGACCGTGCAGAGCGTAGTCAATGAGGGGGAAGCGCCAATCCCTCGGCTCAAGATCCACGGAGATATTATGGACCTCTTGGATCCTTAGCATATGCTTGGAGCATACGAGATGCCGGGTTGCGACTGTGAGGTGATACTCGGTATCGGCCGGTAAGGCTAGCGTCGTCGCTAATGCAGCGAGAGCATCCGCCTTGGTATTTTGAGATCGGGACACATGCCCGATGTAGAAGCCTTCAAACAGGCTAGCCAGTTCGATGGCTGCATGATAGTAAGGCACCAAGTCCTCATGGCGGACTTCATATTCACCTTTTACCTGGCTAATGATCAGTTTTGAATCGCCATAAGTTTCAAGATAGCGTACCCCCATTCCGTGGGCGAGCTGAAGACCAATGAGCAGAGTATTGTATTCCGCTACATTATTAGAGCATGACTCTGTCAAGGAGAACGCTCTGGGAAGGATATGATCCTGTGGGGAGATGAACACAACCCCCACTCCGGCAATAATCTTTCCTTTGGGGCCCATCCGCGATGCTCCGTCGAAGAACATCTGCCATACTTCTTCTACTGAGGTAGCATTAGATTCGAAGACCTCATCAGGGATGTCTTCGTGAAGCTTTGAATATTCCGGGACTGGATGCGCAGCCAAGAACTCTGCAAGGGCTTGACCTTTAACCGCCTTTTGAGGGGTAAAGGTTATGTCGTATTGGGACAATAGCAGTGCCCATTTAGCCAACCTTGAGTTCAACGACCCTGGCTTCGTCATGAGAAGACGTAAAGGGTTTACCCTGGAGATGACATGTATGGTTTGGCCAACCAAATAATGTCGTGTCTTCTGGACAGCGAAGACGAGAGCTAAACACTCTTTCTCAATAGGATTGTACCGAGATTCCGCTCCTATGAGAGTTCTACTCAGATAATAAATGGCCTGCTCATGGCCATTGTCGTCCTTCTGAGCGAGGAGGGCGCCGAGGGAATAATCCAGGGCTTTCACATAAAGCAAGAATGGTTTCCCTGATGTAGGGGCCACCAAGACTGGAGGTTTTGTGAGATACCTCTTAATGTCTTCATAAGCTTCTTGACAAGCTCGATCCCATATGAAGGCAGTACCCTTCTTCATTAGTCGGGTAAATGGTTGGCAACGGCCCGATAGATTTGCTATGAATCTTCTGATATAGGCTAACCTGCCTTGTAAGCCTCTGAGCTCTTTGAGGTTCGTTGGTGGATGCATGTCCTGGATGGCTTTGACTTTGTCTGGGTCTAGATGGATTCCTTTTGATGTGATAATGAACCCAAGGAATTTGCCGCTGGATACTCCTAAAAAGGATTTTGTCGGGTTCATTTTCAACTGATGAGCCCGCATTATGTCGAACATCGTTCTCAGATCGTGAAGATGTTCATCTTTGCTGCGGCTTTTGACGGCAATGTCGTCAACATAGCATTCCACCGTCTTTCGGAGATGGTCGCAGAAGATCATGCTCATCGCCCGCTGGTAGGTTGCTCCGGCGTTCTTCAATCCGAAAGGCATTACAGTGTAGCAGTATACCCCCAAAGGCGTTCGGAAAGAAGTATGCTTCTCGTCATCGGGATACATCTTGATCTGATTGTACCCTGAGAAGCCGTCCATAAAAGACATCCTCTCGAACCCGCATGTGTTGTCAATCATGACATCAGTGATCGGCAGTGGGAATTCATCTTTGGGACAGGCCGTATTGAGATCACGGTAGTCGATGCAGATACGTATTTTCCCATTCTTCTTGAGGACAGGGACTACGTTAGCCACCCAATCTGGATGTTGTTCCTCCCGGATGAAGCCACAAGCAATGAGCTTATGAACTTCGGCTTCAATAGCCTCCATGATGTTTGGGCGGAACCGACGTTGTTGTTGCTTGACTGGCTTAACGTCGGGCTTGATGTTTAGACGGTGCATAGCGACCTGTGGATCGAGTCCAGGCATATCTTCATAGCTCCAGGCGAAGACATCTATATACTCTTTTACGAGCATTATCAATTCTTCCTTTTCGATAAGTGATAAGCTTTCACTTATGAAAATAGGCTTGGGGTGATCTTGACTGCCCAAGTTGACTTGGATCACCTTGTCTTCGGTAGGTGGCTCGCGCAGCTCGAACCGCTTTTCCCATTGGAGGCTTAATTGCTGGGCCCAAGATTCCTCATCAGCAGCTTCCGCAGGTCCCAATTGACTGCCCGAGGTCATATTCACAGTGAGGCCGTTGAACATTCCTCCTATGCTGATGTCAGAGTCCCATTCGGCAGATGAGTCTGACTGTGATGGAATTGGCTCGTCGTCTTTGACTTGAACCGTTACTGATGATGTGGGTGTAACATAACCCAACCCCCTGCGTGTACTATCATAGTAATTTGCAGGTTTCCCTTTCGGGACAGCATTACGCATCAGACCGCGTCTTCCCTTTCCGAAGTTCAGGCCGCCTGCCTGCTTCAAGTCATATCCCATCTTCTCCATAATATGGTGTGCCGGTTGCGCATAATGGAAGAACTGTGGGGCTTCTGAGTCCGAGCTTGAATCTGTAGGTGCAGATCCCCGTGGCTGGGTTCTACCGAAGATTATCGGCAACTGACCTTGTTTGGATGGAGGGATCACCAGCGTGGCCCCTTCTATAACCTCCACAGATGTAGTAGCCGAACTTGGCCCATGTACGGGCATGTGCAGAGAGCCGTTCATGATGGATTTAGTCGACTCGATGCTCGCAGGATAATCAAAAGAAATATTATCATTAATTATCCACTCGCCTTCCTCATCAGAAGGGATCTTACATCGGGGATTATTAAAGCATGCTACTATTGGTTCGCCAATCAAAATGACTGGCGTGCCCATTTCGGATTCCGAATCCGCCTCATTGCCACTTTCATCACTGTCTGGCAATGGTTCTCCCGGCGTTCCACTAGCCTCTTGATATAGGAGAGCATCTGTGAAATAATTTTCCACCCCCTTGAAGGGCTGCTTCTCAGCGAAGACAGTTCGTACTGTCGCATCATCCTCAACATACTTGAAGCACTGATGGAGAGTGGATGGAACGATCCAGTTGGCATGAATCCATGGTCGTCCAGTAGCAGGTTGTATGATGTGTCCGCGTCAATGACATAGCATGTCACTTCTGACTTCAGGCTTCCGATTCTGCAGCGAAGCCGAATCTTTTCAAGCGGATGGCTGCTCCCGGCGTTAAAACCGTATATTGTAGTGGTGGTCGCAGACAGCCTGTACAGTGGTATACCGAGGAAGTAGAGGAGCCTTTTGGGGATGATGCTGAGCGCAGACCCCGGATCGACTTGCATCCTTTCAATACAGGTTGAACCGATATATCCGGTATAGTACAGAGGTCGATCATGCTTGTTGTCTTTGAGAAGCATATCTTCCGCCGTGAAGGTAATGGCAGGTACCTTTGACTGTGCGTGATGGCACTCTGAGCAGGAAGGCCGCATCTCATCACCAGGGATCTCAGGCATGCATGTCAGAAAGGACTCTGAGTTGGCTAGCGCATCTCTGAGTGCCTCTCTTGTCTCTTTAGAGAGACGAAGAAGCTCGTGTATTGTGATACGAGCCGGGATATTGGCTAAGTGGGCCAATATATCAAAGCGAAAGGGCGTGGCTAGCCCTTGGCTTGGCGGTTTCTTCAACACATGGTCGAACCGCACTTCCTTAGGCTTCTCTTTCCCTTTGGTCAGAACTGGAGTGGATGTCGGCATTGGTACTGACGCCGTTTGTTGCTGTATCTCGTCAGTAGGCTTGTCATACTGCCTTTGATATGACTTTCCAGACCGGGTGCCCGTCTGTTGAGGCGCATCTGCCTGCGCCGTACAGGCATGCTTTTCTTCTTCAGAATCGCTGAGGGAAGCCGAAGTAAGATTACCATCGTCTGGCAGGACAGAGATGACATTGCAGGACTTGCCCTTTTTACTGGAGTCCTTCGACGTCTGCTGTACGTCTTGGATGAGGTCGGGGTGTATCCACATAACTTCCCCTGTCTCCAATGTCACGGGGATGAGACCCTTATTGTTTTGAGTCATGGCTGGAGGATGCTTGAGTTCCAACCGCGGCATCGGGGCTGGATAGGTCCCGTCAGGAACTGTGACCTTCTGGGCAGTGCCGAACTCAAGAGTCACCATATTGGCAGTGACTTTCTTCTGCTCCGTCTTCAGTGTGAGGACTCCAGCGTCGACCAAGGCTTGAATTCTATCCTTAAGAACATAGCACTTGTCAGTAGGATGATGGACCATCCTATGATAAAGACAGTATTTGGGGTCATTTGTGCGCCCTATCTCATTAGGACGCCGAGCATCTGGCAGCTTCATCTTATTCCCTTTATGGAGCAGATGGAATATCGTGACCACCTGATCATCTCTGAAGGAGTACTGCTTAGGAGGGAATTTGGGCTCCTGATTGTTGAAGCTGCTCTTTTTGGCCTTTGACTGCATGTCCTCGGTCAGCTCGGCAGACATAATTTCCTTCCCCTTAGCTGGGGAAGACTGTGGGAGATCGCTACGCCCTTTGTTGCTCGCACCCCATTTGCTTCTAGGGATGGATGGCTCGAACTTCTTAGCCCACTTCTCGGCTATCTCAGCTTGTTCGACCAATTCTTTCCAAGTATGGGCTTTGACAGCCCCCATGCGAACTTCTACTTGATCCAAGAAGTTGTGTCTGCATGTCTGTAAGAGCATGGGTAATGGCATCCCTGCTGGGCACATCAGGGATAGATTTCTGAATCGTTCAATGTATTCACGGACGGATTCGCCTTTCTTCTGCACGGTGGAAAGGAGCTTGTCCATGGTCACTTCGGTGTCGTCCTCATAGAAGCGAGAGAGGAACCGAGTTTCCAGGTCGATCCAGGAATTGATAGAGCCCGGGGGGAGACTGCGAAACCAGTCAAACGCCACTCCTTTCAAGGTGCCGATGAACAACCTAGCCATGATGGCGTCGTTGCTTAAAACATTACCGGTCTGGGACCGAAAATAGTAGATGTGCTGATTAGGTGAGCTCTTACCATCATATGTATGCAATGTTGGTGGTTTGAACTTTGGCGGATATGACACCGAATCCCATTCCAGTGGGTAAGGACGGATTACCCCCACTTTCTTCAATTCATCCTTCTGAGCCAGGGATGAAATTTAAGCTTGAAGGCCCTTAAGGACTTCGGCATCCAGGGAAGAGCCTCCCTTAGATTTCTCCGTCTTGGGCGGATCGTTGCTGAGGTGTCCCTCCTCGTCATGATTACTCCCGGTGTCATCATTCCGGTTGCTGAGGAGCTGAGCGAGCATCTGTTGAATATTGTCCAGGGCCTCTTGCTGAGTTCTAAAGGTCTGCTCCTGAGCTTCCAAACGCCGACGAAGGTCGTCATTGGCGTTTTCGGCCATATTGACCGATGCTTTGTCCGTTCGCACCGAACTGACTGTCGCTGAAGAGGCATACCCGCTGTCTTCATCTTCTCCATCGGATGATTGGGGTGACCGCCTGAGTTGTGGCACGGTTGGGACCGTCGAGGAGGAAGGCTGCTCATAATTATAGGGTATCGCCACCCTGGATCTGGTGGTTCGAAAAACACCTTCTTCGCGCACCAAGACTTCACCTAAGCCCGGGCTATAATCTGGATCTGGGGAGCCGAAAGGGGTGTCGTCAGAGGCTTGACTTCTTTCGCGCAGCTCTCGCCCCCTTCCGGTCATATTGACGGATGCAGAGGCTGGATCCGGTGGCCCGCTCCTTTTGGGATGCCTCATCGGGACGCGCGCAGACAGTCGATCAAAGACTGATCGCCGGTATGGAGCAGTGGCGAGGGTGGGTCGTAACCGACACTGCATAGAATGGACCATCACCAACCGGCATTCACATCGTCGAAGACAGGAGGAAGTAGCCTGGAAATGCTTCAATCTCCGCTTGTCCGCCAAGAATTCTCGCAGGTCGGCCCTGTAGGGGCCTGAACAGTCTGGTATATGGGACAACGCATCGTTCCCCTTATTCCTGCGGAAAGGATTAGCACCGTATAGTGCTCTGGTTTTAGCCTCGCGGCTGTAAACCCGATGAGTACGCCGAGATACAACAGCCTTGCTTGTGAGGACAGGGCTAGCAGTAGGCATTGCTGCTCTAGGTGACGGGATAATCGCCGTCTTGACTTTATGGTTGGCAGCATTGTTGGCGCAGGCGGGCATCTTGCCTTTTTCCTCATAAGAGAGGCGCGGATTTGGCGTGGCTACGCCTGAAGCTTCAGCAGAGGACCTCTGTTTAGGCTTCCATATCCGTTTTGGCAGAGGATGCATAGGTTCGCAAGGAACCTGAATAGCCACAAGCGGGGCTGCGGGGTGTTGGCAAAATTCTGCCTCTGGTTTCTGATTTGAAACCTTGGTCATGAAGATCTTCCCGTGCTTCCGTGCTCGAAGCATCAAGCCACCCCCAGAGAGGACTTCTTCAAATCTTCTTTGATCGATCTGGATAACCAGGTTCTCAAAAGTGCAGGATCTGGGCTGCGGACATGTTTCCTTGTTGCGCCAGAGAACTGCGGCAGGTTTGCAGAGAACCTTTTCCATCTCCGCAGAGATTTTACTTGAAGATTTAGCCAGAGAAGATCTGGCTGCACCGGCTTTTCTGAATTCAGAGATAGACCCGAAGGTCTGTTCGTCGCATTGCGACACTTGATTCTCAGCAGAGGAGAATACAATCCCCAGCGGAGTCGCCATCTTGTTTTCCATTATGTTTGCAAAGGGGGAAAACTTACAAATAAAAAGTTTGAGGAGCTAAATTACAAGTATTCTTAAAAAAGATTACAAGTAGATCTCCTCAGAGATTCTGGAGAAGTGTGCCGATAGGAGTCTGGTCAGCGCGCGACCACTTTGTCCCTTTGACGATGCGAGCGATGAGATTCCCTTCTCGCCTGGTTCCGGGAATCAGAGAATAGAGAGTTGGTAGAACCCTCTTACTGCTTCTCAAAATCGCCTCCAATTAGGAATTCCTTCTCGCCTGGTTCCGGAGATTCCTTGAGAAGAAGAACGATGATAGGGCATCAACACCCTAGATAGATGATTGGTAGTCAAAAGTGCATTTTTATCATCATATTTATCATCACATTTTCATATTTATTCATTTAATTCTGCACATTTATTAATAATTTGTAATTTATTGTGTGCAGGCCTCGAATTATTATTTTTATAATAAATAAAGCTTAATGAAGCCCAAAAGCCCATATTTGAAGCCCAAGAGTCAAAGTGCAAATATCAATTGTCAAGATGCAATTATGCAAGGGCTAAAGTTGCAATTATTAAAGATGAGGGAAGGATAGAATTCTACCCAACCCTAAACTCTTGCAGGATGAAGATAAAAGCCAAGAGAGTGCAAAGATAAAAATTCAAAGAATTCGGATTCAGACTGTACACGTTTTAGTGTTTAAATCATAACTTTTGTTACAGTTATGCAAATCCAATGATTCAAGATGCGCCAGAAAGAAGACTTGAAGACCTAAAACTCTTATGTTGATCAAACTTTCCAATTCAATCCGCAGATAAGCTAATTTCGGCGATCAACATGATAAGAAGTTGCAGGACAGATTTGAATTTCTATGGATAAGTGCAACAAGTCTGGAGATAAGATCTTTTTGGGAGAGTTGTACTAGGACTCTACATCTTCCAACTCCTATAAATATCCCTGCAGATGCAACACAGAAATCGTCCAGCGAAGAGCCAAGGGCCAAAATTAGGGTTTCTTCTAGGGTTTTCTTCTTAGTTAGGTTTTTGTTTTTTTTATTTTAAAGAGAGAGAGAGAGGATTATATTGAGCGTGACACCGATGTATCTTCTCTTCTCTGCCATTGATTAAAGCAATAAAGGTAATTAATTTTCTTTTGTTCTTTATTCTTATGTGTTACTTTTATTTTGTTTTTCTTTTCTTTTTCTCTGTGATCTTGTGGTTGTTGATGAACATGCAAGTGGATTCCAAAAGCACGTATAACTAAGCTCTGTGAGAACCAGCGATAGTTCATGAAGACGTCTCCTCCAAGCTACGCATCACTTCGTTCTTGATACGCTTGACGATATAATGTGCACAAGGATTGAGCTCGAGTTTATGATCTATTCGTGGAACGCCTCCTAAGCAAGGTAGAACATGTAAGGTTTTCACGTTCTTTCTTCAACCAAACTCAAGTAAGTTTTCTTTTCTTTTCGTTTCTTTTCTTTTCTTTTTTGTAGAATAAATACAACTCATCTCCATATTCTTTTCTATCACCCATTGTAAATACCACTAATTAATAATAAAAAGATAATTTTTAGAGATAACTTGCTTAACGCTTCCATCGCAGTCCCTCCTTGAGGATCACGACCCGCATAGCCCTGCTACCGCGGATTAGAACTGAGACTTGCACATCATATTCTTACAACTAAAATATTATCTTTTGTGTGCAGGAAATCTCAGTCAACAAATTGGCGCCGTTGCCGGGGAGGGACGGTAAGTTATTCTCTAATAAAAAATATTTTTTATTAACTAATTCTTTATTCTTTTCTGTTTGCAGGTTTGGAGAACAGAAAACAGAAACATAGCAGCAGCAGTGGACATATTGCTATTCTGTGCCTCTGCCCTCGAAGGCAGAGCATCAGAACCCACTGTTTTGCTGCGGATCCGCGGCCAGAGCCGCGGAAACGCGGCAACAGTGGTGAATTACTGATCCAATTTTTTGCAGGGTGCTTCAGATTAAAAATTCTGCTTTCTGCTCTGTTCTGATTTGTTCTGTGATATACCTGTAAATTGCTAATAATTCAACAGTAAATTATTGGTTGTTAAAAATAAAATTTGATTAGACGTTTGTATATTAGGCACGTGTCTTTTCAATTATTTTTATTTACTGTTGAAGAGTGCTGGAGACGCAAGGTACGTACGCATTGCATGTAGAATAGGATTCATCTCTTGGTTGATTTTCTGCTTTGAGTGATTCTTATCTATTTATCTTGTACACTTGCACTAATTCATCTTAAGGGCATAACCTATAAATAAGATAAGGTGGGGATTTCATCACCCTTCCTTAGCCCAAAAATCATATCCCGAGCACTCACTAACCCAAGCCTAACATAAAAATTAGTAGACGTTGGCCCTAGGGACATCTCGGACTCAATAGGAGATTATCCTAAGGAAGAAAAGTGCTGGAAGTTGACTCTTGCTAAATCAGTGTCTAGAAAAGGGATTGAGGGCCGAAAGCCCGAAGATTGGTGGTTATTTAATTAAGGAACGTCTTTGACGGAAAACCTCCCACCACTCTTGCCCTGACCTGGCTGATTAACTTGTGGTCAAAGTCTGCACCCGACCTCCCGTGGACAGTCTAACCAGTTAGGAGTCGTCTAGGTCATAGGTCTACCCTAACTTAGGTTAGAATTTTTCTTTTTTTTTGTTTGTTTATTTGTTTGTGTTGTTTGTGTTGGTGTGATATGGCATATAATAATAATTCCAATTTTAATCCATATTACACCCCTAACTATTATTCGGATATTACCAACCCGGCATACCCTAACTTTGACCAATCTAGTGTGCCGGAATGGTCTTATCCGAATGAATATAACCCACACCCTCCATCTTATGACTATAATTTTCATAATAATTTCAACTCTTCACAGAGTTCATGGGGTTTCGAGTCCCCTGAGTCTAATGCTCAACCTAATTGTCCTTCATATCCATCTAGTCCACATTTTTCCCAAGATTCATACTCAGATCCACCCATTCAGAATAGAAATCCATCTATCTTGGAAATGATGAGTAGAAATGAGTCCAAGCAAAAATCACCATCAATTTTAGACATGATGATACGTGAGTCCACCGACTCACAACTTTATCACGACTACCCTTCCTATTTTCAAGTCCAATCAGAACAAGAAGCACCTATCGACTATGAAGGGATGCTAGCTGCCATGACCGAGGCTAAATTAGCCCGTGATCATGACATAGATTTGATGGTTCAATGTTTACGTTCTCACCGTCCGGCTGATTCTGATATCGCTGACCACTCTTTTAAAGCCGACGAACCAAGTTGCTTTGGACAACAAGATTCTAATTCAGTACCATCATGTGAACTTGCCGAATCTTCAAATTCTAATAACTTGGCAAGTTTTTCCTTTCCCGAATTAGAACTTGAACATGACCTAGATTCTCACAATCTCTTTACTTCTGAAACTGATTGTACAATTCTGACGGAAGATGTTGACCTTAGTTTTGAAGAATTGTATGGCGATGAGCTAGAATTCCTTAATATTGGAAGTAAAGAGATATCATCCATATTAGGTCATATTCCATTGTGGGAAGAAGATTGTGGACTTGAGTTTCAATTTCTTGACTTGGACCCAATTCTTGAACCGAGCCCGACTCCTGAGCCCTTACTTGATTTGAGCCTCTTCCCTGAGTCGGTATTCGTTCCCGCACCCATAATGTCCAAGTCAATAATTCCATCTTTTCATACTCCATTTTGGGCCAAGGAGGTTGACACAATTGACTCTGAAATTTATTATGAAATTTGGAAATTTGATGGGGTGGAAATTCTAAAAAATAATTATACATATATTTTAGTGGGTTATGTAAAGGAAAATTCTGGTAAGTTCCACCAACTTTTATGTTATCTTGATTGGGTAGCAACGCTTGGCCCAATTAGACCACCACCGGAACCACCCCCTAAGGTAATTTTCTGCCTTCCCTTGTTCTTTTTCATGCATATATGCATACATTCATACATTGAGGACAATGCATGAGATAAGTGTGGGGGTGGGCTTTACTAACATACTAACATAGGTAGAAACTAACAAAAAAAATTGCTAAAAAAAAAAATTAAAAAAAAATTTTTTTTAAAAAAAAAATGTTATAAAAAGGACAATATTTTGACTTATCTTTTGAAAGAAATCTAAGTTAGTTTTAAGAATTAGGAAAATCATGATTAGGATTTCTAAAAACTTGGTCAAAATAAATAAATTGTTGAATTTTTAAGTATAGGAGAGAAATTGAATAAGTAGTTAGTCTTAATTTTTACCTTAATGAAATGTGCATACCTAATGCATATCTAGGATTCTAAGACAAAGACCCTTATGCCTCATATATATATTAAAAAAAAAAAATCACCAATTAAGCTGGATACATGTGCCTCAAGAAGCATGAGTATTCACGCCTAAAGGTGAGTTCAAAAAAAATATATATAAAATTAAATCCTTAGTTTTGGGGCCTAGTTCACTCGAATTTGAGTCCGCGGGGTGTTTTCTCACCTGGTGCCCTAAAGCCGACCGGTTTGGGAGTCATCGACTTTAAGTTCGTTACATGGGTGGATTAGAAAGCCTAATAAAACTAAAAAAAATATTATATATGTATTAACACATCTAATAGTCAATTAGTTAGGTATGAGGGCCTCAAGAAGCCTTGATACTTACACGAAAGAAAATTAGATGAGTTATACATATTAAAAAAAAGAAAAATAAATATATAAAAATAATAATAATAAAGAGGCATGAGAGTCCAAGTTAAGGAATTCCTAGTAAAATTCATAAGGATGCATATGATTTTTGGTAACGAAAAAGACTATACACAAATTCGATTTTGATCCTTACTTAAAATGAATAACAATTCACTTTATAAAGACTAAGTTTGAAGAATGAATAAAAATGAGGATCCTAAAAACTTATAGACTACTTAGTCTTTTCAAAAGTATTTCAAATATTTTTTCTTTTTATGGATTTTGTGGGTGTAATCCGCTGAAAACCCTCACGAGACAACACTCGTCCTCTAGGGTAACCTAGAGGTTTAACGGCTTGTTGCACGTGCTAAGTGCAATCGTGATTCCTATGAAAGTGAGTTAGGTTAGATTAATTTTTCTTTCCTCTTTCTTTTTCTTTGTTTTTACTCGAGGACGAGCAAAAAGATAAGTGTGGGGGTGTGATTGGTAGTCAAAAGTGCATTTTTATCATCATATTTATCATCACATTTTCATATTTATTCATTTAATTCTGCACATTTATTAATAATTTGTAATTTATTGTGTGCAGGCCTCGAATTATTATTTTTATAATAAATAAAGCTTAATGAAGCCCAAAAGCCCATATTTGAAGCCCAAGAGTCAAAGTGCAAATATCAATTGTCAAGATGCAATTATGCAAGGGCTAAAGTTGCAATTATTAAAGATGAGGGAAGGATAGAATTCTACCCAACCCTAAACTCTTGCAGGATGAAGATAAAAGCCAAAGAGAGTGCAAAGATAAAAATTCAAAGAATTCGGATTCAGACTGTACACGTTTTAGTGTTTAAATCATAACTTTTGTTACAGTTATGCAAATCCAATGATTCAAGATGCGCCAGAAAGAAGACTTGAAGACCTAAAACTCTTATGTTGATCAAACTTTCCAATTCAATCCGCAGATAAGCTAATTTCGGCGATCAACATGATAAGAAGTTGCAGGACAGATTTGAATTTCTATGGATAAGTGCAACAAGTCTGGAGATAAGATCTTTTTGGGAGAGTTGTACTAGGACTCTACATCTTCCAACTCCTATAAATATCCCTGCAGATGCAACACAGAAATCGTCCAGCGAAGAGCCAAGGGCCAAAATTAGGGTTTCTTCTAGGGTTTTCTTCTTAGTTAGGTTTTGTTTTTTTTATTTTAAAGAGAGAGAGAGAGGATTATATTGAGCGTGACACCGATGTATCTTCTCTTCTCTGCCATTGATTAAAGCAATAAAGGTAATTAATTTTCTTTTGTTCTTTATTCTTATGTGTTACTTTTATTTTGTTTTTCTTTTCTTTTTCTCTGTGATCTTGTGGTTGTTGATGAACATGCAAGTGGATTCCAAAAGCACGTATAACTAAGCTCTGTGAGAACCAGCGATAGTTCATGAAGACGTCTCCTCCAAGCTACGCATCACTTCGTTCTTGATACGCTTGACGATATAATGTGCACAAGGATTGAGCTCGAGTTTATGATCTATTCGTGGAACGCCTCCTAAGCAAGGTAGAACATGTAAGGTTTTCACGTTCTTTCTTCAACCAAACTCAAGTAAGTTTTCTTTTCTTTTCGTTTCTTTTCTTTTCTTTTTTGTAGAATAAATACAACTCATCTCCATATTCTTTTCTATCACCCATTGTAAATACCACTAATTAATAATAAAAAGATAATTTTTAGAGATAACTTGCTTAACGCTTCCATCGCAGTCCCTCCTTGAGGATCACGACCCGCATAGCCCTGCTACCGCGGATTAGAACTGAGACTTGCACATCATATTCTTACAACTAAAATATTATCTTTTGTGTGCAGGAAATCTCAGTCAACAATAGAGAAAGCAATTCTCTAAAAGGTCTCTGAATTCGAGAACGCACGGTGCGTTATGAAGAAGCCTCTGTTGAAGAAGCTGATTGATCGGCCCATGTGATCAGAAGGCGGTTGATGGCTCCTCCCTCGGCAATCTGATCTCTCTCGATTGGCCCCCCCTTCTCTCTGTACCCCTGGCGGGTTATTTATAGGGAGAGCAAGGGTATAATCGTCCCCTTGAAGATATGGAAACAGGTTGAACTGAATCTGTTTGAATCTGGAAAGTAGCCTTGCTGCGAGGCTAGAATAGCTTCTGCGGAGCTAGAAAATGGCAAGTCGGTTGATCTTTCCGATTTGTTATGATCCTTTCCATATCGTTGAAGGATTTTCCCTGATCCTCTTACTCGTTTCAAGAGAGTCAAGAGATTGTGGCAATCACCTGCCATATTTGAATCCCGATTGGATTTGATTTGCTTGGATCTGATCTCATCAGGAGATTTGATTGGTCAAAGGTTGACCATAGCAGGCTGATGGCGGAGCTGCCCGCTTTGAAACTCATAGCGGAGCTAGAGGCAATTCCCGGCGAAGTCCGAAAAGAGGCTTTTCGGCGAAGCTGTCAGTTAGCTTCCTGGCGATGCTCTGGATGATGTTAGCCTCTCAAACGAGGCTATCTCCTTGGGCTAATGTAATGCTATATGCTAGCATTTTAGACCTGCTGAGGTCTGTTTAGAAACAATCCGGGTTCACTGTTCTGCTTGCTGGATCAGTGGGGTCCGAGCTGCTTTCTTGTCCCTTAGAGGTGGGTGGAAACTGGTCTTCAGCTTGTCTGTCACTTGTCTTTTGTAAATGTCAACAAGTTTAGACATCGTTCGGACCAATGAGAATCTTGTCTTTTTTAAGTGTCAACAACTACGAAAAGAAAAGACTAGCAAGCGACGGCTTGTTCATCTCCATAGGCCATCAAGGGCACTTCTTCGGCTAGGGAAGTCTCGAAGCGATCAGATCTCATGGTTTGCAAGACATTAGAGAGAAACAATACAATAACACAAGAATAAAAGAACAAAAACAATAAAAGAACGAAAACGAACTTTGATTCGATTTAATTAACAATAGAAGAAAAGCAAAACTTACACCGATTGTCACCCTCAGTACAAGTAGATCTCCTTCCTCCATGAAAACATCTTCTCCTCTCAGTTACAAAAATTACAAAAGAAAACGAAAATAAAAACCTAAAATAAACTACAAGTTAGCCTAAGAAAACCCTAAATTTCTGCTCTGTATTTTCTGTACGCCCTTTCTGTTGCGTCTGCAGGGGTATTTATAGGTGAAGAAGGAGGTAGAGTCTCGGGACGACTCTACCAAAAAATCTTATCGCCAGACTCGACATGAATGCCGCAGAAACGCGACTTGGGCCGCGTTTCCGCGGCCTGGTAGTGGCGGATGGCCACGCGCTTTGGCCCGTGGCTTCCCCTGGTCCGTTCATCTGGGCGTAGTCTTCTGGAAGATGCATCCTGGCTCTTTATCTTGGGATTTCGAGATAACTTGGGAAGCAAGTTACCTAGATCTCAAATCTCTCAATATCTTTTTAAACAAATTTTCTTATCTTTGCACTCTCTTCTTTGGCTTTTATCCTCATCCTGCAAGTATTTAGGGTTGAATAGAAGTCTATCCTTCCCTCTTCTTTTAGTATTTGCAACTTTTGCCCTTGGTGCTTGCAACTTTTAACATTTGATAATTGTAACTTTTGCATTGGGCTTAAATATGGGCTTTTGGGCTTCTTTTGAGACTTTATTTCTTTATTTTTATTTCTCAAGACCTGCACACAATAAATAATAAAATATTAGTAAATGTGCAGAATTATATGAATAAATATGAAAATGTGATGGTAAATGTATGTATAAAAATGCACTTTTCACTACCTATCACACCCCCACACTTATCTTTTTGCTCGTCCTCGAGTAAAAATCAAAAATAAAAAGAACAACTAAACTAGCTAACTCACTTTCGTAGGAATCACGGTTGCACTTAGCACGTGCAACAAGCCGTTAAGCCCCTAGGTTACCCTAGAGGACGAGTGTTGTCTCGTGAGGGTTTTCAGCGGATTACACCCACAAAATCCATTAAAAAGGAAAATATTTGAAATATATTTGAAGAGACTAAGTAATCTATAAGTTTTAGGATTATCATTTTTATTCATTCTTAAACTTAGTCTATATAAAGTAAATTATTTTCATTTTTAAGTAAGGGTCAAAATTGAATTTTTGTATAGTCTTTTTCGTTACCAAAAATCATATGCATCCTTGTGAATCTAAGAATTCCTTAACTTGGACTCTCATACCTCTTTATTATTATTATTATTTTTTTTTTTTAAATATATATAACTCATCTAATTTTCTTTCGTGTAAGTATTAAGGCTTCTTGAAGCCCTCATACCTAACTAATTGATTATTAGATGTGTTAATACATATATAATATTTCTTAGTTTTCTTAGGCTTTCTAATCCACCCATGTAGCAAACTTAAAGTCGGTGACTCCCAAACTGGTTAGTTTTAGGGCACCAGGTGAAAAAACACCCCTCGGACTCAAATTCGAGTGAACAAGGCCCCAAAACTAAGGACGCTTATTTATAAACTCACCTTTAGGCGTGAATACTTATGCTTCTTGAGGCACATGTATCCAGCTTAATTAGTGATTTTTTTATTATTTAATTTTTTTTAATATATGAGGCACAAGGGTCTTTGTCTTAGAATCCTAGATATGCATTAGGGTATGCACATTTCATTAAGGTAAAAATCAAGACTAATTACTTATTCAATTTCTCCTCCTATACCTAAAAATTCAACAATTTATTTATTTTGACCAAGTTTTTAGAAATCCTAATCATGATTTTCCTAATTCTTAAGATTAACTTAGATTTCTTTCAAAAGATAAGTCAAAATATTGTCCTTTTTATAAATTTTTTTTTAAAAGAAAATTTTGGTTAGTTTCTAACTATGTTAGTATGTTAGTAAGGCCTACCCCCACACTTATCTCATGCATTGTCCTCAATGTATGAATGAATGCATATATGCATGAAAAAGAAAAAGGGAAGGCAGAAGTTACCTTAAGGTGGTGGTTCCGGTGGTGGTCTAATTGGGCCAAGCGTTGCTACCCAATCAAGATAATATAGTATTTCACAAAGGAACCCACCCAAAATTTCTCTTGTATAACCCACTAAAATGTATGTTTGATCATTTTTTAATTCCACCCCATCAAATTTCCATAATTCATAATTATATTCAGAGTCAATTGTGTCAACCTCCTTGTCCTAAAATGGAGTGTGAAAAGATGGAATGATTGACTTGGACATGGGAAGTACGGGAACGAATACCGACTCAGGAAAGAAACTTAAATCAAGTAAGGGTTCAGGAGTCGGGTTAGGTTCAGGAAGTGGGTCCAAATCAATAAGCTGAAACTCAAGTCCACAATCAATTTCCCACAATGGAATGTGACTCAATGTTGGTGATTCAAGTTCAGGAATGATAGGTGTGGGAATCAAAACGGACTCTAAAAGATTACCTAAGTCGGGTAACAAAATAGGAGTCAATAATGATTTGGAAATTTGAACTTGATCACAGATTTGAGAATCTAGGTCACATATCTCATTGAGCTCAATATCATAAAAATGAGAACTTGCCAATTTATCCATGGGACTTTCAAAATTGCAAAATTGGTCAAGTTCAATATGATCATCAAAAATGGGTGATTCAATTTCATGATGAATTGGTACAGGATCCAATGTTGACTCGGGAAAAGTAAAATCAGGTGGAGACACCGGAGTCATTATTGAATCAGGAAGTAAGATTGAATCACCAAGTGGGAGATCAGGATCATATTCATGCTCAAGTTCTATTTCAGTAAAGGAATAACTTGCCAAACTATCAATTGGAGTTTCGGCAAGCTCAAATGATGGTACTGAATTAGAATCTTATTGTCCAAAGCAACGTGACTCGTCGGCTCTAAGAGAGTGGTCAGCGAAAGCAGAATTGGCCGGACGGTGAGAACGTAAAGATTGAACCATCATATCTATTTCATGATCACGAGCTAATCTAGCCTGAGTCATGGTTTTAAGCATCTTTTCATATTCGATATAGTCGATTGGTGCATCATTTTGTGATTGGACTTGAAAAGAGGAAATGTAATCGTGATGAAGTTGTGAGTCGGTGGACTCACACATCATCATGTCTAAGATTGATGGTGATTGTTGCTTGGACTCCTGCATACTCATCATTTCCCGGATAGATGGTTTTCTATTCTGAATGGGTGGATCTGAGTATGACTCTTGGGAATATTGTGGACAAGGTGGATATGGAGGACAAGTTGGTTGAAAATTGGACTCGGGGGAAGCGAAACCCCATGAACTCTGTGAAGAGTCGAAAGTGGTATGAAAATTATGGTCATAAGATGGGGGTATGGGTTATATTTATTCGGATAAGACCATTCCGGCACACTATATTGGTCAAAATTATGATATGCCGGGTTGGTAATATCCGAAAAAGAAGATGGTGTGTAATATGGATTAAAGTTAGAAAAATTATTATATGCCATATTACACAAACACAATCAAAGAAAAAGAAAACAAACAAATAAGCAAACAAAAAAGAAAAAAAAATTCTATCCTAAGTTAGGGTAGACTTATGACCTAGACGACTCCTAACTGGTTAGACTGTCCACGGGAGGTAGGGTGCAGACTTTGACCACAAGTTAATCAGCCAGGTCAGGGTAAGATTGGTGGGAGGTTTTCCGTCAAAGACGTTCCTTAATTAAATAACCACCAATCTTCGGCCTTTCGGCCCTCAATCCCCTTCCTAGACACTGATTTGGCAGGAGTCAATTTTCAACTCCGTTCCCCCTTAGGATAATCTCCTAATTGAGTCCGAGATGTCCCTAGGTCCAACGTCTACTTAATTTTAATTAGGCTTGGGTTAGTGAGTGCTTGGAATCTGATTTTTGGGCCAATGAAGGGTGATTAAATCCCCACCTTATCTTGTTATGGGTTAGTGCCCTTAAGATGATTTTGTGCAAGTGTACAAGATATGTAAATAAGATTCACTCAAAGCAATGAAAATCAACCAAGAGATGAATCCTATTCTACATGCAATGCGAACGTACCTTGCTCCAGCGCTCTTCAACAGTAAAAATAAATGAATTGAAAAGACACGTGCCTAGAATGCAAACGTCTAATCAATTTTTTATCTTTTTCAACAAGTATTTTACTGTTGATTAATTAGCAGTATACAGGTTTATCACAGAACAAATTTTAACAGAGCAGAAAACAAATCTTGCAATTTGTAGCAACCTGCAGAAAGATCTATCAGTAATGAACTACTAAGGCCGCGGAAACGCGGCTATTGCCGCGGATCCGCGGCACTGTAGTAGGCTCTGATGCTCTGCCTTCGAGGGCAGAGGCACAGAGTTGCTATATGTCCACTTCTGCTGTTTCCTTTTCTCCAAACCTGCAAACAGAAAGAATAAAAGAATTAGTTAATAATTAATTTTTTTTTAGAGATAAACTTACCGTCCCTCCCCGGCAACGGCGCCAAAATTTTGATTGAGTTTTTCCTTGCACACAAAATATGGTATTTTAGATTTAGAAATAATAGTGCGAGGTGCTCAATTCTAATCCGCGGTAGCAATGGGCTATGCGGGTCGTGATCCTCAGGGAGGGACTAGCGATGGAAGCGTTTAAGTAAGTTATCTTTTTTTTATGTATTTTCTTATTAACAATGGTATTTACAATGAGAAGGTAAAAGAAATTAGAAAGAAGTGGAGTTTGTCATCTAATCTAAAGAAATAGAAGAAAGGAAGAAGACTATAAACTAGAAAAATACATACCTCTTCAGTCCTGCTTACCTTTGATCCTTTTTCTACGACTTACTTTGTCTTCGAAGGCGTACAAGTATGGCGTATAGGATCTTCCACCATCGCGATCTACACTACGAAAAGAAAAGACTAGCAAGCGACGGCTTGTTCATCTCCATAAGCCATCAAGGGCACTTCTTCGACTAGGCAGTCTCGAAGCGATCAGATCTCATGGTTTGCAAGACATTAGAGAGAAACAATACAATAACACAAGAATAAAAGAACAAAAACAATAAAAGAACGAAAACGAACCTTGATTCGATTTAATTAACAATGGAAGAAAAGCAAAACTTACACCGATTGTCACCCTCAGTACAAGTAGATCTCCTTCCTCCATGAAAACATCTTCTCCTTTCAGTTACAAAAATTACAAAAGAAAACGAAAATAAAAACCTAAACTAAACTACAAGTTAGCCTAAGAAAACCCTAAATTTCTGCTCTGTATTTTCTGTACGCCCTTTCTGTTGCGTCTGCAGGGGTATTTATAGGTGCAGAAGGAGGTAGAGTCCCGGGACGACTCTACCAAAAAATCTTATCGCCAGACTCGACATGAATGCCGCGGAAACGCGGCTTGGGCCGCGTTTCCGCAGCCTGGTAGTGGCGGATGGCCACGCGCTTTGGCGCGTGGCTTCCCCTGATTCGTCCATCTGGGCGTAGTCTTCTGGAAGGTGCATCCTGACTCTTTATCTTGAGATTTCGAGACAACTTGGGAAGCAAGTTACCTAGATCTCAAATCTCCCAATATCTTTTTAAACGAATTTCCTTATCTTTGCACTCTCTTCTTTGGCTTTTATCCTCATCCTGCAAGTATTTAGGGTTGAATAGAAGTTTATCCTTCCCTCTTCTTTTAGTATTTGCAACTTTTGCCCTTGGTGTTTGCAACTTTTAACATTTGATAATTGCAACTTTCGTATTGGACTTAAATATGGACTTTTGGGCTTCTTTTGAGGCTTTATTTCTTTATTTTTATTTCTCAAGGCCTGCACACAATAAATAATAAAATATTAGTAAATGTGCAGAATTATATGAATAAATATGAAAATGTGATGGTAAATGTATGTATAAAAATGCACTTTTCACTACCTATCAGCCATCCATACCCGCATCTAAATTCAATAAAGGTAAACTTTTAGAAAACCCCCTGTTCATATATCCCTTTTGCATTTTAATATATGTATTACATATTTAACCCGTTTATTGGGTTTCTAGTGTTCGGGCGATATCTAGAGCATCCGGACTCCGAATTGGACGATTCTGGATCCGTTGTGATCATGGGAAAGAGAGCTACCTTTCCATGGCCAGTTTGTGAGTGTTTTTATTTTATAAATTATATTTATTCATGTTTACTTAGTTGAGTGTTTACTTTTTCATTTTGATTATTACCGTAAGAATTATTATCGTTACCTCTATCACAACACTGGACCTTGTCACTTCATGTACATCTATTATGGTTACGCAATACTGTTATATGTATACTGATACACGCAAACTCCATTATATCAAACATTATCACTATTACATTGGCACCATTACCGACCCACCGATACACTGGACACGGTATTGCATGTCAATATCTATTACACTATACATGACACTATCATTTCATGTTCATGACCACTGATACATGGATACTCGACACTGTCATTTCACATGCCAGTGTCACCGTTCCACGGACATGCTAATACACTGAATACTTACATTAGATACCATTATTTCATGTTGTTCCCTGTCCATCTCTCACTATTACACAGTTACAGATCTTCGCGCCACTATTACTGCATGTTCGTAAACCACTGATACACTGATATGCTATTACACCGGACACCGCTACATGGATATGCTATACACAGTTACTTCATGTTCTTATATCACTGTTATATAGACTCATCGGTCTACATGCATTGATTGTCGATATATTCCTGTTACATGGATCATAGATTATGTTATTGCTCATGGATATTCTTGTATTCTCGTTATGTTGAACACTGTTTATGTCACATGGATTATTGTTACATGAGTAGTCCGTCCTGTTTTCCCGTTACATGATTATTTTCCGTTCTGATATTGGTATTCCCGTTACTGGACATGTGAGCTGTTGATATGCGATGTGTGGAACTAAGTGTCACGTGGATCCAAGTCAGGGGGCCACCTCTAGAATCCCACATCTATTATTTCCCGTTATCGTGTTTCGTGCTATCAACAGAGCTCATGTCATGTTATCGTGTTACATGTATCAGGTACTATTCTTGTTCCTGATACCCTGTGTACATTAAATGTATGAACTATAAGATGGGGTTGGGGAGACTTGACGGTTGACTAGCTCTTGTCGGGTGGATGTCTGGATCCATTGTTTGTCCCACTGCAGCGGACGGGGTAGTGCTGGCTACCGTCTGTTATAACTCATGAGCTCCCATTTCCCGTTATTATTTTAGCTTATTGAGTTCCTGTTATATGTTACAGCCTTAGCGGGCGAGCCCTGGTCTCAGCAGTCAGGGGTCTGTTTAAGGCCGTGATCCCGAGTATGCACGGGATACACCCACCTGACTAGAGCTCCTTGACTATTGGGTTTCCAATTAACATAATAAAATAGTATAAATAATAGTGACGTCAGGAATACTTGTTATCTGGTCACTCTCTCGTTTGGATAATAGTACCCGTAGGCCATGTCCGGATGGGTTCGACTGGAGTGCGGGCTCCAGTATGACTGCCAGTGGTATGGGACACTGGAAGAGATTGATTAAAATATCAGGTGGTACTGATTGTTATTATTGTATAAATAACATGATTTGCCCAATACACGTATCATATTGTTTAGTTGTACTTGTTACTAGTTCTGATCATTTATCCCTTATCATGTTACCTGTATATTTTGTTACACTTCCTGATACATATTACACTTTTTGTACGCTATTCATGTACATCTATATTCTGCATTGCATATACTCTGCTTTATGTATACCTTGCAAAAATCATTACTGTATATGCACAGCCCTGTAGTATGGTTCTGTTGCATGCTGCACATCTGCATGTTCCTTATTTATTATATAAAACTGGATACTACTGTAGACATGACCCGATGATAACCTGCTAGGTAGTGATGATATTGAAATATGACATGTTTATATTTCTACTATTTATTACATGCCTATTATATGGTATCACTATTACAGAATCGTGTATTATATATTATTATCGTGTCTGTATTACTATCATATATATTACTGCTTCCTTCATTTCACCACTCACTAGGTCGCTTTCTGATGACCCTGGGTTTGCGTGCCCAGGTTGGAGATTCGAGGTATCATACTGTCAGATATGTCATGAGATTCACATAGGGGACTTATCACCTATATGATTCATAAGTATCTTGATTCTTTTATCTTATTTCCTTATTTGTCCCTGTTTCTTTATCTATCACGCTCACTGATCTTTTTTACAGGTATTCTTGTACTTATTTAATGCTGGAACTCTTGTGTATTTGGAGAATATTTCTTGTACTGAGGCTTAACGTACACGCGAGGATGTTTTCATCCTGCATATGTACGTCGCCATAACGTCTCCGTATCCTTAGGATCGGGGCGTTACAAAAGGTTGGGATATTATTGGCCTAAGATGATCCCTGACGCCATCACGTATGCCAAAAGATGTCACGCCTGCCAAGTGCATGGTGATTTCATCCATCAAGCATCAGGATACCTCCACTCTACAACTTCTACCTAGCCATTTGAGATGTGGGGCATGGACGTAGTTGGCCCTATCAGCCCACCATCATCAAAAGGACATCGGTTCATTTTAGCCATAATCGATTACTTCTTTAAATGGGCTGAAGCCATTTCTTTAAAGGAGGTAAAGTCATCTGATGTGATCAAATTCGTTAAACATCACGTCATCTATCGTTTTGGTGTACCTTGGCGAATTGTCCATGACAATGGACCCCAGTTTGCCAGTCAGGCTTTTCAGAGGTTCTGCACTAAGTTCAGAATTCAGAGTGTGTCCTCAACGGCATACTACCCCGCCGCTAATGATCTCGCAGAAGCTTTCAACAAGACCGTTGCCAAGCTTCTCAAGAAATTCGCCTCGAAAAGTCAGCGTGACTGGGACGACAAGTTAGGTGAATGCTTATGGGTCTATCGCACAACTGTTCGAACCCCAACTAAAGCTACGCCATTTTCTTTGTTATATGGGTGTGAAGCCGTGATTCCACTAGAAATTTAAATTCCATCTCTACGTGTCGCCTTGACAGCAGAGATGACAAAGGAGGAGAAACATCGACTGCGACTCCAAGAACTGAAAGCCTTAGATGCTAAACGTCTACAGGCCCAACAACAAATTGAGCTCTACCAAGCCTGGATTACCAGAGCCTTCAACAAGAAAGTTAAGGCGCAAACTTTCAAGAAAGATGACCTTGTCTTAACCGACAGAAGAACCATGATAATGACACATAAGACAAAAGGAAAATTTCAGCCCAAATGGGAAGGACCATTTGTAGTAGAGTCAGTCTACTCAAATGGAGTATATCGCCTTATAACTTCAAACTGTGATACGCTCATGATGCCAATCAACGGCAGATTCTTGAAGAAATCTATCCTTAATAGTACTTTCCTCTGATCAAGTTAATATTACACCTCTGATCAAAGCCCCAGATCCAAGAAAAGTTTCTTTCCTTTACTAAGTCACATCACGATAGATCAGTGACAAGCTAATCGGGCCCTGACCGCACCATGATGTATGATGTAAATATTAAGAAAGAAACAGAAGGCGAAACTTGGGTTTTAGTATTGCTCTCTTCATTAACGTTTGATGCCTCCGGCGACTAAGGACAGAGGAAAATGTTGGCTTCTATGCCCAACATAAGTCTTCGACAGCTCATCATACTGAGGGGAATAGCATGGCTAGCCCAACTCAAACGGTAGTTGATAAAGGCACACCAAATCCGTTGATAACTGAGGGTTTGCTAAAAATTCTATGTGGACTTGGTCTCATTCTCTCCTCCAAAATCCCTTACCAATTCTCATATACAGAATGGTAGGTCCACGAAATACAGTCATTGCTACGTTAACATTATACCTCTAGCAATAAAAAATCTCAGTACTCCCTAGTAAGCACAAACCTTACTTGTCTCAACTCTATATAGAGTAGAAAGCCTTCAAATTTGTCAAGTTAACACTACACCTCTGACACTTTAAACTTCACTTGTCAATTCTCATCAATAGAATGATAAGTCTTCAAAATTATTTATATCATCAATCACTGTCAAGTTAATATTACACCTCTGACATTTCTAATTCTACTTGTTAATTCTCATCAGTAGAATGACAGGTCCCCAAATTGCTCCCATCACGAGCCAATTTTTGTCAAGTTAATACCACACCTCTGATAAATTACTGTTAAGTTTAACATTACACTTCCAACAGTGATTAAATTGCTGTCAAGTTCAATATTAAACCTCTGACAGTCATTTTCCCTCAGACTCCCATATCGAAGCTGAAATGAGCGATGCTAAGTTTAACATTATACCTCTAACGTCCAGGTCATTGCTAAGTTCAACAATACACCTATGGCCATGACTTTCCCTCGGACTTCCTTGTCGAAGTCGAGATGACCAATGCTAAGTTCAAAATTACACCTCTAGCATTACCCTCACCGCCAAGTTAAACATTACACCTATGACAGTGACACTTTCAGTTTTTCCAAATGAAACTGGAACACTCTTGAGTTAAGTCAATATTACACCTCTGACTCACACCCTTGTCAAGTTAGCAATACACTTCTAATAAGACTATATTCAACCCGTTAAGTTAATATCACACCTCTAACGAAAAAAGTCCTCCTAGATTCCTCGCGAGTCTAGTCTCACTTGTTATTCTCGTCAATAGAGTAACAAGTCTACTTAAAAAATATTGTTAGGTTAACATTACACCGTTAACAGTTATTTCACTAAATCTCCAGCTGGGTCTTAATCAAGTTAATTCCAAACCTTTGATGAAAACTCATCCTCCTTTTGGGTATAAATTTCACTTGTCATTCTCATTTATAGATTGGCGGGTCCACAAGAATTATCTTACTTCTGTCAAGTTAATATCACATCTCTGACAGCATTGATGAATTTCTTGGAATAGGATTTTTCTATAAACTTTGACTCGTTAGGATTATTATCATATTTTTAGGAAGTCAAAGTTCCTTTACTTCTATTTATTTGATTTTCAATGCAAAAAAAAAATTCAAGACAATAGAAGAAAACATGAAAAAAGTGTCGCTTTTATTTAACATGAAAGTGATACAAGACGCTCTCTTGTACAATAAGATTGAGTGTTACAATACAGGAGTACAAAGAAGCCCCTCTCTCTCAGTAAAAGGTTGCACTCACTCCCTGAAGCATTCTCACCACTCCAAATACAAGATGTTTGAAAGAGCGCCAAAGAAGGGCTGAGCACTATTGTGACGATCGGATGCTGATTACATCATGATGCATGACATAAACACCGAAGGAGCCTATCATTGACCAAGAACAATGGTGTTTCTTGAGATCAAAATACAACAAAGCCTTCTGATTCCACCTGACCAACTGGTGTAGGTCATAATCCTTCGTTGATGAATATCTCAACCACAAGAATGTCATCCAATGAACATGGATTTTTCGTCGATGTTACTTTTGGGGTGAGGTTGGTGAAGGGAGAATTTGAGACCTTACAGGTGACGTCCTCTTTCCCTTGACCTGCAAGAGGACCATACCCGCCACGATACCCACTGTGACCATGACGAACCCAGGGACATTGCCGGTGCATCATGTCCAATGAGGTCTTGACGGATGTCATCAGTCGCGCAAATCCTCGTCGTCCATAAACAGGAGCCTTGACTTTTCCTCTAGTGCTCGACCATCGAATGAGTTCGCTGGTCGATATATTCTCCCAAGGGCCCAGCGAATATGCGAAAGACTGATTAAGGCTACCTGCGGGAAGTAAAAACCAGAGGGTTAGAATTCTAAAACAGAAAGACGGAAGAACAGATGCGGCTATAGCTGTAAACTTCAGATGCAGGGATGACCCGCGCAGAAAGTTAAAATTTTGTTACGACAGAAACGGACGCAATCGAAGTTGTGGACTTCAGATACACACAGATCTGAACGCGGTATAGTTTTAGACCTGCGTCTAAAATATGAGACGCAAAGAGAACCAGACGCGAAAGTTGCCACATCCTTGTTCGAGAAATAAGGGTTGCTACATCCAAGTCTGAAGCCCTCAATAAGAATTAAAAATCTTTTATATCAACAACCTCAAATGTGAGCTCTATATGCAAAGCTCGCGTCTCATAGTCTAGATACAAAGTTCATCACACTTGCGTCCAGAGGACTTTAAGTTAGAGTTCAGACTCAATAACTCGCGCTTCATTAAGCAGCCTAAAAGGCGCGACTTTCATATAATGGGCGCACTAGTCAGGCTTTAAGAGAAGGTCAAGAGAGTGAATCTCTTCAAGGGACAGCAAAAACGAAACTCAGTTGGGCTGAGTATTCATGTTGACAATTAATTCCTACCCGCAGAAGAACCCTCTAGAGGTTGAACTTTCTGCATCAAGGCGCGGATATAAAAGGCACTCAGAGGGACGCTTTTTGATCATGAAACCACTTGACAGTGACAATCTTTAGGAAAGATTAAAGAAAAGCATGAAAGCTTTGAATTTTCGCTGTCAATGGGGGCATATCCCATTGAAGGAAGAAGATTAAGTCAAAATGAAGACCCTCAGAGTGCCTACTCTTAAGGAAAACAGTCTAAGCAATGGACTGTTAAGGGAGCGAGTCCTATTTATAGGCCAGCCATAAGGCCTGTAATTAATGGCGTAAAAATCAGAGCCATCGGCCTTAATTCCTGCACGAACGTCGAAGCCAATTAAAGAGCTGACGCGTAGATTGTCGCTTCGGGAAATATCGGAGGACGCAAGTCCCCAGTCGTCAACGCCGACTTGGCATTTAAAGATTTAACCTCAAAGCCCAATAAAGAGCTGATGTGTGGACTGCCGCTTCAGGAAACATTAAAGGACACGAATCCCTAATCGTCAACGCCGACTTGGCATTTAAACATCTAACAAGATCTTTAAGACGAAGCTACATGTGACGCTTGGGAGGTTGCGCCAAGCACAGATACAAAAGTCGCGTCCTGAAATCCGCGTCCTTTCATGAACCTGAGAAACTGCGTTCCTTTCAGTCCTTTCGGAAGGGCTACGATTGCGTCTCTGGGAGTGATTTAGAGCCGCGTCTCCTCAGCGAATTGGACCCATTCAGAGGTTGCATCCTGAGTCCGCATCAACTTGAAAGCTGCGTTCTGAAGCTTGCGTCCTCAACGACCAGAGAAGGCCCATGTCGTTCTCGAGGAGCCCAGAACTGCGTCTCCATTGCGAAACAAAAGTCGTGCCTTCATTATAAACTCAATACAGCCTGTGTTTGAACCTTATCAAGGGCCCAGAGACGCGTCTCTACTGAGCTAGTGTCGCATCCCCATCAATTAGCTGAGATCCATGCGTCAGTTTTTGAGGAGCCTAAAACCGTGTCTCCACTGCATCGTGATAGAATCAAGGGCCGCGTCTACGGATCTGCATCCTCTCATAAATATGAAGGCTGCGTCCCCTTTATTAAAGAACACAAATTCACATTTCAGAATAACGTCTTTTTGTCTTTAAGCCAGAGCAGCGCCCTTATCGAAAAGAAAGGTTCGCGCGTCTTCCTTGATAAGCCTGAACGGCGTCTTCAGTAATGACTTAGGGCCGCGTCTCCCAGATCACGTCTCCACTATGAATGAGAACCACATTTCGCTCAAGAACTCAGTTCAGCCCGAGTTTATTATTCATGGCCGACTAAAGATTATGTTTTACAAACAGTCAAAGACTACAATTATGAAAATTGAGTTCATCTACAGCGAGCAAAAAACTTGAAAGGATGAAGATGGAGCAAAAATTTGAAGACTTTTATTATTTGATTCAAAAATGGTAAAAGTAATACAGACACTCTTGACAAATAGAGTGTTAAAAAAAAGGTGAACCATACAAAAAGGAGAAGGTTAATAATCTTGCTTCGCCAAAAAACGGATTTATTCCCAGAGATGATGCATCTCGTGCTGGCGTGCCTTTTCAGCCTCCACCAGAGCTTGGACCCGTAGCTCCTCTTCAGACAAAAATCTCTTCGCAACTAGTTGCGCTTGAACAGACTCCAATCTGGAGGAATGAGCAGAGGGGGTTTTTTTAACCTGTACCTTGGCAGTTTCCAGCTCCTCCAGCCTTTTTCTAGTAGCGGCAAGCTTCTGCTCATTGGTCTCGATCAAGGCTTGTGCCCTGGCGATAGTAGCTCGAGCAGTGACAATAACCTGCTCTGCACTCTGTATGATGATTTCAAATTCCTTAGAGTCGCCAATCAGCCTTTGGTGGTCAGCCTGGAAATGCTAGAGATGGCAGGCCTCTTCAGCTATTTGTTCCTCCATCTCCTTTCGCTCATGTTCTTGAGCGACAAGAAGCTTACCCAGAGTTATTCGGGTCTCATTTACTGAGCCAGCATTCTCCAGAGTCTTGAGCTCCTTTAGGCGGCTCCCCAGCTGCTCCACCAGCATCAGGCATGCCTTAGCCTACGAAGGACTCTCAGTATGACCGATATTCTCGATCTGATTTTCAAAAAGCATTCGGGCAAACTCGAAAGAGCTGCCCCCAAAAAGGATGAGGTCAATACAAGATCTCATGGAAGTAAAAAATTGCTGCACCATTTAACATGCTAGCTCTTCCATCATGTCGTTAGCTGGAGATAACCCTACTGATATACTCCCGGACCCCCTTTCCATGACAGGGTGAGAGACGAAAATTAGTTCATCTTACGCAGGGGTGAGGCTGATGATAGGTTCATCAGGTACTGAGGTAGTTACCGATACCTCCGGGACTGTAATTATCATAGCAGCCTCCACTGTAACAGAAGCAACAGCAAACCTTGCGGCATCGGGTTCCCCAGCCGAAGCTTGAATTGTACTATCTTCTTTGCCAATGCATACTGTGGGATCCTCTACTTGAGCTACCCCAGTGCTCTCTGCAAACCACTAAAATGTCAGTGATGATAATAAAAAGGAGAATATTTAATACGTCAGTATTCTCTTACCAAGTGAGGATCTGAAGATGGCGAATTCCTGGATAGATCGTGTGGGGTGGAGGCCTCCCTGACCCCAACGGTCGCACTCTCTTGAGGCATCCCGATAATAGGAGCCTCAGGGCCCTCTTGTGGGCAAGCTCTTGAATCATCTCCTCGATATGAGAGGGGGTTGTGGCTTCACTGTCGACAGCCAGCCCTGAAAATCAAAAGTAAATGTCAGAACCCTTCTCTAACTTGAGAAGGAGATGGTTCAAGAAAACAAGAAAAGTACCTTCGATAGCAGCAATTATTGCTATCGGTGAAGCCATCACAGGGTCACATCCTTGTATCTCTTCCTCTGAAATATGCAAAAATTTGCTCATATCAGGAAGAGCGGGTTCGTCGCTGAAATCAACTTCTTCACCAGAATAATACCCATGTTCTTCGGACGATGAAGATGACAGTTCAACACAAGCGGGCTCATCAATCGAGACTTTACTACTGAGTATCCCAGTAGTAGGGCTGGGATCGACAATCCGTGAAGTGGGCATTAATACACTGGGAGACCCAGGCTGTTGCATCTCAACCCTTCTCTCATAAACTGAAGAAGGCCCAGGCTGAGTTGAGACCCCTGGGATTTCAACGTCATCCCTCCCTACCAAATCAACTTCGGGTCGCTCAGCCTCTTCAGTCATGATGGGTTCACCTGCAAATTCCCCTGCTTCCAAGATCATGGGGCCCCTACTGCGTAGACCACGAGGACGAAGAAGGGGTATCTCCTCTTCCTCTTCCTCTTCCTCTTCCTTCCTCTGCTCCTCAACACCAGAAGGAACTACCTCGGGCATTGAAGCTTCAGCCTCCGATTCTCTCCTAGCCTTCTTCAGGATAGGCTCACCTTGGAAGTAGAGCCGAGGTAACGTTTCGACACAGCCTGCCGACTCTTTTTAATGGGCTGCTCCTTGAGTGCTGTTGCCCTCGGTCCCGTCACTGTTTCCCCTCCTGTTTCTTTCTCAGCTACCTGATATTCGTCCATATGTCGCACGCGTTTATTGGACTCCAATTTGTCCTCATAGGACGCCTTGATGCTCTTAATGCATGAGGTATTTATTCTGAAATCAAACATCTTGCTAGCCAGGGAGTACCAAGTACAGAGCTAAGGCTAGTGTAACAATTGGGCGTCTTGTAGGCAAGCTGAAAAGAGCTTTTATCCCTCCAGCAGTGCTATAGTACCATGCCCGAGCACCCTCAAATAAATTCCCGTTGAAGGAGAGATTAGCATTGGAGTTACCAATATATAATTGATCATAGCCGAACTGTCGAGCAAAACGACTCGGCAAATAAGGCTCGATCGTACATGAGTTCCCTTGCCGAAAGAGCAGATACCTAGGCCGAATATTAATCAGCCACCAGAAGACTCCGGATGGCAGCCTTGTGAAATCATCTGGTCCTGTAAGGTCGGAAAATTTATCCCCGTAAGATACATCAGCAATCTCGGGGAAGCAACAGTTGAGCTGGTAGTTTGAAGCGTTCAGAATACATTTCCAAACGTTGAACATATAGTAGGTTGACCAGCTCGAATTCTCCAGCTTCTGCACAAAAGGGACAAACCCCTCAGACAGAGGCACCGCCGTCATCAGTAAAGGGCAGTGCAATAACGTACCAAGCCATCAAGTACGTATATGGAAGCTCGATCCTGGGGTTAGGGGTCTTTACTCTTGGCCTTCCCTCCGAGTCAACCTCTGGTCTATCCTTGTAGTCGACAATGGCATCCACTTGGCACAGGGTTTTAACCAGAGCCCGTAATCCACTTTGAATTCTAGCCACCATTGCTGGAAGAAGGGCGATAGACTTTCGTAAGCCAACAAAACCGCTGGGTATACCACATCGGCGACAATTACTTCATGTGACAGTGTTGGCACCACACAATGCTTTAGCCATAGCATAAGGAAGCCCGCCAACAGTGCCCGGTCAGAAATGGGAACTCGGGTCTGATGATGAAGACTTTTAAAGACCGTATCAGGTTTGAAAGTATCCTCATTTAACTCCGTGGTGTAAGAGCTCGCAGAGGCGTTGATCCTCTCAGCAATTTCTTCGTCAGTGCAAGGAGCCAGACTGGTCACTGGGCTATCCTTCTTATTTATACCATTGAATAGGTAGCTCGCCCTGGACATCTGCTTGACATCCCTGTTTCTCCAGGAGGTTATTTGGCCGCAGATGTGGAAGTGATACAACACTTTCCAGTATGTCTCATATACTTGAGGACTCTCCTTTTTCAAGAGATGAAGTTCTTCAGAAGTCGGAACGTATTCTTCATAAGGGGCATCTCCCATAACAAGCCCCAAGACTTCATACAGCTCATGAAGAGCGAGCCCCATCTCTCCGACTGGAGTAAAAAATGTGCCCGTCAAAGGATTATAGTGCTCCAGGATGCCATAGAAATTATGGGAACTTCGCGGGAGGTCATACTGCACAGCCCTGACCGAGTGGTACAGCCCTACCTGTTGCAGCAGAGCTCCAAGTTTGATAAGTACAAATCCAACCGTCCTACCCTTCTAGGATCTGTTGGAAGAATGAACCCACCCAAGTGGACGGAAGTCGACAAGAAAATGACCCCTTACTTTCATGAACTGATTGATGAAGGTGGTGCCAAGCTGGGGGGTTTCCCCTCTCAGATATTCAGATCTGACAAATCCGGGGAATAAATCAAAGACCTCTTTCCCATGGCCGGCAAAGTGTATTTCTTTGGCACCTAGTCTGCCAAGAGAGACACCAGAGACAAATCGGGAAAGATCCCAATCCATCGCACGGTGAACAGACATGTGCTGAAGATAAGATAGGGGATACATCCTCTCCATATTGGGAAGAAAGAACTTCCTATCCCCTATCTGACGGAGCCACTTATAATCTCCGTCGTGTAAAATCCTATCATCCTCGTCAATGTTATCACCAAAGAAGGAGACAGGCCTCTATAATGGAGTGCGAGAATCCGTCTCAAACAGTCCATCAAAGATAATCTCTAGGAGGGTCACCATACTGGCCATGGAGATCCTCTCCTTTCGCTCCTACGACTTACCAGTCGTCACAGGAGCAGTTCTCTGAAGCACGAAGGTTAGATTACGATCAGCACCACCTACGTGCCCAAAGTGGCACCTTTTGGACAAAGGGTTGGAGAAGTATCGTACTGCAAAGAGAACAACACTTGGTCAAAAATCTGAAAGAAAATGGCTAAATGTTTGAAATTCAAATGCAGGAATGAGTTAAGACGCGAAGATCATCAAAATCTGCATCCAGACTCAAAGAATGTGATGCTTGCATATTTCAAAATCTAGGACTTAGAAAAATTTCTAAGTATTGGACTCAGACGCGAGATTCATTAAAACCTGCATCTGATCCTACAAAACACAAGAATTGTAAGAAGTCCGCGTCTGAACTCCCCACACTTAGAAATATTCTGAGCGTTGAGTCCGAAACGCAAGGCTCAATGAGGCCCTGCGTTCAACAAGCAGATATGGACTCAAGTTGATAAAGGAAGGATACAGAGGTTGTCAAACATGCGTTTTGTCTATCAACTCAAGAAGCGCGCCTGAAGATCGAACGCGGGCATGAGTCTCCATTGGCGGTTCACATTCAAAAGGGACTTAAGAGTTGAAAGAACTCTATAAGCCCCTTAAATGATGGAAACCAAATCATATGGTTTTACTACCTGAAATAGGGGCCTCCTGTATAGAAGAACCACCCATTTGAATCTCCGGATCGACTGCGCTCGAAGATGAAGAAGCAGGTTTAGTCTTGGGTGCCATTTCGACCGTGAAATCACTGTTGAGGTGGTGAAAATGGAAGAAAGTTTTGAGTTTTTTTCTTAACCCTAAAAGAACTCGGCGAAGAAGAAGAGTCTAATAATGACTCATGAAAGACTGTTGTCTTTTGTAGGCACAGAAATCCCCAGAGATATGCGGCGCTTGGCTCGAGGCCTAATCCCCGCTCGACGCGTGGCGTGCATATTAAATGCAGCACAAAATTTGCACGCCAAAGGGAAGATGTCCCTTCAATTCTGCCTGACATGTGGCAACGCGCCCACAACACGGATTCGTGTTCAACGGAAAACCGCGTTCCTCCAAAAGGCGCGCCTCCTTAACAAGGCCAGAGTCGCGCCTAGTTCACGGAGTGAGAGAGCCGCGTCTTCATCTCAAAGGACGCGTCCCTACAAGAGTCGCGTGTTTAAAGCAACATGACCCCCGCGTCTACAGGACTTGCATTCAGTCTTTGCAGTTTAATAGTACACTGGCACAAATAGATGACTGTTTACCCCTGTTTTAAAGTACACCAAAAAACAAACTCAGAGCACTAGGGAGGTCTAGACTGCGTATCTATATACTCACCACGATCATTCCTGACTGCTTCAAAGGGTTTCACAGTACACTCACGAAGACCATATTTCAGACAGGATCAAGTTCAGAGCATCTCGAATGATTGTTAGTTCAATTATGAGAAGTATGAATTCAACCAGAGTCCAAAGTATTTCGAAATCCGTCCCAGTTAACCGCGGAATATCGAAAACTTTGGAGGGGGTTCTGTAGACTGTATAAAAATCACTAAAGACAAGTTACCAAAAAGCAGACCAAACTCCAGACGGAGGGCTAATCTCAGCATCACTGCGCCACTAAGACGCGAGGGTCGAAACCCGCGTCTCTGCATCACTGCGCCACTAAGACGCGAGGGTCAAAACCCGCGTCTCTGCATTACTGCGCCACCAAGACGCGAGGGTTGAAACCCGCGTCTCAGTTATAACTGCCCTCTTTATTAGGCCTTTTACTGCCCATATAATGAGGAAGTTAACCCCCATTATAGAGCATTTTTAGGAAGCACGTTCACCCCTGAAACCTCTATAAATAGCCCCGTTTGCTATAGAGAAGGGGTCGGTTGATCAGATAATTCTTGGAGAAAAATTTCGCCTGTGAGTTGTAGAAGCACCAAGACTTCCACCAAAAAGAAAGAGAGAGTTTAACTCTTCAAACAACTTGCTGCGTACAAGTTAATCTTTGCCTATATCTCTTTGAGATTCCTAGTCGACAGGAGCTGTGTTACTCCGTCTTGTATCCAAAGAGATGATTCCCAAGAGGTCCTGACGTTCACCTGGTCAACGGAAAACAAGATTCACATTCCACCGTCACACTAAGAACCCAGCATTAAATAAAGGGGAGATTCAATTCTGAACATCTTTCCTCCCTTGTAGTCGGAGTATTAATCTGTTGTAATCTTTCATTTGATTTAAGGAAATTCTATAAGGACCTTTCTCCCACCAAACAATATCATGCAGGTGGTGAGCAATATATTATAATAATAATCAGTATCACTTGATATTTTAGTTAATCTTTTTCAGTGTCTCACACCGCTGGCAGTTTATATTGGAGCTCGTACTCCAGTCAAACCCATTCGAATATGGCATACGGACATCATTATCCCAACGATAGAGTGACCAAATAGCAAGTATTCATGTTGTCACATCCCGCTTCCCACTAGAGCTAGATAAGTACGTGTTAAATCATGTATTATAGATTAGAGTTATTATACATGTCATCATCATTGTTTAAGCAGTTTAATTATGTTAATTGGAAACTCAATAGTCAAGAAGCTCTAATCGGGTGGGTATACCTCGTGTATACTCGAGATCACGGCCTTAAACAGTCCCCTGACTGCTGAGACAGGACTGGCCCGTTAAGACGAAATAGGAAACATGAAGCTCAATGAACTATAAAAGACGGTAGCCAGTACTACCACGTCCCCTACAGTGGGACTAATATGGATCCATAACATCCACCCGATAAGACCTAGTCAACTCTCCAGTTTCCTCCAACCCATGTTATATTTATTATATTTAACTACACAGAAATAACAATAATGTGTAACAGGATTACAGGAGACATGAGGCATAAGATCCATAAGACGTGAGACTCTAGAGGTGACCCCACGGGGTTCAATAGGTGCCCCCCACCACGTATGTGGTGTGACGCTTTGTCTAATATGACACTTAGTTTCGCACATCTTAGGTTATTTGTTGATATATCCAAATAATATGAATATCATATCAATATCAGGAATACAAGAAATAATCATGTATCATATTCAGAAAATATTCATGTAATAGTGAATATCATATCAATGTCAATGATTCAGTAAACAGTCACGTATCAGTATTCAAGAAATATTATCAAGTCATGAACTCAGGTGAATCGATGTAATTGTGATACAAGGCATGAAATAATAATGTTTAGTGTAACAAAGTATCCGTGTAATGGGTGTACAGGAATACGCAAATAATTATAATCCATGTAAAGCTACATCAGAATATATAAATAACAGTGTCTAGTGTAAGTCAGGTAACGACGGCCATATCAGGATAATATCGTAACATGAGCATGTATCAATATATTATTATTTATTCTAACGGTTTCAATATTGTTAACAAGATCGACAACACATATTAATTATATACAATTATTTATTTTCAAACTCTTCACAACAATATTAAAATTATTAATTTATTTAGTAATCTAGAATTTCTTTAATTTACAATCTAATAATCACTAAATATATAAATAATTCATTTATATGTTAAATTAAATCATGATTCATAATTAAATATTTAAAAAGCACACACTCATATTTTAAATAAAGTGTTTTACCATTTACATGATTTATTATATGGTAAATACAATTTAATTAATTAATAATTTAACGCATAAAAATATAACTTATAAAAGAAAAACACTTGCATAATTATCACAGGGATGCAGCCTAAACCAAATAGAATTAAATGAATAGGGTTTTGCGGTTAATGGGTTTTGGGTCCAACACAAGAGAGAGAATAAGAGAGAAGAGATGTGGGCAAGTGGCGGCCTGCCGGCAGCGGCTTCGTCTGGCACTCCGACGGTCGTGAGAGAGGGGTAGAGAGGGGAAATGAGAAATGGGAGGATAGAGGAAGGAGAAGAGGAGGAGGGGGTGTGGGCTGGTGGCACGACCATGGCTGGGCCTGGCCGGCGGCGATGGCCGACTAGGTTAGGCAGCGGGTACAGGAGGAGGAGAAGAAGATAGAAGAAGAAGAGAGAGAGAAAATAGAGAAAGAAAGAGAGAATATCAGGGAGAGAGCAGAGAAAGAGAGACTAACAATTCTACAGGAGGAATGTCGAAAAGTCTCAGGATGTGACTCCACAGACAGACTTATAATTTTACAGGAATGAGCTCGATGTGCTAGACTTATTGGAGTTATTTGGAAGCCATATACAAACAAGATCCTAGAGAGTTTATCGTCGATTTGTAAAGATGGATATCATATATGACAGGCCATGATACCAATAGTATATTTTAAGATTGTGGAGATGCATACTTCAGATTGAGTCCTTCGTCAGTTTGAATTTACTCTGCATATCCCTGATGTTGTTGACCAATTGGCTCGGATAGACGCTCCAGCAAGGGATCGGTTTGATTGAAGGCAGAAGCTCAGTGCTTATATAAGCAAATGAAATGATCGAGCTAATCGATTTCAGAGGTAGAGACATCCCATCACACTTTTCACAGACTATATGAGTTGGTATTGTAGTATAACTCATCGCTGGATTATTCAGCGTGTCGATCCGCTAGTCACTTACCAGTCTGGTGGTATACATGAACGGGAGTTCGTAATATCTTAACATAATTATAATAAAAAGTTAAATTGTGATATGTTATGATTTTATTAAATTTTATGATACATGTTGATGGATTGATCTATATGGGGAACATGATAGATGATGCTTTGATGGAAGAGACTCAAAGGCTCTCGATACTACAGATGATGTCACTTTCATTATGGAGTTGTTAGGAAGGCACTGATTTGCAAGTCCATTAGATGCGCCAAATCACCCGATAGTTTATTTACGACATGCATGTGTAGGCTGTCCAAAAGTTACTGGAGGACAAGCCATTGAAAAGCAAAGTTTCAAGCTCTAGACGCGAGGGACTATCACCCGCGTCTCAGCATCAAGGCGCGTTGACTCGACACCCGCGTCTCAGCATCAAGGCGCGTTGGCTCGACACCCGCGTCTCAGCATCAAGGCGCGTTGACTCGACACCCGCGTCTCAGCATCAAGGCGCGTTGGCTCGACACCCGCGTCTCAGCATCAAGGCGCGTTGGTTGGCTCGACACCCGCGTCTCAGCATCAAGGCGCGTTGGCTCGACACCCGCGTCTCAGCATCAAGGCGCGTTGGCTCGACACCCGCGTCTGAGCATCAAGGCGCGTTGACTCGACACCCGCGTCTCAGCATCAAGGCGCGTTGGCTCGACACCCGCTTCTCAGCATCAAGACGCGTCGGCCTGACACCCGCGTCTCAGCCTCAAGACGCAAAGGTCTAAAACCCGCGTCTCAGTTATAACCGCCTTGGTTAAGGGACCAATCACTGCCTACACGTAAGGGAAATCAGCCCCCATCGTGGCGTGTCTTTAGCAGGCACGTGGGTTAGTTACCGCCCATGTAGCGGGGAAGTTGGCCCTCATTGTGGAGCGTTTTTAGGGGACACGTTCACCCCTGGTACCTCTATAAATAGCCCTGTTTGCTATGAGGGGGGAGGAGATCAGAGAATCAATCGAACGAAGAGAGACAGAGGGCGACACAGAGAGAAAAGAAGCAGATCAACTCTTCAGCAAGTTCGCTGTGTACGAGCTAGCTTTCGCCTACCTTCTCTTTTAGAGTTTTGGTAGACAGAGCTGTGTCACTCTTTCTACCGGCCGAAGAGGAGATCCCTGAAGGACGGTCATCTGGTCAACGGAGAACAAGATTCACTCTCCACAGCTACACGAAGAACCCAGCCTTAAACAAAGGGGGGATTCAAGATTCAATATCCTCCCTCCCTTGTAACCGGAAGGAACAGTTTTTGTTGTAATCCTTTTCATTTGATTCAAGGAAAACTTTTACTGCAATTCTTGTCTTCTCCTTTCCCGGGTCATACAAGAGATGGCGACTCCGCTGGGGACTACGTTTGTCACTGAGGAGCAAATAGTGGCGCAAGATGACGTCCACTATAAGGGGAAGATGGTCGAATCGCTCGTTGTCGAGTTCGACCAGGCGAAGTATGAAGAGTTTCTCTCTTCCGGCTCCAAGAGCCCAAAGACCCGCGTCTGCCGCCGGGTCTCGACGGGGAATGGCCTCAAGGCCCGATCTGTGGCTTTCTTGAGCTCCCCTGCTGCCGACTGTGCCAAGCAAGGTACACGCGCCCACGCCTCTCAGAAGGCCCGCGTGGTCCCAAGCACATCTGCCTTTGCGACCAACCGCGTCGCACAGAACACCCGCGTCAGCGTCTCTCAGGAGACCCGTGTGGTCAAAGTCCCTGGTGTCCAGCATCAGGATGTTGTTGGTCTCTCTCCACCTCCTCGACGCAATCGAAACGCTGAGCGTCGACAGAGGAGACGTGCGCGTCAGCTGCAAGTTGGAACCGTTGGTTGTCCAACTGAGGCTGGACGCGACGTACAGTCTCGCGCCTTGCCCGCGCCACGTCCAGTACGTGAAATCCGCGTTTGGCGCCCCAAACGCGAGATTCCTTCAGTTAGGTCCTCTGAGGACCAACTCACCAAACGCCAAGATGAGACCTCTGCGCCTTGTCAAACGCAAGAGGCACGAGCCCATAGGCATGGGGCCCAACAGCCCATCCTCTCTCAAGTGTCTCCGCTCCGACACACCAAACAGCAACGCGACAGGCGCGTTTTGTCTCAACAGAGACGCCAGACGCGCGCTGAACAGCTGCGGCGCAAGAACCGCGTCCCTGATGCCTGCGTCCAGGCTGGACAGCACATTGATGCCTCCCGTCTTTGACGTTGCGAGGCTAATCTTTTCAATCCCCCTCCCATGGATTTGAGGGATTATCTGACGAAGAAAAGAAGTGCCAATCAAGCCACTTCGTCGTGTTGCTGCCAATGGCTCATCTATATGCTCTCTGAGTGCCGTTGCGGATCAGGCGTACACCAGCAGTCTTTAGTCAGACAGCTGACCCTGATTCCTCCGTCAGCTAAAAGAAGATGCTCCCACAGAAGGAGAACCTTCTCTGACGTTGAGTACCCGGAGCTCACTGCGAATATGACAAGCAGGAGCAAGGGAAAACAACTTGCAGTCAGCTCAGACGAGTCCGAGTCTGACTCTGAACCGGAAGGGGTGTATCGACACACTCGCACCCGGACTGGGGCCATTCCCCCAATTGACTATAATGCCTTAGCCCATGGCATTAATGATTCTCACTCCGCCATAGCGGAATCAAGGGCTTCAAACTCTTCCGTCGAGAAGGAGACCTCCGCCTACATGACGGGCACTCCTGAGGAGACGACTAAACGTTTGGACCAGATCCAGAAGGCACAAATGGATATGATTCTTTCTCAGCAGGAATCTATCAACTCCCTCAAGCAGGTGATTGCACAGCTGCTCGAAGACAGGAGGAGGTCCCCTCCTAAAAAGTCAAAGGGCAAAGGGAAAAAGGGAGAAAGCTCATCTTCCGAACCTTCTGGGGAGACGCGGCGATCTACTTCCGGTTCGTCCAAGTCCTCGTCGCAAGTAAAAGGCGACCAAGACCAAGGAAAGGCTCATGTTAAAAGAATGAGTCAACTGGAGCGACGCCTCGAGGCCCTTGCCAATCGCAAAGACCTCCAGGAAGTAGGAGTGGTCCGGCCCTACCCGGCTGAATGAGACTTGGTTCCGTACCCGCCCAAGTTCAAAGCTCCAACTCTTCAAGCCTTTGATGGGAAGGGGTCACCCAACCAGCACATCTACTACTTCAAATCCCAAACCGGGAATGTAGTAGATAATGACGCCATCCTGGCACGCCTGTTCATCGGCACCCTGAAAGGGTTAGCCTTTGAATGGTTTATGAAGCTCCCAGAAGGTTCTATCAAGAACTGGGGCGATTTGGAGAAGCTCTTTTTAACACGCTTCTTCGAGGACGACTCCGAAGTCACAATGCCAACCCTTTTGGCTACCAAACAGCGAAAAGGGGAGTCCGTCAAATCTTTCGTGGAAAGATTTCGGAACATGGCACTCCGGTGTCCAAGCGGTATGACCCAGGCCACCCTGGTGGAAACATGCCGCCACAATCTCCAAACCTCACTCCTTACTCAAATAGGAGTTGCTGAAAGCCGCACCTGGAAGCAATTAGTCCAACAAGGTGAACAGGCTGAGGAGATTATCGCCCGCGTCCGGGCGGAGGAAGGTAAGCCTAGGCCGGAAAGGTCGACAAGGCGTGCGCCGGACACATCCCTCCAAACAAAGCGGAAGGATAATTTGGCAACGGAGACCAAATCTCCCGCCAAGCCTCAATCAGGCAAGGCGAGTGGCTCTTCAAGCCAGCCACGCGCCAACAAGCAATATTCCTTTAAGGAGGAACATGTCGATTCGCTCTTTAAACTACTCAACAAGAGCAACCGACTGAAGCTCCCTGAAGCTAGGCGCCCAGAGGAAGTCGGCAAGACCGACAATCCCAACTACTGCATGTATCACAGGATGTTGGGACACCCCACCAAAAGCTGCTACGTCTTCAAGGACATCCTTCAGGCTCTGATTGACGCGGAGGTGTTAAAGCTCCGACCAGAGCAGAAGAAGGTGACGGCTAATGTGACGTCGGTTCTCCAGTTCGGGAGACAACCTCCAACGCCTGCGGGGGTAACTCCTATTCCAAAAGGAGAGCTGAGAGTGGTCAACACAGACCCTCACCAGCAGCAAGAGAAAGGCTTGGTACCCGTCCCTACACCTCAAGGGGAAATTATGTGGGTCCACCCTGACCTTGTCAATGAACAGCAATGGACTATTGTGACCAACAGGAAATCCAAAGGCAAGGCAAAAGCCTCATCCTGCAATGTGGTGGGTGCCTCCTCTCGAGAAGCGGAGACTGATATCCCTTTACTGACCGACTCAGAGGAGGAAACGATAGTCTTGGCCGCAGAGCCCAACCAACCGATGGCGGGAACCCGTTCAGGACAGGCGTACTTGAAACAGTACGACGAGACGGCGGTAGCCCCTCCACAACCAACTGCGGAGCCAGTCAGGCCCTCCACAAAGCCACCTGTGGAGAAGTAGAAGGGGACTCGATTTTCTCGAGCCCTTCAAAAGGGCATCGCGGAAGGATCTACGGCACCTTACCGCTTTGATGTCCTGGCTCAGTTGGCCAACATTCCGGCACGCATTACCTTGTATGAACTTCTTAGACTATCAAAGTCGACCAGGGAAGCTCTGCAAGAAGCTCTGGCAAATGCTGAGGTCTTCATGACCCAGGTGCCGAAGGAGGAAGATGTAGAGGATTGCCTCCACACCTCCCAGAATGCCCCCTGCATCACCTTCACGGCAGATGATATGCAGGTGAAAGGGAAGCATGATCGACCCCTGTACTTCACAGGGTATATTGGATCGTCCGAGGTGAACCGCATCCAGGTAGACCCAGGGTCCGCATTGAGCATCATGCCTCGCCGGGTCATGCAACATCTCGGCATTCCTCCCCATCGTTTGAGCCCCACCCAGACAACTATCTATGGGTTCAATGCCAACCAGACCCGTCCGATGGGGAAGATCAAGCTCAGGTGTCAGATTGGAAGTCTCAAGTCGGAAGTGACATGCTACATCATCGACGCCGACACTTCCTACAATCTATTGCTGGGACGACCGTGGATTCACCGCAACTCCATCGTTCCCTCCACTCTCCACCAAGTCATGAAGTACCTTGACGGGAGTGGAAATGTGCAGACGTTGATCGCCGAAAGGCATCCGTTCAAAGGGGTCGAGAATTATTTCACCGACTCTTTGCTGTACCAAGATCCGGTGGAGACGGATGAAGCCCCACAACCAGAGGAGCCAGACTCTGGTAATGAGGCTGACACTGAGCCTGAGAAAGAACAGTGCCTGTGGGAGTTAGAACCACTTGTAACGGGCACTAATAAGCCCGATGTCGATAATACCACCGATGATGTAGGCGGTTGGTATATTAATGAAGATTTAGATTTTGCGTATTTTTCTGTGTGTGCTTCTGATTCAATACCGTCAGATACTAGCACTGATATAGATGACGATCTCTGGTCGGCAATGGGTGCCTTAACATCATTGCATGTACCAGTGAAATCGTCCTTCGAGACATACCAAGACAATGGTAATGCGCAAGAATCTATATTTATGGTTCCAGCAAGACGGAAAAGCCAAAAACCAATTCTTTTTGGGCGAATCTCGTCTGAACCAACGCCCCGCGACGAATCGGAAGGCGAGGAAGAATCCCCTCAGTTCGATCATTACGAACCAAAAGCGCTCAAAATAATGAGATGCATGGGGTACGACCTGACCAACAAACCCGGGTTGAACTTCGGCAAAGGAAGGAGGACGTTGCTTCAATCCTTTGTGCCAAAAGGGAAGGCCCCCGATTATTATCATCGGACACGCCGGGGGTTGGGCTATGTATCAACTCCAGTCCCATCAGCCTCCGATTCTCAAGAATCGTCGAGCAACGATTACTCTTCGGACACATCATCTTGGGAGTCAGATGTTAGTGTCGGCAACATCTTCAAGGAACTTTCAGTGAACATGGTTTCGACAAGCCACCTGGAAGATGGAAATGAAGAAATAATCCAATCCGATACAGATCCTTGGATCAAATATTTAAATGCTCTTTGGGATACCCGCTTTGAACAGCGCGAGCCACCCACAGAAGATAAGGTTGTTCAGATCAACCTAGGAGATGAGGCTAACCCTAAGCCCATCTTCATAAGTGACGGCCTGTCACCTTCGGAGAAGAAAGATCTAATATCTCTTGTACAAGAGTATATAGACGTCTTCGCCTGGAATTACGAGGACATGCCAGGACTTGATCCTCAAGTGGCCATGCACCGCCTCAACATCAATCCGGACGTACGACGGTTCCGTCCAGAAATAATGGAGGCAATTCAATCAGAAGTCAGAAAACTTATTGATTCTGGCTTCATCAGGGAAGAACAACATCCCGACTGGGTAGCCAACATCGTCCCAGTTGCCAAGAAGAACGGGAAGATCCGGATCTGCATCGACTTCCGTGATCTAAACGAGGCTTGTCCCAAAGACGAATTCCCATTGCCAATCACAGATGTCATGATTGACAATACTTGTGGATTCGAACGAATGTCCTTCATGGACGGATTCTCAGGATACAATCAAATCAAAATGTATCCTGATGACGAAAAGCATACTTCCTTCAGGACACCTCTAGGGGTATATTGCTATACCGTCATGCCCTTCGGACTGAAAAATGCAGGGGCAACATACCAAAGGGCCATGAATGCCATTTTCCATCAGCAAATACGCAAAACGGTGGAATGTTATGTTGATGACATCGCGGTAAAAAGCCGCACTAAAGGTGATCACATAGCAGACCTGAAGGTGGTCTTCGACATCATGCGGGCTCATCAATTGAAGATGAATCCCACAAAGTCCTTCCTGGGGGTGGCCAGTGGCAAATTCTTAGGATTTGTTGTAACATCCACTGGAATTCACTTGGACCCGGAAAAGGTTCGCGCTATCCAGGAGATGGAACCTCCGAGAAATCTCAAGGAACTCAGGGGATTGCAAGGACGATTGGCGTACATCCGTAGGTTCATCTCAAACCTCTCCGGAAGGTGCCAACCCTTCACTAAGCTAATGAAGAAGGGTGTCTCGTTCATTTGGGACGACGCTTGCCAACAAGCATTCGAGGAAATCAAACAATACCTCACCCAACCACCAGTCCTTGCAGCTCCGGTATCCGGAAAGCCTTTCCTGGTATACATCCGAGCAATGGATCATTCTTTGGGAGCTCTACTAGCTCAGAATGACGATCAAGGACGTGAGCAAGCAATCTACTATCTGAGTAGAACAATGATCGGAGCCGAACATCGGTATAACCCGATCGAGAAGGAATGTTTGGCACTGGTGTTCGCTATCCAGAAAATGCGACACTATCTGGTAGGCTAAACTATAAACGTCATATCAAAAGTCAACCCCCTGAGGTTACTTATGACTAAACCTTCATCGCTAAATGGCCGACTGGCAAAATGGGCCATATTGCTCTCCCAATATGAGATGCGCTTTTTACCACAAAAGGCCATTAAGGGACAAGCAGTCACGGATTTCCTAGCTGAGCACCCAGATCCGAGGGCAGCCAGAGTCTACGAGGATCTCCCAAATGAAGTTGCTGAAGTCTGCCTGACTCAGACATCGTTCGAAAGTCAAGTATGGCAACTATTCTTCGACGGTGCATCAAGAACAAGCCCGAAGGGACATATAGTAGCAGGGGTAGGAGTAGTACTCGTATCCCCACAAAATTATGTGATTCCCCGAGCTGTCTCATTAACTGAGCCTTGTTCCAATAATGTGGCGGAGTATAACGCTCTTTTGATTGGGATGCAATTCGCCGATGAGATTGGCGTTAAAAATCTCGAGGCATATGGCGACTCCAAGCTCATCGTCAGCCAAGTTCGCGGGGAAACGAAGTCAGACATGAAGACTTAGTACCCTATTACAACGCGACTATCCGCATGGCCGAGGGGTTTACAAGCTTCTACATCGACCATGTACCGCGCAGGCAAAATGCGCACGCAGATGCACTCGCATCCCTGACTGCCTCCTTAGCTCTTCCAGCTGGAGCAATGGAGAAGATATTCGTCTACAGTCACGACCTGTATTGCCCGAGAAATGCTCTCAAGGACTATCAGGAGTCAACGGGAGGTCGTCACCGCGAAGAAGCACTGGAAGCATCAACCGGTCTAGAGCTTAAAGACTGGCGATTCCCCTATATCGACTACGTCTTATACGACATCCTGCGTGAAGACACCAAAGAGGCGGCTGCCATTCGAAGGAAAGCCCCCAAATTCTATTATAATGCGATTACGCGAACATTGTATCGTCGATCGCATGACGGGATCTTACTCCGGTGCCTCTCACCAAAAGAAGCCCAAGAGATATTGAGGGAAGCCCATGACGGTATGTGTGGAGCCCATCAACCTGGCCCAAAACTGGCACATCGACTTCAAAGATTGGGTTACTACTGGCCCAAGATGATTGCCGATGTCGTCACTTATGCCAAGAGATGTCACGCCTGCCAAGTGCACGGCGATTTCATCCATCAAGCACCAGGGTACCTCCACTCTACGACCTCTACTTGGCCATTTGAAATGTGGGGGATGGATGTGGTTGGCCCTATCAGCCCACCATCATCAAAAGGACATCGGTTCATTTTGGCAATAACCGATTATTTCTCCAAATGGGCCGAAGCCATCCCTTTGAAGGAGGTCAAATCGTCGAACGTGATCAAGTTCGTGAAACATCACGTTATTTACCGTTTCGGTGTACTTCGGCGAATTATCCATGACAATGGACCCCAGTTCATTAGCCAGGCTTTCCAGAGATTCTGTGCCAAGTTCAGAATCCAGAGTGTGTCCTCAACGGCATACTATTGATTGTTACACATATTTGCATATTATATCGCCTTCATATCATGCATTTTATATATAAATATGTGATTTTTACCCCTTTTCTCTCTAATTTTGCAGGACCACCACTTAAAGAGAAAAAGCCTTTGAATCACTTTAATTAGTGATAATTAAAGGGGTTAAATCAAAAGAATCCAAGATTTGAATTCAAAATCAGTTGAGATCCGCGCGCCTAACAAAGATTCCAGAAGGCCACGTGGCTAACCAACTTGTAACAACCCTATAACAGAAAGTTGTTAGCTAACAGACTCTCAACGGCCGCGCCTTGCCGCCCGGGCGCTGCAATATCTGGGTCGTTGAGTCCCGGATTTTGTGGTAACGGCCAGGGATCTAGAGGCTTCTCATGGATTGTTATAAATAGGTGGCCAGGGTTCGTGCGCGAAGACAGGGAAGAGAGAGAAGAAAATAGGGAATTATTGTAATTTTGTTTAGCTTTCTTCTAGTTTTGTTTAGACTTCATCTCCTTCCTCCTTGAGTTCTAGACAAAGAGAGAGAGAGTTCAGTTTGAGAGCTTGTACCAAGGGAGTGACACTCTTGTGTAAAGGATTAATCAATGGAGCTTTCATCATCTCTTTGCAAGACTTGAGTATGCTTTTCTTGCATTTGCTTTAATTCCTTGCATTTGATTCTATTTCTAGTTGAATTGCTTTAGATCTTTGCTTTCTATGAAGAATTGTAGCTTTGTTATTAGTTTAATGGAGGGCTAAGTTCTTGTTTCATGGCTAGCTAAGACTCACCTAGCTACTACTATCTCTTTTGGTGATTGTATACTTCAATGCTTGCATAATTCTAGTTTCTTTTGAATTCCAAGAAAGTATAGTTGTCTCCTTTGGTAATGGCTTGTTAGAACTCCACATGAATTATGTGTGCCTCTAATAAGAGCCTTGTCAAGAACAAGAGCCTTTGATGGAACATAAGGATGGATCACCAAGGATGTGTTACATGTATAACAAGATCAACTCATTTACTTCAAGCTAACTTTGTAGTTAAGCTTTGAATGTTCAAAAGAGTTTTGATTCTTCTAAACTTGCACTAATTGAGTACTAATCCTAGAGTTCCTCAATGAACATCTATTAAGAGAGCCTATGATTCAAGATGAGGCTTCAAGTTAACAACAAAGGAACACTAGTCTTCAAAAGGGAAACAACACTTGAACATGCAAGTTATCTTTAAATTGCCTATGATTCAATATGAGGCAATCTTGCAATCAACAAAGAGTTAGTAAGTAGCAATGAGGTGAAGTTAGGCTAGCCATGCATCTTCTTATCAAAAGTTTTTACAACACTTTCTTTTAGCATGCTTTTCCTTACATCACACTTCATTCTTTTAATTTCTTTTCCCACAATGCACCAATCCACCATCTCTTCTACATTTCTTGCACTTGTGTAATTAACAAAGAAGAAATCTCATTTCCTTTTCTCACTCATACCATAACGCTTCTAACGCTAGCTCTCCTTGAGGTTCGACTCGGTATAGCTATATGCTATAGCGAAGATTGGACAAGGTATGTCAATTACATATTTGAAGTGAACAAGAACCAAAGGTTAACTCTAAACCCTATCTTTTCTACCTAATTCCTGTGCAAGAACTTCATATACCTTGTTTTTACCAATCAAATTTTTGGCGCCGTTGCCGGGGAGAGCAACGGATTTTCTTTAAAAGTGAGAAACTAAACGAATTTTCTTCTCTGTTGCAGGTTACAGGTTGAAGAAACAAAAAAACTTTGCATAGCAGTGACATATAAGTGACTCTGGGCCTCTGCTCTCGAAAGCAGAGACCAGAAGTCCTCTGACTTGCCGCGTTCCCACGGCAAAAGCCGCGCAGGCGCGGCAAGAAAGAGATAACTACTGACAAATTTTCTGCAGGGACTCTGATTCTTCAAAATACATTTGCTGCTATATTTGAATTTCTGTATTCTTCACCTGATATCTGCTAATTTAAACAACAGTAAAAAATTGGTTGAAATTGTTAAAAATTGATTAGACATTTGCATTTCTAGGCACGTGTCTTTCAATTCTTTACTTTTACTGTTGAAGAGTGCTGGAGGCAAGGTACGTTTCGCATTGCATATAGATTAGGAATCATCTCTTGCTTGATTTTCATGCTTTGAGTGAATCCTAGTTTTATTTCTTGTACACTTGCACAATTCAAATTTAAGGGCATAACCCGTAAATAAGATAAGGTGGGGAGTTCATTACCCTTTCCTTAGCCCGAAAATCATTTTCCCAAGCACTCACTAACCCAAGCCTAATTTAATAAAAAAAATAGACGTTGGCCCTAGGGACATCTCGGACTCAATTAGGAGATTATCCTAAGGGGGAAAAGTGTTGGAATTTAACTCTTGAAAAATCGGTGTCTAGGAAAGGGGTTGAGGGCCGAAAGCCCGAAGGTTGCTGGTTACTTAATTAAGGAACGTCTTCGGACGGAAAACCTCCCACCAACCTTACCCTTCCCTGGCTGATTAGCTTGTGGTTAAAGTCTACACTAAACCTCCCGTGGACAGTCTATCAGTTAGGAGTCGTCTAGGTCCTAAGTCTACACTAACTTAGGTTAGAATTTTTCTTTCTTTTGTTTGTTTGTTTGTTTGTTTGTATTTGATTGTGTGATATGGCTTACAATTACAATTCTTTCCATCCTAATAATAACCCATATTTCACACCATCTCCATATTCGGATAATTCCAACCCGGTGTTTTACAATATGCACCAACCAAATACACCGGGTTGGCCTTATCCGAATCAATATGACCCATACCCCCCATCTAATAACTATAATTTCCATAATAATTTCAACTCTTCACCGAGTAATTGGGGATTCCAGTCCCCCGAGTTTAATTATCAACCTCCTTGTCCACCATATTCACCAAGTCCACAATATCTACAATATTCATTTCCAGGATCCGCTTCATATACTCCTTTTTCTGAACCACCAATTGAAGAAAAATCTGAGTTACTCAGGAGTATAGAAGCTAATCTTCAGAGGGCCGAGCAACAACTTCCAGAACCATTTGCCTCTCCAATTCCACAGTATTTTCAAGAGTCTTACTCACTTCCACCTTTTCCTAATGAACAACCATTTGCCTTGGAAACGAGTAAAGATCTCTTGTGTGAGTCCACTTTTCCATCACCACACATTTTTGACTCACAATTTCATCACCAATTCCAAGACAACACTTCATCTTTTCATCAAAACAATGAAATCATCAATTATGGAAAGATGCTTGAAGACATGACTCATGCTCAAAATGCTAGAAATCGTGACTTAGATTTGATGATCCAAACTCTTCATTCTCATCCTATTTCTAATGTCACTAGCCACTCTGTTAAAACCAAAGAGTCATGTAGTCTTGGAAATCTAGATTCAATTTCAGCACACTCACCTGAACTTGTCCAAACTTCAAATCCTATTGACATTTTGGCAAGTTTTTCATTTTCTAAAATTGAACTTGTCCAAACGTCAAATCCCATTGACATTTTGGCAAGTTTTTCATCTCCTAAACCGGAACTTGTCCAAACTACAGATCCAATTGACATTTTGGCAAGTTTTCTATTTCCTGAAATTGAACTTGAACATGATCCTGAACTTCCACTTGATGATTCAATTTTCCTTCCTGATTCAATTATGACTCCGGTGTCTTCACCTGATTTCACTTCATTTCCCGAGTCAGTATTGGATCCAGTGCCAATCCATTTTGAAAGTGAATCACCAATCTTTGATGATCATAGTGAACTTGACCAATTTCATACTTTTGAAAGTCCCATTGATAAATTGGCAAGTTCACATTTTTGTGGAATTGAACTACATGAGGAATGTGATCTTGAACTCCAACTTAGTGATTCAATTTTTTTTTCTGATTCAATAATGACTCCGGTATCTCTACCTCACATCAGTCTTTTCCCGGAGTCAACCTTGGATCTTTGCCCAATTCACAATGAAGTTGAATCACCCATCTTTAAGGATCATATTGAACTTGCCCAATTCTACACTTCTGAAGATACAATTGACAAATTTGCAAGTTCTCATTTTTGTGGAATTGAACTCAATGAGAAATATGACTTTGACCCTCAAGTTTGTGATTTAGTTCAAATACCTGAATCATTAATGACTCCTGTTTTGTTACCCAATTTGAGTAACATTTTAGAGTCAGTTTTAATTCCCAACCCTCCTGAACTTGAATCACTAATCTTAGATAGTCACATTCCATCATGGAAAACTGAATGTGGACTTGAGCTTCATTTTCTTGACTTGGACCCAGTTCCTGAATCCATTCCGACTCCTGAACCTTTACTTGACTTCATTCACTTCCCTGAGTCGGTGTTCCTTTCCGAGTCCAAGTCAACCGTTCTATCATTCCATATTCCATTCTGGGACAAGGTAGTTGATAAATTTAACTCAGAAATTATTTTAAAAATTTGGAAATTAGATGGGGTCATGTATATAATAAACATCTTCCATGCATACATCATTCTTGTGGGTCATATTCATGAAATTTCTGGTGGGTTCTTGAAAACCCAACGTAAAATTGATTGGGCCATGTTCCGTGGACCAATCCGACTACCACCGGAACCACCACCTTAAGGTAATTTTTTTTTACTAACATAGGATTTACTAACATAGAATTTAGAAAATAAATTAAAAAAAAATAAATAAATAGAAATAAAGGAGGGATTTTTATGCTTAAAAGAAGTTCCCACACTTTCCAAATTCAAATTCTTTCTAAATTCTTAGGATTCTCTCTCTTCCCTAGGATTCCATTCACATTCAAAATCCTTTGACCTAGGGTTGTAATTAAATCTTTGACCTAGGGGTAACTTTGGAAATCCCATTTTTTCTTTCCTTTATAAAAAATCTTCTTCCCAACTCATTCTCCCTCACCCGAGAAAATCACTTCAGATCTAGAATTCCTCTTCCACAGCCGACCTCCACCAAATTTTTGATCTCCAGATTATTCTAAACTGCCGCGCCCTACCCCTGACCCGCGGCAAATCTGACACTTCAGGCGCGCCAGTAAGCTCCAGATCGACTGATTTTCTTTGCTGGAGACAGAACCAGATCCCTTCTTCCCGAGGCCATCTCTGGTGCCTTCTGCACCTGTCTTTCGATTTCCCCCCAAGTTAATCTGGGGGTAGTTTGATCTCTTGTTCCTTGCTCTAATTTTCACTGTTAATTATGGCCCCTACTTTATTTGTGGAAAGGGATTTCTCTAAGATTTTGAATGATCAAGAGGGTTATGGGCATATATTTTTAGATCGAATGCATGCGTGGAATTGGTATCCCTTAGTTTACGATAACACCAACAATGATGCTTACTATTGCCCTGATTTGGTCAACACATTTTACAACTCATTAGACCATGCATCTGTTAATCGTAACACTCAACAATTCACGGTTCACATGCCATATGGTGACATCTTTGTCACCATTCCACTCATTTCTGAAATCACCGATATCCCCATTCATCCTCATTATACTGGCCCTTTGCCACTAGTTGATTACATGTCTATCATGGGGGTCCGTTGCACTGAGCAGGACCGTGGGCTCAAAGCCCAATCCACATTTAGGAATGTACATTGCGTTGGACGTTGGCTCCAACGCAATATTTTTGGATTAGATCATACCACATCTTTCAACAGACCCGTACTACAAATCATTCATGATCTAATGACTAATACACACTCGGTCTGTTTGAATAGGGCTATTTTTCATGCCATAATTGATAACTCCTCCCGCACTCGGGGTGCAAAATTTTCTCATCCCGTCTTGATTACACGTTTGTGTAGAAACTTCCTACCAGACGATGTATTTGACTCATTTGCCCGAGTGTCTGTTGTAGCCGAGAAAGCCACCAGTGCATACACTGGTTGCTTACACGCCCTCTGGACACCTCGTGCCCAACCTGAGGACATTCCTGCGGAGTCCTCTTCGGAGGAGAGTTTAGAGAAGGTAGATGAGCCCCAATTCTGGAGACAGGACCCACCAGCAGAACCAAGAGCCTTCATGTCCACCATCTGGAAGGGCATGAAGAAGATTTTTAAGGGTCAAGTGAGGCTGAGGAAGAAGATGGAGGAACAATCATCCAGGTTAGAGGAGCAATCCTCTAGGTTAGAGGGCATTGAGGCGAGGTTGAGGAGGACACAGTCGGCAGGACCCAGTACTACTGCGGGTCCAAAGCGACGAAGGGAGTGACTTTTTACCTTACCTATTTCATGCATCATTTTTTTCTTGCATGCATTGGGGACAATGCATGAGATAGGTATGGGGGGTAGATGCTAACATAGGATTTTTCACTTTCTTTTTAGGATTTTCATTTTTTTTTTTTTTTTAGGATTTTGTAGGATTTTTATTTCTTTATTTGTTAGATTTTTACCTTTCTTATAGATTTTCCACTTTCTTTATAGATTTTACCTTTTCTTTTAGAAAAAAAATAAAAAAAATATATAAAAATAAAAACTTTTTGAAATAAGAGACAAAGTTTAGATCTATTTTTAAGAAAATTAAGATGTATCTTAGGAATTAAGAAAGCCTTAATTATGACATCTTAAACTTAGTTGAAATAATAGATCTTGTTTGAAATTATAGGCTAAGTAAGTAAAATTGGTGAGACATTTTTATCTTGAATTTTTACCTTAGATAAATATGCACTTTACACTTACACATTTCTTAGGATGGAGACAAAAACCAAAAATGCTATAAAAATAAAATATTAAAAAAAAAGAAGAAGAAAAAAATATATATAAATAAAATATCACTTATTAAGCTGGATAATTGTGCCTCAAGAAGCATGGTTATTCACGCCTAACGGTGATATCACTTATTAAGCTGGATAATTGTGCCTCAAGAAGCATGGTTATTCACGCCTAACGGTGATTAAATAAATAATCCCCTTTAGTTTTGTGGCCTTTTTCACTCGAGTCCTTAAACCCGAGGGATGTTTTCTCATCTGGTGCCCTAAGACCGACTGGTTTGGGAGTTATCGGTTAAAGGCTCGTTACAAGGGTGAACTAGAAAGCCTAGACTAAGGGAAGAAAAAAAAATTATATATATATATATAAATAAATAAATGGCTTGATGGTTGGAGTTGAAATCCCAGAAATCTTCACGAGCACGGTGTGCATATTATCTAGGTTTTATGAAAGATAAAATATTCAATCCAATTTTGAATTCTTACCTTAATTGAAAACAAGATCTTGCATGGAGACTAAGTTTAAGGAAGAATGATTATAGGTGGACTTATGACCTAGGATCACTTATATTTTTGCAAAAATAGTTCGAAAACATGTCTCTTATTCAAAATGCGTTTTTCAAAACACTAACATTTGTCTTCTTTCTTTATGGATTTTGTGGGTGCAATCCGCTGAAAACCCTCAGGAGACAACACTCCTCCTCTAGGGTAACCTAGAGGTTTAACGGCTTGTTGCACGTGCTCAGTGCAATCGTGTCACCTACGAAAGTGGTGTAATAAATTAGTTAGGATTTTCTTTTTCTTTCTTTTTCTTTTCTTATTTTGCTCGAGGACGAGCAAAAGCTAGGTATGGGGGTGTGATTGTTACACATATTTGCATATTATATCGCCTTCATATCATGCATTTTATATATAAATATGTGATTTTTACCCCTTTTCTCTCTAATTTTGCAGGACCACCACTTAAAGAGAAAAAGCCTTTGAATCACTTTAATTAGTGATAATTAAAGGGGTTAAATCAAAAGAATCCAAGATTTGAATTCAAAATCAGTTGAGATCCGCGCGCCTAACAAAGATTCCAGAAGGCCACGTGGCTAACCAACTTGTAACAACCCTGTAACAGAAAATTGTTAGCTAACAGACTCTCAACGGCCGCGCCTTGCCGCCCGGGCGCGGCAATATCTGGGCCGTTGAGTCCCGGATTTTGTGGTAACGGCCAGGGATCTAGAGGCTTCTCAGGGATTGTTATAAATAGGTGGCCAGGGTTCGTGCGCGAAGACAGGGAAGAGAGAGAAGAAAATAGGGAATTATTGTAATTTTGTTTAGCTTTCTTCTAGTTTTGTTTAGACTTCATCTCCTTCCTCCTTGAGTTCTAGACAAAGAGAGAGAGAGAGTTCAGTTTGAGAGCTTGTACCAAGGGAGTGACACTCTTGTGTAAAGGATTAATCAATGGAGCTTTCATCATCTCTTTGCAAGACTTGAGTATGCTTTTCTTGCATTTGCTTTAATTCCTTGCATTTGATTCTATTTCTAGTTGAATTGCTTTAGATCTTTGCTTTCTATGAAGAATTGTAGCTTTGTTATTAGTTTAATGGAGGGCTAAGTTCTTGTTTCATGGCTAACTAAGACTCACCTAGCTACTACTATCTTTTTTGGTGATTGTATACTTCAATGCTTGCATAATTCTAGTTTCTTTTGAATTCCAAGAAAGTATAGTTGTCTCCTTTGGTAATGGCTTGTTAGAACTCCACATGAATTATGTGTGCCTCTAATAAGAGCCTTGTCAAGAACAAGAGCCTTTGATGGAACATAAGGATGGATCACCAAGGATGTGTTACATGTATAACAAGATCAACTCATTTACTTCAAGCTAACTTTGTAGTTAAGCTTTGAATGTTCAAAAGAGTTTTGATTCTTCTAAACTTGCACTAATTGAGTACTAATCCTAGAGTTCCTCAATGAACATCTATTAAGAGAGCCTATGATTCAAGATGAGGCTTCAAGTTAACAACAAAGGAACACTAGTCTTCAAAAGGGAAACAACACTTGAACATGCAAGTTATCTTTAAATTGCCTATGATTCAATATGAGGCAATCTTGCAATCAACAAAGAGTTAGTAAGTAGCAATGAGGTGAAGTTAGGCTAGCCATGCATCTTCTTATCAAAAGTTTTTACAACACTTTCTTTTAGCATTCTTTTCCTTACATCACACTTCATTCTTTTAATTTCTTTTCCCACAATGCACCAATCCACCATCTCTTCTACATTTCTTGCACTTGTGTAATTAACAAAGAAGAAATCTCGTTTCCTTTTCTCACTCATACTGTAACGCTTCTAACGCTAGCTCTCCTTGAGGTTCGACTCGGTATAGCTATATGCTATAGCGAAGATTGGACAAGGTATATCAATTACATATTTGAAGTGAACAAGAACCAAAGGTTAACTCTAAACCCTATCTTTTCTACCTAATTCCTGTGCAAGAACTTCATATACCTTGTTTTTACCAATCAACTATCCTGCCGCTAATGGCCTCGCAGAAGCTTTCAATAAGACCATTGGCAAGCTTCTCAAAAAGTTCGTCTCGAAAAGTCAACGAGACTGGGACGACAAGTTGGGTGAATGCTTATGGGCTTACCGCACAACTGTGCGAACCCCAACTAAAGCTACGCCATTTTCTTTGGTCTATGGGTGCGAAGCCGTGCTCCCACTAGAGATCCAAATTCCATCTCTACGCGTCGCCTTGACAGTGGAGATGACAACCGAGGAGAAGCATCGACAGCGACTCCAAGAACTGGAGGCCTTAGATGATAAGCGTATGCAGGCCCAACAGCAAATCGAGCTCTACCAAGCTCGAATTACCAAAGCCTTCAACAAGAAAGTTAAAATGCGAACTTTCAAGAAAGGCGATCTTGTCTTAGCCGTCAGAAGACCCATGGTAATGACACACAAGACAAAAGGAAAATTCTAACCCAAATGGGAAGGACCATTTGTAGTAAAGTCAGTCTACTCAAATGGGTCATATCGCCTCATAACCTCGAATGGCGATACACTCATGATGCCGATCAATGGCAGGTTCCTGAAGAAATACTATCCTTAGATGGTATTCTTCCGCTGATCAAGTTAAAAATACACCTCTGATCAAAACAAGAAGAGCTTCTTCATTAACATCCGACGCCCCCGACGGCTAAGGATAGAAGAAAATGTTGGCTTCTAAGTCCAACATAAGTCTTCGACAATTCATCATGCTGAGGGGAATAGCATGGCTAGCCCAACTCAAATGATAGTTGGTAAAGGCACCTCAAACCCGTTGACAGCTGAGGATTTGCTAAAAATCCTAAGGGACACGTTCCCATTTGATCCGACGCCCCCGACGGCTAAGGATAGAAGAAAATGTTGGCTTCTAAGTCCAACATAAGTCTTCGACAACTCATCATGCTGAGGGGAATAACATGGCTAGCCCAACTCAAACGGTAGTTGGTAAAGGCACCTCAAATCCGTTGATAGCTGAGGGTTTGCTAAAAATCCTAAGTGGACTTGGCTCCATTCCTTCCTCCAAAATCCCTTTCCAATTCTCATCCACAGAATGGTAGGTCTACAAAATACAACCATTACTAAGTTAACACTATACCTCTGATAATGGAAACTTTTCAATATTCCTTGTCGAGTATAAATTTTGCTTGTCAACTCTACACGGAGTATCAAACTTTCAAATTTGCCAAGTTAACACTATACCTCTGGCACTTCAAATTTTCACTTGTCAATTCTCACCAATAGAATGACAGGCCCTCAAATTACTCTTATCATGAGTCAATCTTTGTCAAGTTAATATCACACCTCTGACAAATTACTGTTAAAGTTTAACACCACACCTCTAAACAGTAATCAAGTTTCTGCCAGGTTTAATATTACACCTCTGACAGTCACTTTTCTTCAGACTTCCACACCGAAGCTGAAATGGATGATGCTAAGTTAACACCACACCTCTAGCATCAAGTCATTGCTAAGTTCAACAATACACCTATGGCCATGACTTTCCCTCGGACTTCCTTATGCAAGCCGAGATGACCAATGCTAAGTTCAACATTACACCTCTAGCATTACTCTCACTGTCAAGTTAAACATTACACCTATGACAGTGATACTTCTGAGTTAAGTTAATATCACACCTCTGACTCACATTCTTGTCAAGTTAACATTACACTTCTGACAAGACCACTTTCAACCCGTTAAGTTAATATCACACCTCTGACGGTAACAAACTTTCCTAGATTCCCCACGAGTCTAGTCCCACTTGTTATTCTCTTCAACAGAATAATAAGTCTACCTAAAAATATTATTAGGTTAATACTACACCATCAACAGTGTTTCCATCAAATCCCCAGTTGAGCTCAATCAAGTTAATCTCAAACACTTGATAAAAGTTCACCCTCCCTGGGGGTACCAATTCTACTTGTCACTTTCTCTTATAAAGTGGCAGGTCCATCAAAAATTTCATCTCTGTCAAGTTAATATTACACCTCTGACAGTATCATGAGAGTTCCTGAAATAGGATCTTTCTCCACACAGTTTGACTTATTAAAATTACCATCATAATTTTGATAAAGTCAAAGACTCTTTGCTTCTATGCGTCTAACTGAAGACAAAAAGTTCAAGACAATGAAAGAGGCAAAAAGAGAAGTGTCACTTTTATTTATTTCCCGGTATATGAAAGTGATACAAAAAACGCTCTCTTATACAATAAGATTGAGTGTTACAGTCAAAACGCTCTCTTACAATAAGATGGAGTGTTACAATTAAGGAGTACAAAGAAGTCCCTCTCTCTCTCTGAGGTTGCACTCACTCCTTGAAGCCGCATCTGATTACAAGTACAGGATGGTGCATGATGTAAACATCGAAAGAGCCCTAGCTGACTAAGCTAAGAGCAATGGTGTTCTTGAGGTCCGGTGGCAGCAGAAAGTCCGGCAACCCTTCGTTCATGAGCATCCCTTTCTCCAGCAGGCCATCCAGCAGACATGGAGAGTCCTCGATGTCACTTCTGAAATGGGAGAGGAAGAGGATCCTATCTGCCGCCGTGTCCACCGTAACCTCCTCGCCGCCATACTTACCCTGACCATCTCTTGCCAGCAGGCATGATTGGTACAGTGGATCTGAAGAGACCTTGGCGAGAGTCGATTCCTCGTCAGGGACATAATATATTCCCTTGTGGACGACGAGGACCATAATATATTCCCTTGTGGACGAACATCGAACAAGTTCGCCGTCCGATATATTCTCCCACGGACTTAGCGAACATGAAGAAGAATGACCAAGCCTACCTGCAAAAAAGCAAACAGGGAATCAGACAATTCAGAGCTTAGTACAGAAGAAAACTAAGTCACAGACGCGGCTATTTTCAAAGGCCGCAGACGCGGGAATGATCCGCGCAGCGAGCCAGAGTCCTGCGATAATAAAAACAGACGCGAGCGAGACTGTGATATACACAGAATGCAAACGCGACTTAACTCCACATCCGTGTCTAAGATACAAGGTGCGCAGAGAATCAAACGCCGAAAACTGCCATCTCTCTGTTGGAGGAACAGGAGTTGCAAGATTCAGGTCTGAAGCCTTCAACCCGAGTTGGAATTCATCCAAGTCAGTGGCCTTAAAACGCGAGCTTCATGAGTAAAGCCGCGGCCAAGTACCAAAGACTTCTGTACTCGCGTCCAAAGAAGTTTAAGTCGGCGGCGCAAATTCCAGAAGGAATGCACCAACCACGACTTCACAAGAAGGTCCAGATGATATCTCTTTAAGGGGTATACTGAAATTCAAACTTGGTTGGATCTAAAATGTCATGGTAAGTGGGCATGGCATACCCGCAGAAGCCTCTGTTAAGAGTTGAACTATCTACGTTGAGACGCGGACGTAAAAAGTGCTCAAAGAGACGCTTCCTGCCATTGAAATCACTTGACAGTGGTAATCCATTGAAGAGACCAAACAGAAGCATGAAAGCTCTGGGTCATCTTCATCCACAGAGGCACCTTCATCCATGGAGGCAAACCCCTGATAGGGTCCTTGAAGGGAGAAGGCAGAGTCCCTCAGAGTACTCGTTCTCAAACAGAGCACGGTCTGAGCAGCCGCTGTTAAAGAGAGGAGGTGAGTCCTATTTATAGGCAACTCCTGATAACGGTCATTAATGGTTCATTAATTAAAACCGCCGGCCTTAATGACCGCACGACCGTCAAAGCCCAATGGGAGGCTGACGCGTGGAACGTCGCTTCGGGAAGCATCGCAGGCGCTGATCTCAAACCGTCAGCGCCGGTTTTGCATTAAAGGGCATTAACGCCCAAGTCCAATGAAAAACCGACGCGTGGAACAAATCATCGCGAAGATCATGCGTCACGACTCCGCAGCGAGTCATCATTTGACACGTGGTGCGGTTCAGTTAATGAACCGGGAAGTCCGCGCGCCAAAAGGTGAAATCCTGCCGGTTCCCCAGGCCAGCTGGCGGCGTAATCATGACACGGCACAGGTTCGCACCCAAGGGACGCACCTCTTCGATGGACATGCCCCGTCAGCATCTCCATAAATGCATTCGGAAGGTCGCGTTTCTCTACGAAGTCCGCGTCCGACCCAGCGGGCCCAACATCGTGTCTGCCTCATGGAAGATCGGGCGCGTTTCCATTGCCAAAGGACGTACCCTACAGAAATCGCGTCTTTAAAGAAGTACCATCTCGGCTTTTCGAAAAGAACCTTCGTTCGGCCTCCTGCTTCTGCAAAATCAGTTCAACAGTACACTGACGCAAGCAGACGACCAACCACTCCTGGCTTAAAGCACACCCGTGACAGACTAAAAGCAATCGGGGAGGTTTAGACTGTGCATCCAGACACTCAACATGATCAACTCTGGTGGCTTCAAAGAGTTCAAACAGTACACTCACGAAGACCAACTCCAGATAAGATCAAACCCGGAGCACTAACAGTCCAGTCATGAAAGCAAATATGGCTAAAATCCAAAGTATTTCGAAATCCGTCCCAGTTAACTGCGGAATATCGAAAACTTTGGAGGGGGTTCTGTAGGCTGTCCAAAAGTTACTGGAGGACAAGCCATTGAAAAGCAAAGTTTCAAGCTCTAGACGCGAGGGACTATCACCCGCGTCTCAGCATCAAGGCGCGTTGACTCGACACCCGCGTCTCAGCATCAAGGCGCGTTGGCTCGACACCCGCGTCTCAGCATCAAGGCGCGTTGGCTCGACACCCGCGTCTCAGCATCAAGGCGCGTTGGCACGACACCCGCGTCTGAGCATCAAGGCGCGTTGACTCGACACCCGCGTCTCAGCATCAAGGCGCGTTGGCTCGACACCCGCGTCTCAGCATCAAGACGCGTCGGCCTGACACCCGCGTCTCAGCCTCAAGACGCAAAGGTCTAAAACCCGCGTCTCAGTTATAACCGCCTTGGTTAAGGGACCAATCACTGCCTACACGTAAGGGAAATCAGCCCCCATCGTGGCGTGTCTTTAGCAGGCACGTGGGTTAGTTACCGCCCATGTAGCGGGAAAGTTGGCCCTCATTGTGGAGCGTTTTTAGGGGACACGTTCACCCCTGGTACCTCTATAAATAGCCCTGTTTGCTATGAAGGGGGGAGGAGATCAGAGAATCAATCGGACGAAGAGAGACAGAGGGCGACACAGAGAGAAAAGAAGCAGATCAACTCTTCAGCAAGTTCGCTGCGTACGAGCTAGCTTTCGCCTACCTTCTCTTTTAGAGTTTTGGTAGACAGAGCTGTGTCACTCTTTCTACCGGCCGAAGAGGAGATCCCTGAAGGACGGTCATCTGGTCAACGGAGAACAAGATTCACTCTCCACAGCCACACGAAGAACCCAGCCTTAAACAAAGGGGGGATTCAAGATTCAATATCCTCCCTCCCTTGTAACCGGAAGGAACAGTTTTTGTTGTAATCCTTTTCATTTGATTCAAGGAAAACTTTTACTGCAATTCTTGTCTTCTCCTTTCCCGGGTTATACAGCATGGTAACTACCAGATATGGAGCTCGAGGCAGTATAAGACTAGCCGGGACCTTCTCAACCCGTTGGTAGACGATGTACACGATGTTGAGATGATGATGAGGCCTTGGACGTGATGACTTTGGACCGTCTCAACCACCTGTTAGAAGGTATTGATGACGTCGAGGAGCTGAGGATGAGGCTGGACCATCTCAACCACATATACAACCAGATTCTCAGACTGCTCCTGCATGTGAGCGAGGACGAGGCCGAGGGCGTGGTCAACTTTCACCTGCATTAGCTTGTTTGTATTTAGATTTTATATGACTTATATTATTGATATATGACACTTGACACTATGATATTATGATACGACTGATACTGTTTAATATTAGAATAATATGGAGGTGCGTTGCATTGCTGAACTTTTGTTAGTTTGATATGAGTTTTATAACTTTGATATAGTTTGTAGCATCCTTTGGTGAAATTTAAGTGATACTTGAGAAATGAGTTTGTGATATTGTTATATTGTGGAGCTGTGATATGTATTACTAAATTAATTTGTTGAAATTTGTAATGTTTTGAGTTATATAGTTGTGATATGACTTTGAAATGTTATTGGTATTTTTTATTAAATAGTGGCATAATTTAAATGAAACTTACTTTGAGCTTCCAACTCCGGACCAAGAATGAATCAATTTTTTTTAGCTAAATGAACTTGGTCTGGAGTTGCCAACCTCGAAACAAGAATGAGATAGTGAAGGCTTTTTATTCTTAGTCTGGGGTTGACAACCCCGGACAAAGAAACTATAGTCTCAGTCAAGACATTTTTAGAGCCCCAATGAAGAAATTGCGATTCATTGAAGAAATTGAGGCTAAATGAAATGGGCTCGGAGTTGTCAATTCTAGATTATTGGGAAAACGAAGAATTAAAAAATAGATCTTTGAGCTGAATTAAGGCGAGATCCGTTGATAGAATCAACCGGATAATGGTTGGAGTGTGTTCTCCTTCCATTGGGGATGAACATGATATATTCACATGTTCAATTTTATTTTCCAATGAATGAAATATTCAAGTCTAAAGTTTGCCTAATTCAAAAGTTAAAGGGAATTAAAGGTAACTCAAATATTTAGTCCCACATTGGATATGGAATGAAAGTTGAAGTGTTTAAATAAAGGAAAATGGGAACAAAGGGTGTACCCTTTAGATACTTGGAGTTTTCACGCGCGATTAGGGAGAAACCATGCCGACACGCACGCAGCCACCGCCGCCGCCCTCCTGGCACCGGAGCTGGTGCCGGGGCTTAGGTCTGGGTCCGGGCCTGGGTATATAGGCTTGGGCGTGTGGATCCAACCGATCCGGTTCTTTTTGAACCGGGCCACATCGGTGCGGTGCTATAGCAGGCCTTGACCCGCTCCGCTACCCGAACCTGCACGCTGCAACAGTTGGAAGAAACTGCTGCAGCGGTTCCTGCCTGGAACAGTTGCAACAGTTCAGACAGGAACCATTACAACTGTTCCTAGACGGATTTGCCCTCCAACGAACTCCCATGAGTGCTATTTATATCGCTTCTTTTCGTGATTCTAAACACACAACATGCAATTCAATAGATGTTGGTGCCTGCTCCACTTCCTAACCTAAAGCCGGAGTAACCAGAAAATCCAATGGCAGTGAATTCAAGAGGTGGCAACAGAAGATGCTCTTCTACTTGACCACTCTGTATTTGGCCAGATTTCTGTAAGAGGATCCACCAGAACCCAGAACTGATTAGGACTCAGTCCTTGCAGTTGATGCATGGATGCAAAGTGACTTCCTTTATCGAAACTATATCTTAAATGGACTGGATGACTCTCTTTACAATATTTATAGTCCTATTACAACGACAATGAAGTTAAGGGCAAGTCTTGATAAGAAATAAGACTGAGGATGTCGGTACCAAGAAGTTCATCATGGAACGATTTCTGGAGTACAAAATGGTGGACAAAAAGACTGTGATCAGTCAAGTGTAAGAATTCCAACTTATCTGGCACGAGATAGAGGATGAAGATATGATTCTACCTGAAACTTTTCAGGTTGCTGCTATCGTGGAGAAACTCCAGCTGCATGGAAAGATTTCAAGAACTACCTAAAGCACAAGTGCAAGGAGCTGAAGTTGAAAGATCTCATTGTGAGGCTTCGAATTGAAGAGGATAACCAAAAGTCTGAGAAAAAGAGCAACAAGAACTCTTATGAATTCAAGGCCAGTGTGATCGAAGACTCAAAGGGAAAAGCGTCTACTTTCAAAGGCTTGAAGCAAAAGAAGACTGCCCAGGGGAACTTGCTACATCGGCAACAAAGAGGGACACAAGGCGAATGAATATCGCAGTTGTCTCAAAAAGAACAAGAAGGACCATCCACAGGGAAACCTGACCAACCATGCATCACCAAGCCTATCAGCTGTAGTGTCAGAAGTGAATCTGACAACCAACAACCAAAAGTGGTCGGTAGACACTGGGGCTACTCGGTACATCTACTCTGAGAATATATTATTCTCTGATTATCAAAAACTAGAGCTTGATGAGCAACTCTTCATGGGCAACTCAGCCGTCTTCAAGGTTGAAGGAAAAGAAAAGGTCATCCTGAAATGGACATATGGGAGGAGCTCACTTTGAATGATTTACTACATGTTTTAGATATCTGCAAGAACTTGATTTCTGGATCAATTCTTAGTAAGAAAGGTTTTAGAATAGTTTTTGAATTTGATAAATTTTTTCTTACTAAGGATGGGTTGTATGCGGGTAAGGGTTATCTTGTTGATAGCCTATTTAAGGACAATGTTGTTGTAGTGAATAAAGAGTCCGTGTACCTGTACCTAAAGCTCATGAATAAAAAAAATCTTCTGTTTATTTGCTTGAGTCTCCTATTTTTATGACATGCTAGATTAGGGCATGTAAATTGTATGTTCTTGCAAAACTTATCAAATCTAGGATATATTTCTAAATTTAACTTGGAAGAAATTCGTAAGTGTGAGATTTATGTTGAACAAAGTTCGCGAAAAATTTATTTTCACTCAATTGATCAAAATACAGAACCTTTAGGGTTAATTCATAGCGACTTGTGTGACTTTAAATTTGCGCCAACAAGAGGCGGGAAAAAGTACTTTGTTACTTTTATTGATGATTGTATAAGATATTGTTATGTGTATCTACTAAACAGTGAGTGAGGCAATGAATATGTTTATAACATATAAAGCCGAAGTTGAGAATCAACTCAACAAGAATATAAAGATTCTAAAATCTGATAGAGGCGAAAAATATGAATCAAATGAATTTAGTGAGTTATGTACTAAATTTGGTACAATCCATCAAACTATAGCACCACATACTCAGCAAAATATGATTGTTGAATGGAAGAATAAAACTTTAAAGGAGATGGTCAATTCCTGCTCATAAACTCTGGAGCTCCACAAAACTTGTGGGGGGGGGGGGCTCTGTTAACTGCAAATTATATTCTAAATAGAGTACCCCACAAGAAACTTGGTCTTATACCATTTGAGTTATGACATGAAAGGGCACCTTCCTACCATTATCTCAAAATGTGGGGTTGTCTTGCAAAGGTACTAGCACCACTGCCTAAAAAGACTAAGTTGGGAGCAAAATAATGGACTGCATATTCATAGGCTATAGCTTAAATAGCTGTGCTTATAGACTTTTGATACAAAATCAGAAATATCAGATATTCATGTAAACATGATTATCAAATCTAGAGATAATGTATTCTTTGAAGATATTTTTCATACAAACGGGAAGAAAGACTTCTGAGAAAAGAACACACGAGATGGCATTTAGGAGCGAAAGCCCTAAGGAACCAATTGGTAAAACAGAAGTTGAACTAAGAAGAAGTCAGAGATCAAGAATCTCAAAATCTTTTGATCTACATTTCATAGTATATGCTATTGAAAGCGAGTCTCAAATATTTAAAGCGACTATGTCTACCCCAGAAGCACAAATGTGGAAAGAAGTTATAAATAGCGAAATAGAATCCATCATAAGCAATCATACCTGCGAATTGGCAAACTTGCCTCATGGCAGTAAACAAATTGGGAGTAAGTGGATTTTTAAAAGAAAATTAAAACCCTATGGATCTAACGATAAGTACAAGATTAAATTACTAGCCAGGATTATCGACAAAGGAAGGACTTGACTACTTTGATACTTATTCACCAGTAAAAAGAATAACTTTCATTCGGATATTAATTGCGATTGCAGTATTACACAACTTAGATATTTATCAAATGGACGTCAAGACTGCATTCTTAAATGGTGAATTAAATGAGAAAATATATATGGAGCAACCTGAAAGATTTATAGTCAAGGGCCAAGAACACAAAATGTGTAAATTGATAAAATCCTTATACGGTCAAAGCAGACTCCAAAACAATGGCATGAGAAATTCGATAGTGTCATGATCAAAGATAGATTCACTATCAATGAATGTGATAAGTGTGTTTACACTAAAACATTTGAAGATGCATGTCTCATCGTTTGTCTATATGTAGATAACATGCTGATACTTGGAACTAATATTGAAGTTATTAAGTCCACTAAAAGAATGCTATCCAACAAATTTGATATGAAGGATCTGGGGGTTGATGATGTAATTTTAGGAATTAAAATTATAAGAACACCAGATGGAATCAGTCTATCTAAATCTCACTACGTGGATAAGATGATAGAAAGATTCAAGGAATATGGGATAAGAGAGAATACAAATCCTTTTCTCCTACATATCCACCTTAACAAAAAATGCAGAAAGTGGAGTATGATAGTTGGAGTATTATCAGATTATCAGAAGTCTAATGTATTTAATGAATTGCACTAGACCCGCTATTGCTTATGTTATAAGTAAATTAAGAAGACACATTAGTAACCTTAGTGATGATCATTAGACTGTTTTACTATGAGTATTAGGTTACATATCACATAATTCCTTGAGATATGAACAGTATCCACCTGTATTTGAAGGATACAACGATGTGAATTGGACTGCAGATTCTGAAGAATAAAAATCAACTAGAGGATACGTATTTACTCTTAGAGGAGCAGCAGTATCTTGAAAATCTTTCAAACAAAATGTATTACTCGTTCCACAATGGAATCAGAATTCATAGCCTTAGATAAGGCTAGTGAAGAAGCAGAATGGCTTCGACAATTTTTGAAATATATACCATTATGGACAAAGCTAGTGCCCGCTATATACATTCACTACGATAATCAAGTAGCGATATCTAAGACACAAAATTTATATATAACAGTAATCTAGATATTCATCGTAGACATAATACCGTTAAACAATTGCTCTCAAATGGAATTATCTCTATTGATTTTGTATCATCAAAAGATAATTTAGCGGATCCATTTACTAAAGGTTTAAATAGAGAGTGTATAAACTGCACATCGAGGGAAAAGGGTTTAAAAGCTTAATCTTACCGAGTCAGTTTAATGGAAATCTCATTTAGTGTCTGAAGATCCCACAGACTAAGTTCAAGAGGAAAAACTAGTTATGATTGACTCTGTGAGTAAGCACTTAGGAGCCTAACTCTAACCTATTCCTATGCACCAAAGTGCTTTCTACAAGTGGATTAAGAATAAGCTTAACGCTTTTAATGATGCATATAAATTGTTATTAAAACAAGTAGGGTAGAGTAGATTACTCTTAATAAAACGATCATCTATGTGAGTATAGAGTTGGGTCGGCTCTTTGGGAATCTCTATGGAGGCTGTTATTCCTAAAGATACTCTCTGAAACTAAGAATGTTCGCCAAAATAGACACAACCGAGAACCAAAGTTGATTTTGGAAAGTTACTGTGTGAAGCTTGTTGACTTGACTTACACAAACCGCTGACAGTTCAAGACTTAGTTCACTGATTAGCCAATAAGTCCGATAAAATTTTTGTTATGAAAGGTTCAAGACCTAATTTACCCATCCAGATGCAGTTTCTTTTTTAAAGTACATTTCATTATAGAGTCAGTCTCTTTGTGTGTCATTTCCTAAATCTCTATTTATTGTGGGGGATTGTCGGGAAAACGAAGAATTAAAAAATGAATCTTTGAGCTGAATTAAGGCGAGATCTGTTGATAGAATCAACTGGATAATGGTTGGAGTGTGTTCTCCTTCATTGAGGATGAACGTGGTATATTCATATGTTCAATTCCATTTTCAAATGAATGAGATATTCCTTTTTAAAGTTTGCCTAATTTAAAAGTTAAAGGGGACTAAAGGCAGCTCAAACATTTAGTCCCACATTAGATATGGGATGAAAGTTTAAAGTGTTTAAATAGAGGAAAATGAGAACAAAGGGGGTGCCCTTTAGGTACTTAGAGTTTTCACGCAATTGGGGGATACCATGCCCACACGCGCGTCGCCGCCCGTCCGGCCCGGCACCAGAGCCAGTGCCGAGGCTCGGGTTCGGGCCTGGGTGTGGGCTTGGGCGTGGATCCAACGGGTCGGTTCTTTTTGAACCGGACCACACGGGTGCGGTGCTACAACGGGTCTTGACCCGCTCCGCTACCCGAACCCGCGCGCTGCAACAGTTGGAAGAAGCCGCTGCAGCGGTTCTTGTCTGAAACAGTTGCAACGGTTCAGACAAGAACTGTCGCAACTGTTCCTGGGACGGATTTGCCCTCCAACGGACTCCTAGGAGCGCTGTAAATAACACTCCTTTTCATGATTTTAAACACACAACAAAAGTTCTTTCCTTCTCCCTCTTAAGGAATTCAGATCTGAAACAAGTCAGTCAGAAAATTCAGAATTTTTTTAAGAAAAAATCTGAAATAAGATTCGTTCTGAAAGAAGGCTCAGAAAATTTAACAGATTCTTAAACAAAATTGTTGTCTGAATATGTGACTTCCAAAGAAAAATATTTTTCTCGTTCCCTCTTTTCTCTACAGTGGATAAATCCTCCAAATTTAAGACAAATATTCCCATAAATTTGTCTTCATCCTTCTGCATTGAATTCCTATGAAGATACTGATTAATTACGATTCGACTGTACGGTGATTTGGTAGTGATATCCAAATACCGTGAATGAGTGTAATATCTTGGAAGACCAGCGTCCAGTAACTCGTTAGCACTGCAGCGGGGGACGTAATTGTCTTAAGGAGATCCACGACATGCGTACCTCACTCCAATTACTATATAAGTGAACTAACATTATTTATACATGGATGATATTGAAATATTTATGTTCAAAAATATTACTGTTTATAACATTAATTAGTTGTTAGATCTATTCGTACATCTAGCAGACCAACCTTTAGAAGTTTAAAAAAACTGAAGCTCATTTTAAATCTTGACGTTGTCAATAGAAAGAAAGAAAAACCATGTGTCAAGAATCGACAACCGCTCGTGAACAAAGCCCGCCACGCTAGCGGGAGACAACGATCCACCGTCGACGTGACGCCTACATGACATGTTAAAGATTTGTTTTTGAAAATAAATTTAAATAAAAGGTTGATTTTAGAAATTTAATTTTAACTATGTTTATTCAAAAAATTGCCCAGGTTCTAAAGGCGTGATGGGGACGTGTGTGGTGGCTTTGAGGAGGAAGGTTTGGGTGGTTTCTATCCTTGCCCCAACTGTTGTTGCCGCTGCCACCATCGCCGTCGATGACACTGCCACAGGCTGTGGCCTCCACCGCCCCCTGTAAGGGGTGTCAAATCCCCTGCTTTGGATGGAAAGCTGACGGGGGGAAAGCAACTGAGATTCTGACGTCGTGGAAGGGAGTTGAGCTGCAGGCGCACTGGAGAGCTTAAAGTGCTTTCGGTACTTTGAGCTAGTGACTTGTTTTTGTGTTGGGTTCTTGTTGGTCCCTTCACGTGATCTGCGCATGCATGTTAAGTGAATTTTGCGTATATAGTTTAATGTTGGGTGATAATAGTAGTGTGTTTAACTCCTTAATCATGGACGCGTGGGTCCACATTAATATCTAGACTGTTTCATGCTTTCATCCCTGAGATCGTAACTGTCCTGTTAATATTACGATAAATAGTAGGGGGAATTGTGCAAAACCCACATGCACTATCACCGTTATGTAATATACTATTGAAATGAGTATAAAATCTATTTATACAGTCAAATTTGATTAAAAAAACAATTACATGCTATTATAATATTTTTATAATTGTTTATCAACTCTAAGGTAAGAAATAAGATTTTTTTTTTTACTATATCTTAACTAGTACAAGTGTGTTAATTCTTTGCTAAATTCAATAGAACGAGCTGATTTTCTAAGAAATCTCACAATAGTACATGTTATTTTTATTGAATTTAATAGTGTATGAAAATTTTTTTTACTCATCATTTCATTTGTTTAGAAGGGTTTTTCGTATTTTAAGGGGTTGTTTTGCCTTTGTCAAAAAAAAAAAAAAAAAAAAATCAGAAAGCTGCGCGATGTGAGTGCAGCTTTCTCACGTAAACCCGACACGTTAGGTTTCCATTGGTTTTTCAGCTCCTATGCTGCGAAAGCGAAGAGAGAAAGATTTGGGGACCACGTCGAAATTTTGTGCCCCGCGCAATCATTAAATTATTTCCCCCCGCGAATCAAACGAAGCCTTCAAAATCTCTGAGGTAATATCCCTCTGCAGTGTTTTCAAACCCCAAATCATGCAAACAAACCGTCCCTAAATGTCTGTGAGATCAACAAGTGAATCTCACTGGCAATTCCCGAGTCGAATTAAGGAGGAGAAGAGAGGATCCGAGTACAGCTCATGTGCCTTTGCATGAAGAAATAACTGGGACCCACTTGTTTCCTACAAACAGCATTTTCATTTTCATACAGACAACAATACCATACAGTTCCCAACCGAGCCTACGTACCCCACGTACCACATACAACAGGCTCTTTGAGATTCTTCTCGCTTCCATCCCCAAACGGGTCCGGGTTTCGAACCCAGCAACAAACAATCCGAGTCCCGCGAGTAATCGTACCCCATTTTCCATTGACACGGCCATCATTATCACCCACCGGGCCCCACCCGCAAGTGGCCACTCCTCCCCTTCCCCTTCTCCAATTCTCTGAGTCTTCCCGAGCATCTGTCCTCCCTTGGGCCCCACACACTTCCCCTTCTCTTTTGTAAACGGATATGGCCGTCCAAAATATTTACAATTTATGTAATTATTTTTTTTACCATTCCATTCTTGATGCAAAGGTCAAAATACATTTTCTTCATTCTCTTTCTACCAGCTTTCTCCTCCTTCTTCGGCAACCCCTTCTCCCCCTCCTCCCCCTTCTCCGCCTCCCCGGCCTTTTTCCAGCAAACCACTACCCCCCTCAACTGCCTCTCCCTCGGTGAACCTCCTCCTCCATCCCTACCCCCCCCCCCCACCCCCCAACAAAAAAAATCCCCCCAGCCTCCCGCCCCAATCTCCCCCTCCCCCCTTTTTCAAGCTTATTGTTCAGCCGGATTCGACTGATCAGACCATAGTTTGTTCGATTAGATCTATTCGGTAGATCCGTCGTAACACATCACAGTCTGTTCGGCCTCCTGTCGAACAGTCTGGGGGAGGGGGAGATGTGAGGGAGGGAGAGGGGAGGGGGAGATCTGGGGGCAGGGGGTTCGTCGGGGGGAGGGAGAGTTCGCTGGCGAGAGGGGAGATCTGAGGGGGGTTTGCCGGCGAGAGGGGGAGTGTTCGACGGCGAGAAGGGAGAAGAGGGGGTTCATCAGTGAGAGGGGAGAGTCCACCGGGGATGGGAAAGAGGAGGAAGAGAAGAAGAAATGGATATTTTAGTCATTTTTATTTTTTTTTGAAAGGGTCTTTATCAAATTTTGGGGTGCCCTGATTCAGAGGGGACATTCCTCGTTCTCAGGGCGGCATTACCCGTTCACTTCTCTTTCTCACTCTTTTTGTTTTTCCACCCCGCATTAGATATAATGCCCCCAAAAGGGTACCAATGGATTGACTTCAGTTTTAGTAGCTCCCCTCTCTCGTTCTCTCATTCTCATATTCTTATTCATTCGTTCATCCAAACATTGGTCTCCTCCTCGCTCTCTATTTCTTTATAATATCCAGTACTCTCTCAGTAGTAGTATTATTTTATTTTATTTTTCACTCATTTTGTTAGCTCCATTATATGTTCTTTTGCTGCTGCTGGGCGCGATGCCGACTCCGGTTAGCAGCGCGCGGCAGTGCCTCGCTGGCGAGGCGGCTGCCGCGCTGGACGATGCTGTAGCTGTCGCCAGAAGGCGGCAGCACGCCCAGACGACGTCTCTGCACGTCGTCTTTGCCCTCCTCTGCTCCTCCCCCTCCTCAAACTCACCCTCCACGTCAGCATCATCGTCGCTGCCGTCTCCTTTGCTCCGTGACGCGCTTTCCCGCGCACGGAGCTCCGCTTACTCCCCTCGTCTCCAGTTCAAGGCGCTCGATCTCTGCTTTGGCGTCGCCCTCGACAGGCTCCCCTCCTCCTCCGCCTCCTCCTCCTGCACCTCCTCGGCGGACGAGCCGCCGGTGTCGAACTCTCTGATGGCGGCAATCAAGCGGTCGCAGGCCAACCAGCGGCGGCACCCGGACACGTTCCACCTCTACCAGCAGCAGCAGCAGATGAACTCGTCCTCTCACCCTCATCCTCCTCGTTTTCAGGAGTCAAGGTCGAGCTGCAGCAGTTGATTCTCGCCATCCTCGACGACCCCGTCGTCAGCAGGGTCTTCGGCGAGGCGGGTTTCGTAGCACCGACATAAAGCTCGCCGTGCTCCACCCCCCGCCGCCGATCCTCCGGTTCCCTCGCGCCGCCCGCTGCCCGCCGCTGTTTCTGTGTAATTTGTCCGCCGGGGACGAGCTCGAGGCGCTGAATTTGACTCCAAGAGGGTTCAACTTCCCGTTCTCCGATTCGGGAGCGAGAATTGCCGACGGATTGGGAGATTATGGCCAGAAAACGCAATCGGAATCCGATGCTGGTCGGTGTTGGGGCCGGTGACGCCGCCAGAGATTTCGCGCAAGCTCTGGAACGGCAGAATTTTGGGGTTTTGCCGCCGGAGCTGATGAATTTGAAATTTGTGAGCTTAGAGAGAGAGGTGTTTGAGATGAGGGAGAGTGGGGATTCGACTTGGATAAAGGGGAGGCTCGAGGAATTGGGGAGGGCGGCGAGGGAGAAGGAGGCCGGGTTAGCGGTGGGGATCGGGGATTTGAAAGGGCTGGTGGATTTGGGGGACGATGTGGTTAATTGCTTGGTGACGGAGATGACGAGGGTGTTGGAGTTGTGCAGGGAGAGGTTGTGGGTGATGGGGTGGTCGGCGACTTATGAGACTTACATGAAGTTCTTGTCGACGTACCCGACGCTCGACAAGGACTGGGATCTGCAGCTGCAGCTCATTAGTTCGGCGGCCAGGCCTGCAGCGGGTGGATTAGTCACTAGACCTCCGAGGTTTGTGTCTAAAGTTTGATTTTTTTTCCCCTTACTTTCTTTCATCTATGCTGGGGTTTCATACTGAATTTAAATCTGTACTTTGATTCTCTATGATTGTCAACTGTTTGTTTAGAGTGGTTTGTAATGCTTGTTCTGATTGATATGAAATTTGAAATATCGTCACATTTAGTTTACCTTGTTATAGACATGAATGAAAAGCGAATTAATGATTTCAGGTGTTTATCAGTGGTTTCTGCAATTATAGGACTCGTATATGTTAGAAGAATGCTTTAGATTTCTATGTTTCTTGTTTAGGTTAGCATTTCCTATAGCACTTGAACTTGGATTGATTATTCTGGAAAGAGATAGGATGCTTTCATGCAAGTATTTTTTTTTTTTAATGGACAAAGCTATAGGTTATCAACTGAATTCCTGAACCTAGATGCTACAAAACCATGATTCTCATAATATTTGAATGGTAGTAATTGTTGTTGAGTTTCTAACAGCTTGATATTTGTGTACTCTATATGTTTCTTTAGCCTCATATGTATTATTAAGGGTGCAAGGAATGACTATGTGGTTTGCTAAATCTCTCTATGCGTTAGTCTGAAGAAATAGTTTTATCTATTATTGCTATATCCCTTTTTGTTTTATTTTTCTTTTCAGTGTATTCCTTACAGAGACAGCTAAAATAGCATTATGTTATTAATTAAGCTCCTCATCATCTAGAAACTTAAGCTTATAATTAAACCAGCTAGAAATTGAGTTGCTGATAAGCAAAGTGGCAACTTGTACCATTCTGAAGAAGATCATTTTACTTGAAGGGATATTGGGGCCTGTAAAAGTGATACTAGAAGCGTCTTGATGATATCTGCTAGCTCTGTATGATTCAATTGGTTCCCAGTATAGAGCAGGAAAGATGATTTTTGAAAATTGCTTGGAGTTGTAGAGCTTTTATTGGGGTAATTAATGCTTTAGAGCTTCACAAATCTAATTCTGACTCAGTGATGTAGATTATTTTTTCAGCTGAGCATAAAGTGTAGTTAGAAATCTACCAGTTATGGCCATCAGTGGAATAGAGGAGACTAATTTTGTAGACCTTGATGGGAGATTATCCTGTGAATTTTTTGGCAAACCAACTGAAGAATGCAGAGGGAGATTAACGCAAACAAAGCAACTGAATTTTGTTTAGCTTTTCTTTCAAATGAAATAAACCTTCTTCAACCAACATGGGTTCTTACAGATTTCTTCTATCAGAGAACCCAATGTGAAACCTTGTTAGTAATCCCCAATAGATCGATCCAGGTGAGCTTATGAATTGAGAGTGAAATATACCTTCTACAAGAGAACATGTTGCTGATTAAGCCCCATACTATTGGATACTTGTGGATAACTCCCTATAAAAAAGTTATTCAGTAGGGAATACCTTCAGGTTGATGCAGACTGCAGTTAGGCTACTCGTGCAAGCCTAATGATGATCAAGTGCCCTCTAAAAGCTTGGATCCCTGAAAGTGCCCCTCTTATACAGCTAGTTACCCGGCTTTGAAAATATTGGTGTGAGATCTCCTAACTAAAGTGGTTTTAGCTGTATAAGATGGCACACTTTGTCGGATTCAGGGTTTATTAGGATAACACGATCATTACATGACCTAACTCGGATGGACAACCTAATTGTGTCACCCACTGGGAGGTTAACTAATGAAGACCTTTTTATAGGGAACGTATCTGCAAGTATGCATCAATTGATCTTTTCAATTTTGTGCACATATTTTATTTTCAAGTTTTTGGATAAGTTGATCTGTCTTGTAGAAACGGGCATAGCTATATCATTCTGATCATTTCTTTTATTACTTCTTTTAGTCTTGTTTAAGACTCTGTACACATGGTCCAAAGCTGCAGGTGCTACAGCAGATAGCGTATCTTCTATAAAAGTAATTTTATTTATTTTTCATCTATTATCTGCACTTGCCTTTCAGTTTTTTCGTTAATTTTGTTTCAATATCACCTCATTTTTTAACAAATTGATTGTAAACCACTAAGTAAATATTGCTCTGGAGTACTTTAGTAGCCATTAGCCAACATGTCTACATACTCCATGCAGGTCAACATTATATACAATGCTTGAATCTGTTGGTTAATTAGTAAAACAACTCTCTCTCATCACCAAAGATGAGTAAGTGCTTGTCTGCTTTGTTCTTTTTCTACAACAAAACACACTTTGTATTTATTTATCCTACTTATCTGCTGCTTGCCCTTGCCTTCTCCTATCTCCTTATTATGAGATGAAGTGTTTTATTTCGGTCATCAAAGATATTTTTTTTTTGTTTCTTCTTTCTGGCAAACTTCTCTCTCTATTCTCTCCTTTTTCTTGATGAGGTATATGTAAGGAACATATGATGAGGTATATGTAAGGAACCTATATTTTGCTGAAAACATACTTTCTTCCTGCTGAATTCAATTTAAGCAACCATTTATATCATTCTATAATTAAAGCCAATTTATATATTATTGTTGTCTGGGGAAAGAAGATGGGAGAAGATCAAAGAGCACGGATCAACCACACAGTCTAAAACACCGAAATTTACGTGGAAAAATCCAATTGGGAAAAACCACAGAGCCGCACACAAATCCACAGAGATTACATGAGAAGAAGTGAGAATCTCATAGCCGCTCTGTTTTTTCAATGGCATACTGATGGGAATCAGTGTGATCTTTTATTTGGTTTAGGCTATTTTTCTCTTTATTTTAGGCTAGGTTCAATTTTCTTCTTAAATTTATTCTCATATCGAATATGGTGAAAGACTTTTAGTTGTATGGGCCTATAAAAGGCCAAGCTCTTCATTTTTTCTAGTTCAGTTGAAAAAAAAAAAACCAAAATTTGCATTGCAATTTTGTTTTGTAATTGAATCTTGGCATGGTGATCTGCTGAGTGGGAGAGCGATTTCCTTGGTGTTGAAGCCTAAATTAGAACTTATCCCTCAAAATCCTAACTTCTTCCCTCTTTCTTCTTTCCCCTTCTCATTCTACATCAGTTTGGTATCAGAGCTAAATTCTTGCTCGTCTTCTTCCAAAAAAAATTTCCCTCCACAAAAAACCCTAACTTTCTCCTCCTTAAAGCCCTAGAACTCCACTTCTTTCTCTGCTCTTGTTTAAAAAATAAAAAAAATAATCAAAAAATATTAAAAAAGTTCAAAAAAAGAAAAGAAATTAAATTCCTAGAACTACACTTCTTTCTCTACTCTAGTTTCAAAAAAAATAATTAATTAAAAAATTCAAAAAAGAAAAAGGAAAAAAAGAAAAAATAAAAAAAAAACACTGAAATTAACATGGGTTACTGTTCATCTCCCTTAACCTCGCAACTGTGCCCTAGCCCACTGCAACTTCCACCGTCGCTGCCAAGACTACTCCAGATCTCACCACTTTCTCCACTTCCTATTTTGGACGACTTCGCCACCATCTGTCTGCCCTCCCAACCTCGTCGTCGACGCTTCATTGCCCAGTCCTCATCGTCGTCATCGGATCATCATCGTCTTCATTTGTCTCCATCATCCTCCTCTTCCCAGATTGACATCGCCACTAGTCACCACTCTCCAGATCCTCGCCTTCGCCCTCAACATCAGACACCACCGCTGCCCGATCCCATCTCCCCTCGCCTCGGATCCACAACCGTCAACATCTTCGATAGCAAGTAGCATCCCTTCCCCTCCTTCGTCATCGATCGCCGCTGTCGCTTCCTCCCCCTTTGCCGTTTTCATCTTCCTCGTCGACGTCGCCAACTTCGCCGACAGCTGTTTCATCCGCCCACGAAGACCATTGCATCTGATCTTGGTGTTGTCTCCGCTTACGAAAACTGCCACCGCCTTCATCAGCGTCCGCCGCCGCCTTAATCAGGGTGATGAAACCCTAGTTTTGTTTCGGGTTTAGTTGATATCGGGTTTCTTTGAACAACAAACCCTCCCCCTCCTTCGTCGATCGTCGTCGCCGCTTCCTCCCTCCGCCTTCGCCGTCTTCATCTTCCTTATCGATGTCGCCAACTTCGCCGACAGCGATTTCATCCGCCCATGAAGACCACCGCCGCATCTGACCTTGGCATTGTCTCCAACCAAAGTGTCCGCCACTGCCTTCATCAGGGTGATGAAACCCTAGTTTTGGTTCAGGTTTAGTTGATATCAGGTTTCTTTGAACAACAAACTCGATCCGAAGTGTTGGGTTTAATTTCTCTTTGGATCTATTTAGTCTTAAATGGGTTTTAAATGGACTCGTTTCATTTGGGTCTGACCCTAACTCATAAGAGGGCCTGACCCGATCCAACCCAGTCCAACCCGAGCCCATTCGGTTCCAACTGAGCCAGAGTGTCCAAGCCAACTCAGTCGATTCAGAACAACACAGTGAGTCATTTAGCGAGTCAACTCAGCAGACTCAGCTGCGTCAAAACTGAGCCAACACAGTCTCCTTTATAACAGTGCACAATGACAGTTCAAAGCCCGTTTCAGGCCCATTCAGAGTCCGATTCGAAATCGGTCTGAACTGTTGGACCCGCAGTTGAGTTTCGGAGACACTGAAAGAATTTCACAGCTTTTGGGAACAGATCTGGCCTTTACAAGCCTTTGCTTGGAGACACTACTCGGTATTGGTGTATTTCCAAGCGCCTTTGGGGTACTCTCTAACCTCACATCACATTTTTTGCGATATCTTGCATTCCTATTGTGAATTTGTGGTGATTGTTAGTTGTAATTGTTATTGTTGGTTGCCTATACTGCTGCCTGTTTGCATATTCACTTTTAGGATTCATTCTCTGCATGCTCATCTTAGGAACCATTAAAAAAAAACTATTTTTTTCGGTTGATCATATATTGCACGGATTTAGTGACACATAGGTGATTGTTTTGCGTTTTGTGTGATTGCGTGTGTTACATTTAAATTTGTCGATAATGCATGCTCCTTCATACTGGTAGAATATATTCCCATGATCATCTAGATATGGAGTCCAAATTAGATCTAATTCTTAAAGAGCTTCATAACAAACATAAAACTTAGGGTAGAAGGGTTAGAAAATAAAAACAAACAAAGGAGAACTCAAGAGATGACACTCACGATGGGAGAGAGAACACCAATAGACGTAGGGATGATGTAGATGACATAATTTGTAGGATTAAGATAGATTCTCCCATATTTGACGGTCACTTGACGTAAAAATTTTTAGTGATTGGATGACAGGCTTGGATTACTACTTTGATTAGTATAGGTTCACAGAGAAAAGTAGGGTTTTGTTCGCTAAGATGAGATTTACAGGACCAACTAGGATTTATTGGATCTCGGTAGAGAGAGTACACGAGGTGTGAAGCTTTTATAGAGTCTTGAGAGAAAATAAAACAAAAAAAAATTTAAGAAGAAATATCTTCCCGACTCCTATAAGCATCACCTATTAGATAAACTACACGACCTTCGTTAAGGTAGCAGGCCAATTCAGGACTACACAACCGAATTTGATCACCTAACCCTACGTTGTGAGGTGCAAGAAGACAACTTCCAAGCGATATCTAGGTACCATTTTTGGTTGACGTCAGACATTTAGCGAGCAATATTCATTCACTCTCACAAGATAGAGACCCTTGAGCAGACAAGGTAGCTAGCTCAAGACATAGAAATCTCCCTCAGGTTTTCTTCAGAGCGTAGGGTCATTCCTAAAGTTGGAGAGCAATGTAGCGCAAACACTCACACAACTAGAGACGCTAAGGGCAAATCTGTATCTGCCAAGAGTAGTTAATTTTTTAAGCGATAAGACTATGGTTACGTTGCTGCACAATGTACCTCTAGGAACCTTCTAATCAAGAAAACTGATGATGATGAAATCGAGACAGTCGTTTATGAACCAACGTGCATTGCGACTGATTCTGATGATGATGTTAGGATTTCTATCATTCATTTGGGGTTGTTAGGTGTTCACATACAATTAGTAATGAGAATTAGCGTAGGTTAAGTGTGTTCCACACCTATATTACACATGGGGAAAGAACTATAAATTGATGATAGATGGAGATAGTTGTGCGAACATTATTACCAGACAGCTCTTGAGAAAATGGGGCTCAAGTCTGAACTACATTCTCGCCCATACAACGTGAATTGGGTTGATAAGATTGTTTAACTTATTACCAAACATTATCAGGTCTTTATCCACATGTCTAACTATAGGGATTTGGTGTGATATTTTAGACATATACGCCGTACACATTTTATTAGGTAGACCTTGGTTGTATTACTTCGATGTAATCAGTCTGGATAGGTCTTAACACTTATGAACTTAAATTTATAGAAAAAAGATTGTGTTGAAACTTATCAAACTCAAGTCGAGTGTAGGGAATCACAAGGAGGGAACAATCACCGAAAAGAACAACAAGACTCCATGTTACTTAGTGACTATATCTCATATCTTGAGTCTCCTATTGATGGGTCTACTCTTAGGTCTAGGAATTCCCTCGACTTTCCCGTAGATATCTCATCCATTGTTACAGTTGAGCCATCTGCACCACATTTGCATTAGTTACATATCATAGCACAAGGTAAATGATAATTAGCAATTGTAACTATCAGTCTACAATAAAGTCTCACAAGCGGTTGCAAGACCTCACAATAGGTGATGAGCCGCTGATTAGAGTGCACCGAGAGAGGTTCCACTGGGAACTTTGAAAAAGCTCAATATTTGACGTAGGGGTCCATACAAGATTTTGAGGAGGTTTTGTTCCAACGCCTACGAGCTCGATATTTTTCGTGATCTTGGGATTAGCCTGATGTTCAGCGTCGAGGACCTGACTTGTTATCGCACTTCCACGAGGCCACAACGGTTTTCAGCTCGTCTATTGCAGTCACCACTTCTGAGGAGATCCACCACTGAGGAGTTTGTGCAGTCCTTACCGGTTCAATTTCATCGTTCACGTCGCCATCATTTGCCAATGGTGAATTTTTCGATGCCGGGGAGAATTGATGGGAATTAGTAGTATCTTTTATTTTGTTTAGGCTATTTTCCCTTTTTTTAGGCTAGGCTCAATTTTCTCTTTTATTTTAGTTTCATATCGAATATGGTGAAAGACTTCTATTTGTATGCACCTATAAAAGGCCAAGTGCTGTAGTTTTTTTTAGTTCAGTTGATTTAATAAAACACCAAAATTTGCATTGCAATTTTGCTTTGTGATTGAATCTTAGCATGATGATGTGCTGAGTGGGAGAGCGATCTCCTTGGTGTTGAATTCTAAATTAGATCTTATCACTCAAAACCCCAATTTCTTCCCTCTTTCTTCTTCCCCCCTTCTCGTTCTACATCACATACACTCGCCTCTCATTCGTAACTCTAATGACGACACATCTTCTTTTATAGAGAAATATGGTTACAAGTTGTGAACTTTTCAAACTGCTCTTGACACATGACTCGAGTTTCACGGGTCGCGAAGCTTCCAGTCTGGATCGATTTGCCACTGTACAAATCCGAGACGCTTCTCTGCACTGTCACTTCGGAGTGCTCATCCAGAGTGATGTCAAATTGCTACTGCGGAGCAAGACTCCAATCTTGCCTGTAACATTAAACTCCGAATTCGCCCAACCTCTTTTCAGGAGCAATTTTTCTTCACTCTGGGATCTTCAAGAGACCTCACAAAGTAATTTAGCTTTCAGGGGCTCCGCCCTCGAGCCATCGGGAGGCGGTGCTCCTAGCCCCTCTTCCAACCCTCACAACGACCTGGCTGTGCAGGTCAACCTGCGTAATACTCTGCATATGGCGACAATCCGTCAAGGCAATAATTAGGCTCCACAACTCTAACAATTGTGAAATAGTTCCCTTTGTAAACGAGTTTATTTTGCTGGTACATTTTCCATCTTTTAGCACTTGGCATTTGCCTATCAAAAAAAATATTGCAAAAGCAATAGTTATATTTGTACAACATTTTGATCCAGCTTGGTTATCTTCCAGAGACACGAGTCACATTGATTTGTGTGGGATAATTGTTTGCTGCAGATCTATTAGCAAGCCAGCACCTGCTTACTGGTTAGCGGCAAAAGAAAGCGAGAGATATAGACCGAGAATAACTTTTCTACTTGTCAGTAGTGAAAAAGAAACGAGATTTTGCATTTATTTCTCATTCCTTATTTCCTGTGATCTTTTCCACTTTCCATCACTTTCTATTCTATCTATGTCTCTAGGCAACCAAATATAGCTGTAACATCTACCTCATAGTCTGATCACCAAGTTAAAAAGCCAACAGTCTAACCTCTTGTGCACTACCCTAAACCCACAAGGATGGATGGGGAATCAAGATTTAGATAGGTGACAATGATGAGTTCTGAGTTAAAGTGAGCACAGATGGATTTACTGCCAATTGTTTCTAATAAAGACAAAATCTGGATTTACTGCCTTTTCGGATTATCTTTTACTGTTTTGTCCATCTCAGGTCAGAGGTCTTCTCCTCTGCCTCATCCTCATAAATCCAAGTATATTTTCTTCCGAAGACTTCTGTTTACTGATTCAATCTGTTTTCCATCACCTTATTCTCAGTTGGTCCAACTTATATTCACTCTATCGTGGCGCCTTGCGCCATTTATTAATGAGTGCAGATGGTTCTTTCTCATTCAAAGTTCATCCCTCGCGGCGATTTAAAGAGGTCATTGAATCAAGTTGCATATGCTTTAGCCGTTGTAGCTATTTTTCATTAGCTTTTTGTTTGTGGGTTTATAATTTTCCTTTCATGTTCCAAAGCTCTATAGCTATGGATGCTATGTATTGCAGCCATAAATGAATACAGGCCATGGCCTTTTCCTCAAAAAAAAAAAAAAAAAAAAAAAAAAAAAAAAGAAAAAAAAAAAAAAAAATCCTCACTCCCTCATCATGCCCTATCTTCTGCCTTTTTTGTTTTACAACAAGGTCTAAGATTTTCAATGTTCTCACATATGCTAGGAAACAGACATGCACACATTGTTTAAACATAAGCATTTTTTTTGGCGGGTATGTTGCTTAGAGATAGATATACATGAGTGATTTTGTACAGGATGATATTCAGGGTTAATGTTTTATCTTGATTGGATTTATAAGTTGTAGCAAGGAACAATCTTCCTTCCATGCATTACTTGAAATTGTGTGGCTTTGCTATTTTCCTGCCGCCTATTTTTGTTCTGTTTTGATTGCAACCATTTGAAATCAATTAAACTCACAATATCTGCTTGGAATGTGCTGCAGCTTGATGGAGTCGTTTGTTCCATTCGGGGTTTCTTCCCTACTGCACATGAATCCAGTGTTCCAGTAATGAAACCATTTTCTCACTTCCTCGTTGCCAGCTTTGTAATGACAAGTATGAGGAAGAACTTTCTGCGATTCTGAAGGGATGCACACCTTCTTGCGAAGCTCAGAGCCAGGCAAAATTGCCTTCTTGGCTTCAAAGCATCGATATGGTCAGAATGAGTAGTCCATTGGCCTCAGAGGTGTGCCTTCTCTTATTTCTATAGCTTCTTTATATATATATATATATATATTATATATATATATATATATATATATATATATATATATATATATATATATATATATATATATATATATGCTCCCTTTATTTTTCTGTTTTCAGATCCAGTATTTTCATGTGTCCATTATGCATACAATTCAAAACATATAGATTTGCCATCCATGCCGTAGGCCTATCCATTTTAGTTAAAAAAAACGTCTAAAGAGTTAAGACCATAGCAGTGCTACAGTTGCAAGCCAACCTTGTGGGGAAAAGTTTTTAATTTTCTCTTGCACACCCCTTGATGTAAAACAGACGGATCACAATCATCTTCAAACTAAAAATTGAGAACTAGGGTTTTGATAAGAAAATAGAAAAGAGAAATTAGGGTTTAGAGATAAGAACCAGATAAATTTGGGCTTCGCATCTTTTGCACCACGAGCTTCACACCTCTTACGCCACGGGCTTCAGACCCAATCTCGAGAACTCAAGGCTCAAAAAATTCTAAACTTAAAAGTTTTAATTTAATCATTCATTGTCTTACTAATTAAAGAAGTCTGGGACCTATTTATATGCTTTACAAAAATTTTAGTTTCAGTTATAACCGATGTGGTACTAAAACACAATAAAAGAAAAAAAACTAAACTCAAAAATAGATTAAGGCATAAAGCAACTAAAACTAGTGTAATGTCCTCATCCCGGGAGGGGGGGAACTCAACCTTGTCGAGTGAGGGCACCCCTCGTATCTTAATCGGGCCATGGTGGTGGCCGTGGCAGCAGCACTAGTGCATCACATCGAGATTAAGGTGGTGGAGGTGGAAGTGGTGCCTGTGACAGACCGACTGCATAAGATACGTGCAACATAGAAATGCAACATAGCTTCACTGAAAACTAACACGCATAATGTGTCAATCTCCTGTGAAACTGTTTCTTGTAGAAAAAATTGCTATGGGTCATACACATCAGGCGATCTCAAGAAAAATGATACCCTCATAGCTGCCAAAGATGATACTAAATTCAAGATTGGCTTTGCTTGAAGATCTACAAGGGTCTCTCAACATAGAACTCTTCAACTTCTGTGGGCCGAAAGGAAATCCCTTTTTGCGGTGACACAACTCAGTAACAACCTCTGGCCTTGACTCTGGCTCATTAACTTGTGGTTCTAGATCTTCAATAACCTCTACCTCTTTACTTTCTAGAATTTTCACCATGTCAGCGAGGATCTACTTACATTCAGCGATCAGATTGCTGAATTGTGGCCTCTCGAGGTGTGGAGCATACCGGATACGAAGAATATTGAAATCACCTAGAGGGGGGTGAATAGGTGATAATGCTAATCAATGCACAAATAAAATGTTGTGATGCAACGATCACCCAAAACAAGACTAGAAGCCGAATACCCCGTGAAGGGCTCTGAACTCCTTCCTCGTGATTTCTCTAGATAAGAGTTTGAGGTGCGTATTGCAATCTTGTTGTATGAGTATTGATCGACAATATAGCAATGAATATAAAGCAAGTGAATGTAGCAATGAATATAAAGCAAGTAAACCAATCGCAAACACAGAGAATTTTTCGAGGTTCGAGCACCCATCTCTACGTCCCCGCCTTCACCTAGAAGGATTTCTAACCACTATAACTTCCACAAAGGATTACAATCACAGCGGAGTACCCAACTCCTTAATCACAATACAAGTATCTCTTGGTGATCAAAAGACTACAAACCCTTTTTGAAAATCTTTTTCCCTTACAAAACCCTATAGAACAATGTGTAGGATTGAAGCTCAAGTATTGTAAGTGAAAAAGAAAATGAATTTGAAGAGAGTTTTGAATCAAAAACTTCAGAAAAGAGAGATTTTTCAGCACAAAAATAGAGAACAAAAACTTCTTTTGAGAGCTTTAAACTTGAATATTTTTGCAAATGCTTGTTATGAAAACCTTAACCCTAATCAACCCTATTTATAGGATATAGCTAGGGATTAAAGAGTAAACTAATACAATAAGTAATTAGGAAATATTTGACCCAAAAATCAGCCTCTAAACTCGTTTAGAGACAAAACAAACAATTAAAAACGTGTTAAAAAATATAGCCGTTAAGGCTGAAATACAGTCTCGGTCGACCGGCTGGTCGACCGGGTTTTTAAAAAATTTAGCCGTTGCCGGCTCACGGTCGACCCGCCCGGTCGACCGAAACAAACAGAGAGTTGATGTCTTTCGGTCGGTCGAAGGTTGGTTGACCGACATGGGGTCCGATCGACCGCCCGGTCGACCGGTAAACGTGCACACATGCACGCACCCAACGGTCAGAAGTCCGGTCGACGGATCTGACCTGAAACAGAGCCGGTCGACCGCCCGGTCGACCGCAACAGGCCAAAAACTGATTTTTGAAAAAAATTTGAAGAGATCTTGATAGTTTTCAAAATAGTTTTGATCAAGACTAGGTATTACTACCAAAATGGAGTTTGTAAGTAATAAACTATGTTTAAAAATATTTTGTATATATATATATATAGGAGAAATTTCTTTTAGATAAGACATTTGCACAAAAACAGTGTGTGTAGGAAATTTGAGCTTCAACCTATTCACTATTCTTTAACAAACTATAAAACTAAAAACTAAACTAATGAAATCTCTGAGCCACAATGAAGTCCTGAGCCATGCTATGCCACGCTAGCGCCTTCTCTTTTATGAACACTTCCTCTTGCGCCTTTAGCCTTATTAAACCATAAACTTAGGAAACCTTGCAATAGCTAAGCAATGGCCATCATAAATGGTACTAACCTGAAACTCATCTTAAACAAAATTATTAGTACCATATAGCTTCTATGTGTTTTGTTATCATCAAAACTTAAACAAATGGAGAATGTAACCTTTTGGGCCAACAATCTCCCTTTTTTGATGATGACAAAACATATAGGCTATATAAAAAAGATATAAAGAGAGGTAAAACTCCCCCTCAATGATGAGTATTCATAACAATAAACAATAAAACACATTAATAAAACAAAGGCATTAATAATAAAAACATAAACATCAAACACCAAACATATTTAACCTTTTGATGATGACAAAACATATAGGCTATATCAAAAAGATATAAAGAGAGGTAAAACTCCCCCTCAAATGATGAGTATTCATAACAATAAAACAATAAAACACATTAATAAAACAAAGGCATTAATAATAAAAACATAAACATCAAACACCAAACATATTTCTCCTCCTTTTTGTCATACATCAAAAAGGGATAAATTAATAAGAAAAACATTCTTATTCAATAACACAAACATTAAATTCACCACATATAAAAGAAAATCTATTATAATCAAGTGGTTTAGTGAAAATATCGGCAAGTTGCAAATCCGAAGAAACATAATCAATCTCAATATCACCTTTCTCAAAATGATCTCTAAGAAAGTGATATCTAATCTCAATGTGCTTGGTCTTACTATGTTGATTTGCATTCTTAGTTATATGAATAGTACTAGTATTATCACAAAATATTTTTATATGGTCATAATGCAAATCATAATCAAGGAGAGTATGTTTCATCCAAAGGACTTGTGCACAACAAGCCCCCGTCGCAACATACTCCGCCTCGGCGGTTGAGAGGGCTACCGAATTTTGTTTCTTAGAGGACCATGAAAACAAGACAATTACCAAGGAATTGACATGTTCCACTAGTACTCTTTCTATTCACTCTACAACCCGCATAGTCGGCATCCGAAAAACTCGTCATTAAAAAATCTCCGGTTTTTGGATACAAAGACCACATTCCAATAGTGCCCTTAATATAACGAATGATGCGTTTTACCGCAATAAGATGAGACTCTTTAGGACACGATTGAATCTAGCACAAAGACACACACTAAACATGATATCCGGCCTACTAGCCGTTAAATACAACAAACTACCAATCATGCTTCTATATAACTTAATATCAACACGCTTACCTTGGTCATCCTTATCAAGCTTGGTGGTATTTGCCATGGGAGTGTTGCAAATTTTCGAATCTTCAAGTCCAAATTTCTTTGTGAGTTCCTTGGAGTACTTGGCTTGACAAATGAAAATCCCATCACGCATTTGCTTGATTTGGAGTCCAAGAAAGAAATTTAATTCACCCATTAATGACATCTCAAATTCACGTTGCATACACTGTTCAAACTCCTTGCAAAGAAACTCATTAGTAGAACCAAAAATTATATCATCCACATATATTTGCACTATAAGAATGTCACTATCAACATGCTTAGTAAATAATATTGTGTCTACTTTGCCTTTAACAAAATCATTGGAAAGAAGAAAACTAGAAAGCTTTTCATACCAAGCTCTAGCCTCTAGGAGCTTGCTTTAAACCATACAAAGCTTTATCAAGTTTAAAAACAAAATTAGGATGAACATGATCTACAAAACCGGGATGTTGTTCAACATAAACTTCCTCATTGATAAAACCATTTAAAAATGCACTTTTTACATCCATTTGAAAAAGTTTAAAATTTTAAAAGATGCATAAGCTAGTGTAATCCGTATGGCTTCAAGCCGTGCTACGGGTGCAAAGGTCCCTCAAAATCGATTCCTTCAACTTGAGTGTAATCTTTGGGCCACTAACCTAGCCTTATTTCTAATAACATTTCCTGACTCATCCATCTTATTTCTAAAAATCCACTTAGTACTAATTATTGGTCTATCGTAGGGTCTAGGAACAAGGTGCCAAACTTGGTTGCACTCAAATTGATTGAGCTCTTCTTGCATAGCTAGCAACCAATATGAGTCACCCTCGGCTTCGAGGATGTTTTTGCGTTCAAAATGAGAAATGAATGCAAAATTACCACATAATTCATGGAGTTTGGAGCGAGTTGTTACCCCTTTAGATACATCACCTAAGATGAGATCTTTGGGATGATTTGTAGCGAATCTCCAATCTTTAGGAAGTAGTTGAGAGTTTTCCACTTCATCCTTTTGAACTTCACCAATGGGTTCTTGCTTTTCTTCTTGAATGGGTGAGTCCTTCAAGGATATTCTCTCCATGTCCTCCCCTAAAGAGTCAATCTCTACAACATTCTCAACAATAATATTAGATTCTTCAAATTTAATATGCATGGATTCTTTAATAGTGAGAGTGGATTTATTGAATACTCTATAAGGTTTGCTAGTACTAGAATATCCAACAAATATAGCTTCATAGGCCTTAGCATCAAATTTACCCAAATTATTTTTAGTATTCAAAACAAAACACTTGCATCCAAAAACTTTAAAATATGAAACATTAGGTTTTCTTAAATTATAAATTTCAAAGGATGTTTTGAAAGTATTTTTACACAAATAATTACGGTTTGATATGTAGCATGCGGTGTTTACAGCCTCGGCCCATAAATATTGAGGGAGGTCATTTTCACTTATCATAGTCCTAGCCATTTCTTGAAGAGTTCTATTCTTCCTTTCTACTACTCCATTTTATTGTGGAGTTCTAGGACATGACATTTCATGCTTAATTCCCTTTTCATCACAATAAGTCATGAAGAGTTGGTTAACAAACTCACCACCTTTATCACTTCTTATTTTCAAAATCGAAAACCTTTTTCTTTTTCAACCCCTTTTCGAAAAGTCTTAAAATGCGAAAAAGTTTGATCTTATGTTCCAAAAAGAAAACCCAAGTAAACCGGAAAAAATCATCAACTAAAATAAAAACATATCTACTTCCATTTAAGCTTTTAGTTTTAGTTGGTCCAAAAAGATCCATGTGAATTAATTCTAATGGCCTAGTTGACATGATATCCTTGATTGGTTTGAAGGAAGACTTGGTTTGTTTCCCAAGTTGGCACGCACCACAAATGCGGTCTTTTTCAAACTTCAAGTAAGGAATACCCTTCACCATTTTCTTAGAATTAATTCTAGCAAGATGATCAAAAGATGCATGTCCTAATCTTCTATGCCAAAGCCATGAAATCTCATCAAAAGCATTCAAGCATTTAGTAGAACAATCCAAATTAAGCATGTCAATGATATGACATTATTATCACGAAAACCGGTGAGAATACAATCATTGTTTTACAATAAAAATTTTTGCAAGAAGAATCATCAAACACAACTTTAAGACCACGATCACAAAGTTGACTTATACTAAGCAAGTTATATTTAAGTCCATCAACAAGAACAACATTTTCTATTAAAGGAGATGCACCAATTTGAATGTTACCTGTACCGATGATGGTGCCTTTGGAGTCATCTCCGAAGGTGACGATGCCACCTTCAACGTACCTTGATAGGGTTGTGAAGTTGTTAATATCCCATGTCATATGCCTTGAACAACCACTATCAAGGTACCACCGCTCCTTACGTCTTGGAGCCTTGGTGTGTACCTACATCAAATAATTAAGACTTAATTTGGTACCCATTTTTTTGTGGGTCCTAAAGAGTTAGTGTCATGAATCCACACAAGATTATTTGTCCTATTTATTTGATCATAGCAAAATTTAGCTAAATAGTCATTTCGATCACAATAAGTACATCTATAAACTCTTCCATATTTAAATGCATAATGAGTGTGTGGCTTTCGAACATGTGAATTTTGAGCATGAGTAGTTTTAACATGAGTGTTATGTGAAGTGTTGACATGATGAGCATGAGAATTTTTAGCATGGGTTTTTTATTCATTCTTAGCATGTGGAGTGTGCTTCTTTGAAAACATTTCCTCTAATTTATTAGTATTAAAAGCATATTCTTTTAAAACATTTTCAAAATCATTGATTTTTGTTTTTTAACAAAGATAATTCATTTTCATCAACTTTTAGAAATTTAGCTTTACAAGCAACTTTATAAGCATCAAACTCTCTTTTAGTTGTAATAAGATTAGAAGAAAGTTCTTCCTTTTCTTTTGAAATAATTGAAAGTTGATTTTTATGCATCTCAATTTCCTTTTTCAATTTTGAACACTCTATCTTTTTATCATCATAACTTTCTGAAAGTTCAACAAAAGCATGATCTAGCATTTCTCTACTTATTTCATTTTCAACATCAAGTGATTGAGAAGTTACCTTGGGTGTGTTTGCCATGAAAACATATTTGCCGTGTCGACCTCATCTTCGGATTCACTTTCCGAATCCCAAGTAGCTTTGTATACCTTCTTTTCAACCGGCCTATTTTGCTTCAAGGAGGAGATCATCTTTTTCTTAAAATCGGGGCAATCGGCCATGATGTGACCGGGTTTCTGACAGTTGTAGCATATGATCCTTTTCTCCTCCTTCCCTTCCATTTGTCTTCTATAATTGAGCTTATTCCTGCGGTATATTCTCTTTGCATTTCTTACAAAGAGAGAAGAGAGAGAGAGCTCTTTATCATCTTCTTCATTTTCTTCGTCATCGTAGTTGGAAGAGGAAGACTTGAAAGGTATGGACTTCTTCTTTTGAGGTACCGCTTCTTCTCTTGCCTTCTTCTCCATCTCATGAGTCTTAAGGTTTCCAATAAGACTTATGACATCTCATCTTTGTCATTCAACTCCTTTAAGGTGGTAGGCCTTGATCTCCCATGACGAAGGAAGAGCACGAATCACTTTGCGCACCTTTTGGTCGTTGTTATATCATCACCTAGAGAAGAAAGAGCATTAGTAATCTTAGTAAACTTGGTAATCATAGTATCAATAGACTCATCTTCAAGCATTTTAAAACTTTCATATTGGGAACACAAGAGATCTACTTTAGCTCTCTTGACCTGTGATGTCCCCTCATGAGTGACCAATAAGTGTTGCCAAATCTCATAGGCGGATTTGCAATGTATAACTCGTGTTAGATCATCCTCATTCAAGGCGGTGAGAAGGGAATTTTGAGCCTTAGAATTAGCCTCATATTCCTTGTAGGTAAATTCGGACCATGTGTTTTCCTCACTATTGGGTCTACTATAAGGCTTGGTCAAGATTTAGCAATTAAACTACCTAGAGATTGTAGAAAAATAGTCATCCTAACTTTCCAAATGGGAAAGTTGAGTCCATCAAATTTAGGAGGGGTCTTAATGTTGTCAGCCATCTTTACTAGTGTATGAATGAAAGTATGCTAATAAGATTAGCAAATTTTAGGATCTCTCAAAGGATGTGAAGCCAAAACTAGAGTCCTAGCTCTGATACCAATTGAAATCACCTAGAGGGGGTAATAGGTGATAATGCTAATCAATGCACAAATAAAATGTTTTGATGCAACGATCACCCAAAATAAGATTAGAAGCCGAATACCCTGTGAAGGGCTCTGAACTCCTTCCTCGTGATTCCTCTAGATAAGAGTTTGAGGTGCGTATTGCAATCTTGTTGTATGAGTATTGATTGACAATATAGCAATGAATATAAAACAAGTGAATGTAGCAATGAATATAAAGTAAGGAATTAAAGCAAGTAAACCAATCGCAAACACAGAGAATTTTTCCGAGGTTCGAGCACCCAGCTCTACGTCCCCGCCTTCACCTAGAAGGATTTCTAACCACTATAACTTTCACAAAGGATTACAATCACACCGGAGTACCCAACTCCTTAATCACAAATACAAGTATCTCTTGGTGATCAAAAGACCACAAACCCTCTTTTGAAAAATCTTTTTCCCTTACAAAAACTCTATAGAACAATGTGTAGGATTGAAGCTCAAGTATTGTAAGTGAAAAAGAAAATGAATTTGAAGAGAGTTTTGAATAAAAAACTTCAGAAAAGAGAGATTTTTTAGCACAAAAACAGAGAACAAAAACTTCTTTTGAGAGCTTTAACTTGAATATTTTTGCAAATGCTTGTTATGAAAATCTTAACCTTAATCAACCCTATTTATAGGATAGAGATAGGGATTAAAGAGTAAACTAATACTATAAGTAATTAGGAAATATTTGACCCAAAACCAGCCCCTAAACTCGTTTAGAGACAAAACAAACAATTAAAAACGTGTTCAAAAATATAGCCGTTAAGGCTGAAATACAGCCTCGGTCGACCGGCCGGTCGACCGGGTTTTCAAAAAATTTAGCTGTTGCCGGCTCACGGTCGACCGCCCGGTCGACCGAAACAAATAGAGAGTTGATGTCTTTCAGTCGGCCGAAGGTCGGTCGACCTACATGGGGTCCGGTCGACCGCCCGGTCGACCGGTAAACGTGCACACATGCACGCACCCAACGGTCAGAAGTCCAGTCGACCGGTCGGTCGACCGATCTGACCTGAAACAGAGCCGGTCGACGCCCAGTCTACCGCAACAGGCCAAAAACTGATTTTTGAAATTTTTTTGAAGAGATCTTGATAGTTTTCAAAATAGTTTTGATCAAGACTAGGTATTACTATCAAAATGGAGTTTGTAAGTAATAAACTATGTTTAAAATATTTTGTGTATATATATATATAATATATATATATATATATATATATATATATATATATATATATATAGGAGAAATTTCTTTTAGATAAGACATGTGCACAAAACTAGTGTGTAGGAATTTGAGCTTCAACCTATTCACTATTCTTTAACAAACTATAAAACTAAAAACTAAACTAATGAAATCTCTGAGCCACAATGAAGTCCTGAGCCATGCTATGCCACGCTAGCGCCTTCTCTTTTATGAACACTTCCTCTTGCGCCATTAGCCTTATTAACACCATGAACCTAGAAAACCTTGCAATAGCTAAGCAATGGCCATCATAAATGGTACTAACCTGAAACTCATCTTAAACAAACTTATTAGTACCATATAGCTTCTTCGTGTTTTGTTATCATCAAAACTTAAACAAATGGAGAGTGTAATCTTTTGGGCCAACAAATATCTTGTAAGATAAACCATTCTCGACAGTCGATATGATTTTCTTCCCACCACTAATAAGCTTCTCCAGCCAGCTTCAATTGGGTGAAGTGTCACTTCTACTTAGATGTCAAGGAGAAATAACTGAAGAAATCTTCAAGATGATTTTCTCACTTTTCATACTCATCATGATCATTTAGAACCATGAAAATATGGGAGAGCTGTATACATGTACTTTTTCACCTCCTTTTCATCACCATCAATATATATGTATTTACCATAAAAATAAAATCTTATGAATAAAATTTAGTGCATAAAGATCAGAGATTACCCAAAAATCTCAGTGGCTCGAACTGGACTCAAAATCGGGCTGAAAATGTGATCGGGAATGCTGATTTTCTGCCGCAGGGGCAGTACTGGCACCAAACACGGGCTCGTGGAGATTAGATCTGCTGCTCAAGTGCTACGAGTTCTTTTCAGTGGCTCCGGGGCTCAGTCACGAGCCCAATGCTTCGAACAGAGCTCGAAAAGGATTCCGAACTGGCGAGAAACGAGCTCTGAACTAAGGTTGGGCTGCTGCGAGACTGAGTTAACTCAGTTGAGTCGGCTCAGTCACCCAACTCAAGTTTGGCTTGACCTGGCTTAGTCTGGATCAGACCTAGCTCGGGTCAAGTGGTAATGTATCGGGTTTGGGTCCGGTTTGTGGATCTGACCCGATTCAAACCCGATTAGTTACTTAGGAAGCGGGTCGGTTTAAAACCCAAATGACCCTATAAATTCCCTCATCCCTTTTGCTCAAGCTAGGGCTTATAGGCCCGATCAATTGACGACGACAATGGGGACCTTGTGCTGGCGGCGACGACGATGGGGGCCTTGCGATGGCAGAGCTCCGGCAGAACAGGCGACAACTGCTAGGCTCCAGCGACGACGAGGGCAAGGCATTGATAGGGTTGCATAGGCGGAGATTTGACTAGCTGGGGGAGGATTGTAGCAGTGGATGGTGGCGATGATGTTGAGAGGTGGTGGTGGATGCTGGAGCTTTGAGGTGGTGGTGATGACGGATTTGGTTGGCAAGGATGGCGGCGGCGGGAGTGGGTGGGTGTCGATGATGATGTTGGCGATAGTGTTGGATGGTTAATCTTGTTGGGAGGATCGACGCTCGGAAGAGGGGAGATGATGGCGGAGGAAGGGGCGGCGGTGATGTTCTTGAAGACTGGTGAGTTCGTTGTGGTGGCGGGAGGTGATCTGCCGTGGTTGAGTTGGTTGTTGGTCGCAGTCGAGGGGAAGAAGGTAAAGCAGTGACGGGAGATGATTGGATGTGGAATTGTGGCGGCGAGTGGTTGCGGCGGTGGGCAAAGAGCGGCGGCTGATGCTGGCGGAGGTGCTGGAGTGGGGTGGTTGGGTTCTAGTTGAGTTGCAGAGGAGAGATGGGGAGAGGGAGAAGAGGAAGAAAATATACGATGTAATTTTTTTATTTTCGGAGGAGAATAAACAGTAAGGAGTTTGATTTTTTTTGATTTTCGAAGGGAATTGGGGAATTTTGCTACAATATTTTTTATCGGAATAGATGTGGAGTTTGTTATTTATCTAAGGTTTGTGGCGATGAAAATGGAAAAGGAAATATGAAGGGGATTGGAACCAAAAGATCTGATACTAAACTGATGTAAAACAGACAGATTGCAATCACGTTCAAACTAAAAATTGGGAACTAGAATTTTGACAAGAAAATAGAAAAGATAAATTAGAATTTAGAGATAAGAACCGGATAAATTTGGGCTTCGTACCCCTTGAATCAGACAGATTGCAATCACGTTCAAACTAAAAATTGGGAACTAGGATTTTGATAAGAAAATAGAAAAGATAAATTAGAATTTAGAGAAAAGAACCGGATAAATTTGGGCTTCTTACCCCTTGCACAATAGGCTCCACACCTCTTACGCCACGGGCTTCACACCTCAGAACTCAAAGCTCAAGTTTAAATTGAAAAGTTTTAATTTAATTATTCATTGTCTACTAATAAAAGAAGTCTGGGGGCCTATTTATAGGCTTTACAAAAAGTCTGGTCTCGGTTATAACCGATGTGGTATTAAAACATAATAAAGAAAACACTAAACTCAAAAATAAACTATGACGTAAAAGCAAAGTAGAAACTGGTGTGATGTCCTCATCAACCCCCACCCAAAAAAAATAAAAAATAAAAAAATTGTGCTTAACGAACTTGTGCAAATATTAAAAACATTTGTTTTGTTAATTTATCATTTTTTTTTGAAATGTAAATTTCTTACATTTTTTGGAGGCAATGATGTTGTGTCCTCGAGGGAATGGCTGAGAGCCTCAGAGAGTACAGAACCTAAAGATTAAAATGCTTTGGTGGCCTCTTGGAGGTAAAAGAATAATTTGGAGGGGTATAATGTAAATTATACTATAGAAATTCTCTGCCATTGATATTAAGTATATATTGTAGCATCTGAGGATATAATGCAAATTCTGAACTCTTAGCACATATATGAGTTTTGGCTTTAGGAATACATATGCAAAGAATAATGGGGATGGTGTGAGTGCGCGTGTAAAAGGCCTAAATTCTCTTTGAACTTGAGGATATGTCCACAAATTTGAATGTTACCTATACCGATGATGGTGCCTTTGGAGTCATCTCCGAAGGTGACGATGCCACCTTCAACGTACCTTGATAGGGTTGTGAAGTTGTTAATATCCAATGTCATATGCCTTGAACAACCACTATCAAGGTACCACCGCTCCTTACGTCTTGGAGCCTTGGTGTGTACCTACATCAAATAATTTAAGACTTAATTTTGGTACCCATATTTTTGTGGGTCCTAAAGAGTTAGTTTCATGAATCCACACAAGATTATTTGTCCTATTTATTTGATCATAGCAAAATTTAGCTAAATAGTCATTTCGACCACAATAAGTACATCTATAAACTCTTCCATATTTAAATGCATAATGAGTGTGTGGCTTTCGAACATGTGAATTTTGAGCATGAGTAGTTTTAACATGAGTGTTATGTGAAGTGTTGACATGATGAGCATGAGAATTTTTAGCATGGGTTGTTTTATCATTCTTAGCATGTGGAGTGTGCTTCTTTGAAAACATTTCCTCTAATTTATTAGTATTAAAGCATATTCTTTTAAAACATTTTCAAAATCATTGATTTTTGTTTTTAACAAAGATAATTCATTTTCATCAACTTTTAGAAATTTAGCTTTACAAGCAACTTTATAAGCATCAAACTCTCTTTTAGTTGTAATAAGATTAGAAGAAAGTTCTTCCTTTTCTTTTGAAATAATTGAAAGTTGATTTTTATGCATCTCAATTTCCTTTTTCAATTTTGAACACTCTATCCCTTTATCATCATAACTTTCTGAAAGTTCAACAAAAGCATGATCTAGCATTTCTCTACTTATTTCATTTTCAACATCAAGTGATTGAGAAGTTACCTTGGGTGTGTTTGCCATGAAACACATATTTGCCGTGTCGACCTCATCTTCGGATTCACTTTCCGAATCCCAAGTAGCTTTGTATACCTTCTTTTCAACCGGCCTATTTTGCTTCAAGGAGGAGATCATCTTTTTCTTAAAATCGGGGCAATCGGCCATGATGTGACCGGGTTCTGACAGTTGTAGCATATGATCCTTTTCTCCTCCTTCCCTTCCATTTGTCTTCTATAATTGAGCTTATTCCTGCGGTATATTCTCTTTGCATTTCTTACAAAGAGAGAGAGAGCTCTTTATCATCTTCTTCATTTTCTTCGTCATCGTAGTTGGAAGAGGAAGACTTGAAAGGTATGGACTTCTTCTTTTGAGGTACCGCTTCTTCTCTTGCCTTCTTATCCATCTCATGAGTCTTAAGGTTTCCAATAAGACTTATGACATCTCATCTTTGTCATTCAACTCCTTTAAGGTGGTAGCCTTGATCTCCCATGACGAAGGAAGAGCACGAATCACTTTGCGCACCTTTTGGTCGTTGCTTATATCATCACCTAGAGAAGAAAGAGCATTAGTAATCTTAGTAAACTTGGTAATCATAGTATCAATAGACTCATCTTCAAGCATTTTAAAACTTTCATATTGGGAACACAAGAGATCTACTTTAGCTCTCTTGACCTGTGATGTCCCCTCATGAGTGACCAATAAGTGTTGCCAAATCTCATAGGCGGATTTGCAATGTATATCCCGTGTTAGATCATCCTCATTCAAGGCGGTGAGAAGGGAATTTTGAGCCTTAGAATTAGCCTCATATTCCTTGTAGGTAAATTCGGACCATGAGTTTTCCTCACTATTGGGTCTACTATAAGGCTTGGTCAAGAATTTAGCAATTAAACTACCTAGAGATTGTAGAAAAATAGTCATCCTAACTTTTCAAATGGGAAAGTTGAGTCCATCAAATTTAGGAGGGGTCTTAATGTTGTCGGCCATCTTTACTAGTGTATGAATGAAAGTATGCAAATAATGATTAGCAAATTTTAGGATCTCTCAAAGGATGTGAAGCCAAAAACTAGAGTTCTAGCTCTGATACCATTTGAAATCACCTAGAGGGGGTATAGGTGATAATGCTAATCAATGCACAAATAAAATGTTTTGATGTAACGATCACCCAAAATAAGATTAGAAGCCGAATACCCTGTGAAGGGCTCTGAACTCCTTCATCGTGATTCCTCTAGATAAGAGTTTGAGGTGCGTATTGCAATCTTGTTGTATGAGTATTGATCGACAATATAGCAATGAATATAAACAAGTGAATGTAGCAATGAATATAAAGTAAGGAATTAAAGCAAGTAAACCAATCGCAAACACAGAGAATTTTTCCGAGGTTCGAGCACCCAGCTCTACGTCCCCGCCTTCACCTAGAAGGATTTCTAACCACTATAACTTTCACAAAGGATTACAATCACACCGGAGTACCCAACTCCTTAATCACAAATACAAGTATCTCTTGGTGATCAAAAGACCACAAACCCTCTTTTGAAAAATCTTTTTCCCTTACAAAAACTCTATAGAACAATGTGTAGGATTGAAGCTCAAGTATTGTAAGTGAAAAAGAAAATGAATTTGAAGAGAGTTTTGAATAAAAAACTTCAGAAAAGAGAGATTTTTTAGCACAAAAACAGAGAACAAAAACTTCTTTTGAGAGCTTTAAACTTGAATATTTTTGCAAATGCTTGTTATGAAAACCTTACCTTAATCAACCCTATTTATAGGATAGAGATAGGGATTAAAGAGTAAACTAATACTATAAGTAATTAGGAAATATTTGACCCAAACCAGCCCCTAAACTCGTTTAGAGACAAAACAAACAATAAAAACGTGTTCAAAAATATAGCCGTTAAGGCTGAAATACAGCCTCGGTCGACCGGCCGGTCGACCGGGTTTTCAAAAAATTTAGCCGTTGCCGGCTCACGGTCGACCGCCCGGTCGACCGAAACAAATAGAGAGTTGATGTCTTTCAGTCGGCCGAAGGTCGGTCGACCTACATGGGATCCGGTCGACCGCGCGCCGGTCGACCGGTAAACGTGCACACATGCACGCACCCAACGGTCAGAAGTCCAGTCGACCGGTCGGTCGACCGATCTGACCTGAAACAGAGCCGGTCGACCGCCCAGTCTACCGCAACAGGCCAAAAACTGATTTTTGAAATTTTTTTTGAGAGATCTTGATAGTTTTCAAAATAGTTTTGATCAAGACTAGGTATTACTATCAAAATGGAGTTTGTAAGTAATAAACTATGTTAAAAATATTTTGTATATATATATATATATATATATATATATATATATAATATATATATTATATATATATATTAATATATAGGAGAAATTTCTTTTAGATAAGACATGTGCACAAAAACTAGTGTGTAGGAAATTTGAGCTTCAAACCTATTCACTATTCTTTAACAAACTATAAAACTAAAAACTAAACTAATGAAATCTCTGAGCCACAATGAAGTCCTGAGCCATGCTATGCCACGCTAGCGCCTTCTCTTTTATGAACACTTCCTCTTGCGCCATTAGCCTTATTAACACCATGAATCTAGAAACCTTGCAATAGCTAAGCAATGGCCATCATAAATGGTACTAACCTGAAACTCATCTTAAACAAACTTATTAGTACCATATAGATTCTTCGTGTTTTGTTATCATCAAAACTTAAACAAATGGAGAGTGTAATCTTTTGGGCCAACAAATATCTTGTAAGATAAACCATTCTCGACAGTCGATATGATTTCTTCTCACCACTAATAAGCGTCTCCAGCCAGCTTCAATTGGGTGAAGTGTCACTTCTACTTAGATGTCAAGGAGAAATAACTGAAGAAATCTTCAAGATGATTTTCTCACTTTTCATACTCATCATGATCATTTAGGACCATGAAAATATGGGAGAGCTGTATACATGTACTTTTTCACCTCCTTTTCATCACCATCAATATATATGTATTTACCATAAAAATAAAATCTTATGAATAAAATTTAGTGCATAAAGATCAGAGATTACCCAAAAATCTCAGTGGCTCGAACTGGACTCAAATCGGGCTGAAAATGTGATTGGGAATGCTGATTTTCTGCCGCAGGGGCAGTACTGGCACCAAACACGGGCTCGTGGAGATTAGATCTGCTGCTCAAGTGCTACGAGTTCTTTTCAGTGGCTCCGGGGCTCAGTCACGAGCCCAATGCTTCGAACAGAGCTCGAAACGGATTCCGAACTGGCGAGAAACGAGCTCTGAACTAAGGTTGGGCTGCTGCGAGACTGAGTTAACTCAGTTGAGTCGGCTCAGTCACCCAACTCAAGTTTGGCTTGACCTGGCTTAGTCTGGATCAGACCTAGCTCGGGTCAAGTGGTAATGTATCGGGTTTGGGTCGGGTTTGTGGATCTGACCCGATTCAAACCCGATTAGTTACTTAGGAAGCGGGTCGGGTTTAAAACCCAAATGACCCTATAAAATTCCCTCATCCCTTTTTGCTCAAGCTAGGGCTTATAGGCCCGATCAATTGACGACGACAATGGGGACCTTGTGCTGGCGGCGACGACGATGGGGGCCTTGCGATGGCAGAGCTCCGGCGAGAACAGGCGACAACTGCTAGGCTCCAGCGACGACGAGGGCAAGGCATTGATAGGGTTGCATAGGCGGAGATTTGACTAGCTGGGGGAGGATTGTAGCAGTGGATGGTGGCGATGATGTTGAGAGGTGGTGGTGGTGATGCTGGAGCTTTGAGGTGGTGGTGATGACGGATTTGGTTGGCAAGGATGGCGGCGGCGGGAGTGGGTGGTGTCGATGATGATGTTGGCGATAGTGTTGGATGGTTAATCTTGTTGGGAGGATCGACGCTCGGAAGAGGGGAGATGATGGCGGAGGAAGGGGCGGCGGTGATGTTCTTGAAGACTGGTGAGTTCGTTGTGGTGGCGGGAGGTGATCTGCCGTGGTTGAGTTGGTTGTTGGTCGCAGTCGAGGGGAAGAAGGTAAAGCAGTGACGGGAGATGATTGGATGTGGAATTGTGGCGGCGAGTGGTTGCGGCGGTGGGCAAAGAGCGGCGGCTGATGCTGGCGGAGGTGCTGGAGTGGGGTGGTTGGGTTTCTAGTTGAGTTGCAGAGGAGAGATGGGGAGAGGGAGAAGAGGAAGAAAATATACGATGTAATTTTTTTATTTTCGGAGGAGAATAAACAGTAAGGAGTTTGATTTTTTTGGATTTTCGAAGGGAATTGGGGAATTTTGCTACAATATTTTTTATCGGAATAGATGTGGAGTTTGTTATTTATCTAAGGTTTGTGGCGATGAAAATGGAAAAGGAAATATTGAAGGGGATTGGAACCAAAGATCTGATACTAAACTGATGTAAAACAGACAGATTGCAATCACGTTCAAACTAAAAATTGGGAACTAGAATTTTGACAAGAAAATAGAAAAGATAAATTAGAATTTAGAGATAAGAACCGGATAAATTTGGGCTTCGTACCCCTTGAATCAGACAGATTGCAATCACGTTCAAACTAAAAATTGGGAACTAGGATTTTGATAAGAAAATAGAAAAGATAAATTAGAATTTAGAGAAAAGAACCGGATAAATTTGGGCTTCTTACCCCTTGCACAATGGGCTCCACACCTCTTACGCCACGGACTTCACACCTCAGAACTCAAAGCTCAAGTTTAAATTGAAAAGTTTTAATTTAATTATTCATTGTCTACTAATAAAAGAAGTCTGGGGGCCTATTTATAGGCTTTACAAAAAGTCTGGTTCTCGGTTATAACCGATGTGGTATTAAAACATAATAAAAGAAAACACTAAACTCAAAAATAAACTATGACGTAAAAGCAAGTAGAAACTGGTGTGATGTCCTCATCACCCCCACCCAAAAAAATAAAAATAAAAAAGATTGTGCTTAACGAACTTGTGCAAATATTAAAAACATTTGTTTTGTTAATTATCATTTTTTTTTGAAATGTAAATTTCTTACATTTTTTGAGGCAATGATGTTGTGTCCTCGAGGGAATGGCTGAGAGCCTCAGAGAGTACAGAACCTAAAGATTAAAATGCTTTGGTGGCCTCTTGGAGGTAAAAGAATAATTTGGAGGGGTATAATGTAAATTATACTATAGAAATTCTCTGCCATTGATATTAAGTATATATTGTAGCATCTGAGGATATAATGCAAATTCTGAACTCTTAGCACATATATGAGTTTTGGCTTTAGGAATACATATGCAAAGAATAATGGGGATGGTGTGAGTGCGCGTGTAAAAGGCCTAAATTCTCTTTGAACTTGAGGATATGTCCACAAATTTTTAAACTCAAAAAGTTGAATAGAAACTTCAAGAAGTAAATATGCAAACGCTGAATTTTAGGATATCGCCATTATTTTAACCATCTGTGTTACAGGAAACCCCCAGAAATCACAGATCTTACAACCAAGAATCACAGGAATTGAGAAGAGTGAAGGAGCACAGAAGGTTATGTGGTTCAGTTTTGGCCAGTGAAAAGAGGAGAAATTCACTAGATGAGGGTTCAAATCCTTGGAGGAGCAAGGTGCACCAACTTCTGAATAACAACAAAACAACAGTAATGGTTGAGTATTAAGTTTTCATGATAATTATTAGTCACAACTAATCAACATAAAATTCTGGGTAAAGTGGTTATCTAATATTGTACCTGAGCATTAGGTTTCAAGGATCCTGAGTTCAAAAGTGGCAATTTATATATATGTGTGGTTTTACTTAATGCTTTTACTTAAATATTCACTCAGGAGGCCTTCATACGGCCCAAAGGCATATATATACATTGTGGGTAAAGTAGTTACCTCTCGTGGTACTAACATGGAACCGGGCATCAGGTTTCGATGGTCTTGGGTACAAAACTCATTATTGTCAACTTAGAGTATGTTATTTTCTCCAGTATTCATGCTGCAAGTCTTCCCCCGGCCCAATGAAGTATCTAGCTATAGGATATTAGTTTAAGCTATTGGGTGAAGTGGTTAACAATAAGATGATAAACAGAAACTAAAAGAAAGGGAAAACAAAATCATTCACCTTATATGATTCATTTTTTGGTTAATCTGTCTTCATAAAGCATTTTTTTTTTTTTTTTTTTTTGGGTATATCTAAAGAAAGCATTGGCTTTCTAGTAGTTTGGTATTTTCATTCCCAAACTTAATTTGTTTCAATATGGGTGTAGGTTTTATAACTTCTTTCCGTTGTAAAAAGTTACATTTTTATTCAGTGCAGGTTAAAAATGATGAGAAAGTATTGAATGCTCGAGTTGCAGATTTGCAAAAGAAGTGGAACGATCATTGCCAGCGACTCCATCAGGGATTTCCGAAGCCTGAGCCAAACAAGCACCAGGTGCTACCACCCATCATCGGTCTACCGTTTGTTTCGGATAAGGATAGATCTATCAATCCCGGCATCATAAGTCCTAGTGCAACTAAAAGTCCGAGTGGGATCAGCACTGCACTCCCTGTGACAGTGGGATTACAGCAGATAACTGCAGGCAGCCACAGCATCTCATTGCCTCTGGTGTCGGAACCTAAAAACAACAGTTTGATATCTGGACTTCAAGTTGGAATTTCCAGGAGTGAACAACTCCATACAGAGGGCTTGAGGTCTAACCAAAGTGCCATGTCAGATTGAGTACGCACGAAGACCGCACTTCACCTTCATCTGTGACCTCTGTAATGACTGATTTGGTTTTGGGCACTCTTCACAAACCTTCAGGCACTGAGGAGTTGGCTCGTTGTTCTCCATCCAAGAAGCCCATTGAGTTCAGAGATCATCAAAGCCTCTCAGCTCCAAAGGCTTGTTGAGTTCATCCAATGTGTCTCAAAAGATTGATCCAAGTAATTTCAAAGCATTCCACAGCAGTTTCCTAGATAAGGTTCGCAGACAGGATGCAGCCGTAAGTGTTATAAGCCTAGCCATAATTCAGTGCAGATCTGGGCATGAAAGGAGACGGAGGGCGAGCCTTAAAGGTGACATATGGCTCAGTTTTCTCGGTCCCGATAAGGTCGGCAAGAAGATTGCGGCAACAGCTCTGGCAGAATTGATGTTTGGCAGCAGAGAGAACATGATCTCCATTGATTTAGGTTACCAAGATAGCATGAGTAGCCGAGACTCTCTCTGTGACCAACATGAGGTCAGGAAATATGATGCGAGTTCCAGAGGGAAGACAGTTGCTGATCACATTGCTGGAGAGATAAGCAAGAAGCCATCGTCTTTAGTCTTCCTTGAGAATGTGGAGAAAGCTGACTTCATGGTACAAGACAAATTGACACAAGCTATTCTCACGGCAAAATCTCTGATTCCCATGGACGGGAATTTGGGATCAACAATGCCATATTTGTGGTGACCTCAAATAGAGTTTGTGGTAAAAATTCTTCGCCAAGGAAAGATGGTGTTGACTTCTGCGAAGAGAGGATTCTGTCAGCTCAGAGATGGCGAATGAAGATGTCAGTAGAATCCAGCTCCGAGGCCACAGGCAGGCGTCCAAATATTAACGTATTGGTCACTTCGAGACAAGAATCCGAGAACAAACAAGTGGCCAGTAAACGAAAGCTTGATCTTTCCAATTGCCACAAAGAGCAGCAGCAGTTCTCTGATTCACCGAAACGGCCACACAAGCTTCCTAGCGCATTTTTGGACCTGAACCTGCCAGTAGAAGAAGAGGTGGTGGAGACCAACACTGAATGCAGCAGTGGGAGCAACGGCAGTGGTGGGGAGGAGGCGTGGGTGGAAGAATTCCTGAAATCAATGGATGAAAACGTGAACTTTGAGCCTTTTGATTTTGACTCCCTTGCTGATTATGTGACGAAGGAGATCAGCAAGAGTTCTGTAGCACAATCGGGTCTGATTTTTTGATGGAGATTGATGCAAGGGCTATGGAGCAGATACTTGCAGCCACATGGTTACTGGAAGATAAGAGAGATTTAGATTACTGGCTCGAAAATGTACTACTCAGGAGCTTCATCGAGCTGAGACGAAGGTACAGCAATAAGCTCTCAGCTCGCGCCATTGTGAAGCTTGTTGCGTGTGAGGAGACATACACAGAGGAGCATGCACCTGGGTGCTCCTTCCTTCAAGAATTATTTTGGATTGACTTGCTATAGTTTGATGTGATTATGTTGTATAATAGTGTATTATTTCGCAATTTTATATAATGTGATTATAGTCCGTTAGTCCCATAATAATTTTTTTTTTCTTCCTCTCTTCTTTCAAGTTTGTTAGGCTTGTATCTGTGAATACTGTGACCTTTGTAATTAGGAAATAAAATGGTGATTTGCTGGTTCAAGCATTGTGCTTTGTTACAATAAGTTATGGTTATCTGTCAGTATACTGAGCCTTTTCCTTCCTTCAGTACAAAATGTTTTTAACATATATGCCTCTCAATTAACATAGAGGCTTTATGTTTATATCGATAAAGAGATTGTGAAGGCACTTGCTTGTGATACGAGGCTTGATGCTAACACTATTGAGATTAGTTTTCTCCAAGATCCTTGACGAAAAGGCAGGATTTTATCTATATTAATTTCATAAATATTTGCAAATGGAAATTTGCAATATTTATGAAGGTGTTCTCAGCTACCTAATTGTTTTTAATATTGGGTTTTGAAAAGTGACACATAAATTTGCTAATTGTATTTATTATGAGGGGATAAGCCAAAATTTGTTTCTTTACTAAAGGAGTCTTGCTAATTTCTTTCATTTTCTTACTATTAGTAAGGTATTGTTTATTTGGATACTTTTTATATTCGTTTCTTTTTAAATATTTACTTGAAGAAACTTACTTATAGTTGTGTTTTCGAGGGAAAACCACATTTTCAAGATCAAAACTTTATCTTTTCTCTTGAGGTTGGTCCTCAAAATTTCTCTTTTTTGTTTCTAAACTTTCGGTGTTTGATCAATCAAGCAGTATGTTTATTCATACACCAATTTTGTCTCATATTGGCAGGCGATACAAATCATTTTCAGCTAAAGTTTTCTCCCAAAAAAAAGGAAAAAAAAAAGAAATTTGTTTTCTTCAAAGCCAAAACTAATCTAAATATAGCTAGCATACAATTTGGTTATTAAATTTCATCCGCAATAAAATTTCGGTCAATGTCTACTGAAATCTTCTAAGTTTTTCAACAAACCAACCTTGCTTTCTACGTATAAAATGATTGAAAAATTGTCAGAATGAAGCTATGCCAAATTATAAAATGCGAATAATGTTTTTATTAAGTACACAAATAATAAGAAATCATACCTTAATATTTGGTTAGCACATAGATTACGAGTGTTCATATAAAACTCATATTGTTACATAATGTGTCCTAATGTTTCTTCAATTGTAATTTGCTAGTTTTATGTTCTACTTGAATACAAATAGAGTTATCCCAAACTCTAATTTTGGAGCATTTGGCTTTGAGTTTAAGTTTTCTAAACTGTATTTTTCTCGAGTTAAAGTTCTCTAACTCGAAAAAACTAATTTGATGGTCCATTTGACTATTATTTGTAGTTAAATAAATCATACTTAGCTAGCCCTGAAAGTTAGCCTCAACTCGAGTTTGGGGGGCAAAAAAAAACTCTAGTTAAAAAAAAATTCACTGTTACTGAATTTTTCTTTTAACTCCAAAATCTATTAGACTAATGACACTATAGTTTAGAAAATTGCATAACTTGGAAGCCAAACATGGCTAAAGTTGAGAAAAATCTTGTCTGACTTGATTTTCTAAACTAGAGCTAAACCTAACTTTTGGAGAAAACTAACTATGGTTTAATACATCATGGCTCAAAGTCAATAGGACATCATCATCTCTGTTTTTTTGGAGCTAAAAGACTTAATTATGGAAAATTAACATCAAAACTACTTCACCCCAGAAACAAGATCCAAAAACTTAAAAAAAAAAAAAAAAAAAAAAAAGCACTTTCATGTCCATTTTTTCAGCATTCAACATCCAAACCTACTAATTTTTTTTAGCAATATTCATTTTATTCTTTCACCATTGTATCAAGAGTGACTCCATAAAATACCTGAATTCTATCATTTCACGGCACACAAAAATCTAAAAGTTTATCATTTAATTTTTCGCATATTAAAATATATCTCAATTGGGCATAGAGAGAAGAGAAGCGAAAAAATAACTAAAAAGAGGAGGAAAAGAGGGGGAAAAGAAAGAAAAAAAGAAAAAGAAAAAAGAAACCCATCCTTTATTGTCCACCGTCCATCTCGTGATCACAAGATGCAAGATCCAGAAACAGAATAAAAAGCAAGCAATAACGCCATTTAACCTCCCCACTCTCGTCGTCGTTTTTTGTCCCCTTTCTTCGTTATCGTCCCCAAGATTACACACACACGCGCGCGCGCGCACACACACACTCTCTCTCTCGCCCCCCACCCTGCGATCGACGGCCATGGAGATGCCCTCGATCTCCTCCGCCCCTCGCACCGTCGAAGACATCTTCAAGGACTACAGCGGACGCCGCGCCGGCATCGTCCGCGCCCTCACCAACGGTAAATTTCCAGAAAAAAGAAATAAAAAAGTTTTTTTTTCTTCCCATCTACAGGTAGCTCTAATTCTCTCTCACTACTTCGCTCCAGATGTGGAGGAATTCTACGGCCTCTGTGATCCAGGTGATTCGACTCCTCTCGATCTGATTTGGAGCGGATTTGACGCAGTTCTGTGGAGAAAGTAGGGTTTTTATTATTGTGTCTGGATCTTGCAGATAAGGAGAATCTTTGCTTGTACGGTCACCCGAACGGCTCGTGGGAGGTGACGCTGCCGGCGGAGGAGGTGCCGCCGGAGCTGCCGGAGCCGGCGTTGGGGATCAATTTCGCGAGGGACGGGATGAACCGGAGGGACTGGCTGTCGCTGGTTGCCGTGCACAGCGACTCGTGGCTACTGTCAGTGGCGTTCTATCTGGGGGCGAGGTTCAATGGGAATGAGAGGTAATGCTGCTGGACTTTATGCTTAAGGTTTATTATTTTGCATTGTGCACTTCTGAATTGATTGCATGGAGTTTGTGAGAATCTGTGAGATCTAGAAAGATTCGGTTTTTGTTATTGAGGGGAAAAGTCGTAATTTTCGTGGATTGCATGTTGGGTCAATTGGAGCATTCTCTGCATTAGAATTGATTGCATTGGGTTCGTGGGGTTCTGTGAGATCTAGAAAGATTCAGTTTTGTTACTTAGGGGAAAAGTGGTAACTTGTTGTGGAACCGTTTGTTGGCAAACACCGTTGTGTGTTGGGTCAATTGGAGTCCTTGGCACTTTACACAGTTGAACCTCTGTCATTTGCCATGCATGCCCACATTGAGGTGGCTCAAGGTTTAGAAAAGAATAGGATTGAAAAATTCGAGCTTGATATGTAGGAGTGCTCTTGTCATTTAGGGTTACAAAGGTTTCAGAGTAATCCACAAAAATGCTAGTTTGTTTCATATAGAGGAACAAATAAGTAGATGTGGTCATTTAGTTTCTAGTGAGATTTCCAAGGTATCTTAATTTTGCAGGTGTATTATAAGTTTAAAAGTGTTATTTTGTTTCGATACGGGTGAGGAAAGACTTAATTTGTCGTGAAATAGTTTGTCGTGTAATGTTGTTTCTCATTGTTTTAATTGCAGAACCTTTTTTACTTTACACATTGGAACTTGTGTGCACATGCATGTTTGTATTCAGTTGGGAATTTAGGTTGGTCTGGGATGGCAAGTGTTTATTGATATGATGGGGCAGTCAATCGATTAGGCTTTGGCACTTTCTTAAAAATGTTATTTTGTTTTGTTTGGAGGAACCAGTAGATGTGATCATTTAAATTATTCTGCTTTTGAAGATTTATGAGATATAATATTGATACATGTATAATCTTGTTTTAAACTGTTACCTTGTTAGGACATCGTGGAACAGGACATTATCAAGCATTGTACACTGTTGAATTGATTGCATTGAGTTCGCGAGGTTTGTGAGATCTAGAAAGATTTGGTTTTTTTACTGAGGGGGAAAGTTTTAAGTTGTTGTGGAATGGTTTGCCGTGCAAATGCTATTGCATGTTGGTTCAATTGGAGTCCTTGGCATTCTCTACATTATAACTTTTGTAGTTTCACCCATGCATGCCGACATTGAGGTGAAAATCAAGTTTTAGAAAAAGAATAAGATTGAAAAGTATCAGCTTGCTATGTAGGAGTGTTCTTATCGACGTTGTAGTTTAGGGTTACAAGGTGTCAGAAGTTTCCCAAAAAATGTGAGCTTGTTGGATATGGAGGAACAGTTAGTAAACATGGCCATTGGATTTCTAGTGAGTTTTCAAGGTATGCTTGTTTGCAGCTGTAATATAAGTTGAAAAGTGTTATTTTGTTTCCATATGGTGAGCAAAGATTTAATTTGTCATGAAATAGTTTGTCGTATAATGTTTCTGTTGCTTTGGTTTAATTGCAGAACCTTTTTTACTTTACTCATTGGAACTTTCGTGCACATGCATATATGTATCGAGTTGGGAATTTAGGTTGGTCTGAGGGTGGAAAGCGTTAATTGATATGATTGAGCACTCAAATAATAAGGATTTGGCACTTTCTTAAAAAAAAATGTTATTGTTTTAATTTGGAGAAACCAGTAGATGTAATCGTTTTAATTCTTTTGCTTCTAGAAGATTTATGAGATCTAATTTTTGAAACATTTATAAGCTTGTTTTAACTGTTACCTTGTTTGGACATCGAAGAACAGGACATATTTGTCGTATAATGATCATTGCCACTTTTGGAGTTAATTGCGGTTCTTTGGACTTCCAGCACTGGAATCTTCTTGCATATGTCCACATTGAGATGGGATTTAGGTTTTCAATGCTAACTAGGTGGGGACCAAAACTTTTATTTTGGCACCAATAAACACTAACCATATTAGTAATTTTAAACATTCCAGGATTTCTGTAGCAGTACAACTTTTGTTTGATATGTTTGAAGATTTAGATGTGATTGATTTGTTGATCAGTACCTTGTCATATTCAACATCAGTGCGGGTTTGTTTTTTCAGAACAAAACTGGGAGGCAGATGCTAATGTTTTTATATAGAAGCCCTGTTTTAAATATCAGCCGAGTCGGCTGAGATATCGTCCGATATTTCATTTTTTACCTGATCCCGATACGATAGGGGGAAATCGTTCGCCCATATCGTTTGCAATAAAAATTATCGATATTTGAAATATCGGCTAATAAGTCACCCGATATCGGGCAATAAATTGCCTGAGATATCACCCGATATGAAATAACTTATTTATTATTTAGGCTGCGTACAAATGTACATTGCTTTTTTATTGTCTTTGCATGCATATTCATTTTTATTTGGTAGATGATATCTATGACAAACTAAATCAACTCTTAGTTATCAATATTTCATTATATATAATACCTGATATGAACGCCCGATATGCGCGCGTATCCCCGATATCTCTCCCGATATCCGATATCCGATATGAAAACCCCCACCCGATACGATCCCGCTATCCGATATTTAGAACCTTGATTAGAAGCAATTATTCCTTGTTTCCAAATTTGCAAACCTTGATTTCCTTTTGACAATTCTTTCCGCATTTGACATATTTAATCTGTAAAACTGTTTCTACCCACAGGCCTAAATTACTTGCTCATAGAATCAGGTTTATACTGATGCATGTGTTATTGGTGGTATTAATTTATTTGCATGAGAGTTTGGATTTTTTCAGTCACTTTAATATTTTTTGAGATTTTCTGCAAAATCTAACTATAACTGCTACTAGTCGATTAATATGATATTGACCAAATGTGATATGAAATAATGGCTATTTCAAACTGATTCGGTCAATTCAAGTGATCATTTGTTCATTTTTAAACCTTACGATTTAACACATAGAAAGGTCTACTTCTGCAGATGTTGGGGGATTACTAGGTAATCAATGATGTCCTATTGAAGGTTTCAAATTGAGATTTGATGAAACATATGATATTTTTGGAGGCTAAATTACACTAAATCTCCATCAACTTTTAACTAAAGTCATATAACTTCTTAATATTTCATGAATAATCAATAAGTCTTCCGAAATTCTTAAAAACATTAGGTGGGGTAATGACTTTACCTGGGGTGTAGAAGGATGTTATGCCCTTGAGTTTTTTTTTTTGTTAAATTTATTAGTCATGGGTATACAACTCAAAACAGGCTTATACCAGCTATTTCATCTTCTTTGCCTACTTTTTCTCATATTATTCATTTTCAATTTCTTAACCTAACTAAGAGCCCACCACACCTATAGTCTGCCCCCACTTTTCTATTGTCATATTTCAATCGAACCCTAACCCATAATACCAAATCTAGAACTAATCCTCCCCCTCTTTTTTTTTCATTCTTGCACTCACATCACACCCTAATCACATTTAAATCAAGCTCTAACTTTTCCTTCTCTTTCCATTGCCATGACATATCAAACTCTAACACATCATGCCCAAATCAAAGCTCTTTCTATTCTCATGTCCAAATTAAAACCTAACTCGTCATACCTAAATAAAACCCTAAGTTTCCCACTTTTTGTCATCTACAAATTAAATCTTAATCCATCATTATCCAAATGGAAGTCCTACTCTTAAGATTATGGCTTAGAATTAATAGATAGAAAGAGAAGAAGGTGGGTTAAAACAGAGAAGCTAATATAAATCCATTTTAGGTTTAGACCAATTTCTAAATAAGTTACGGCAAAAGTTTATATTATGGGTTTAGGTAATTATACCCATGATGTCATGTGAAGACTTTGTGTTAACGGAGGAAGTGAAAAGGCAACAAAGTTTGGGGGGTCTTATTGATGACTCATGAAATATTGACCTTAGTTAAAAGTTAAGAGAAGTTTAGTGAAATTTAGCCTTACCTGGAACCTCAAAAGTACTACCTAGTACCGTGTGAAACTTATCACTACTTCTATATAGTGAACAATATTCCAAGATTGTTGTGAATTAAACACTGGATTATCTTCTGTCTTTCCCCAATAAGAAGGAAGCAGTCTATTTTAGATAATCAGCAATACAGGATATCACCGCTAGATGGTTTGAATCTTTTTTACGTTTTAGATTTCCTACAGTGGTCTATGGAATGGCTAATGTTCTATTTCGTGGCTTTTGTTTTCCAATGGAAGCAAACTGTCTTAAGATTCTGAATGTTTCTTTTAGTTTCACTGTGTTCATCACCTCTCTTCTTTATCCTCTTTATTCATTGTAAAGATTGGGTCCAACAACAATGCTTACTTTATTTTCTCTGACTTCAACAATGCAAAAAGATCCTAGAATGTCTTCTAGTCTTCTCAATTATTTTCAGTTACCTCAGTTAAATCAATTCGTCCTCTTATGCAAACTGGTTCGTGAATAGAATTATTACAGCTTGTTGGAAATTTTCGTTTCTCTATATTTTCCAGTTGCAACTTTTCTCTTTAACTTATCAGTGCCTGCACTAGTATCAGAGAATGGCACCAGAAATCCCAACTACCATTCTCTACTGTGTCTCCTCCAGATACCTTGGTTGGCTTTTAACGACTTAGTTGTGGTCTCTACGACTTAAATTTAGGCCAAATAACCAAAACTTCTAATCTTCCCCATTGATCAATTACAATAGTCTATATTCAGTCAGAGTCTTTAAAAATTAACTTTTAAAAGTGGCCTAGAAACAGAATTTCGAGTTCTATCTGAAATACTAAAGGGCCACGATATCATATCTAATATGGTCTAGGCTATAGCTTCTTGTATAGCTTCTAATCTTTTTCCAAAATGTGCTTCCTTGTCTATCTTGTACATGGTTAAACATTATCTTACTGACTAGGTGATCTTTAAATCTGCAATGTTTCATTTTCTTTCTTTTGCTAAGGAAGTTAAGTTGGGTGGGTACCATCTACCATCTACTCTGTTGTAGTTTACACGTTGAAGGTTCCCTATTTACTATATTGTTCTAACTGCCAAGTGCCAAGTTTTTACTCCAAAACAAAGTAGTTTCATTCCTAGTTACAGAAACTATGGCAGTGAATTTCTCGAAGAGGTTAATTTTCATGTACAGTGCATCATTATTAATTTTTTTTTTAAAAAATTAGTTTTAATTTTGTAAAAGAAGGATCATAGCCATAGTAAGCCATATTCAAACCCACCTCTTGTATGACCGAAAAGTCTATGTTGCGTGGGTGCCCCAATCAAGGATATTCTCCCATATCCAATACATTTGTGATACTTGAGGATACTCTTATAATATCCTATTTGTGTCAGAGAGTTTCAGATGTATCTAAGAGTAGAAATTAAAAATCTAATGCATAAATGTTAGCTTGACAGTTCCATTTGTTTGTAGTTGAATTTTATATTATCTTTTCACTTTCTTAGTGAAGAATATTGTGGTGATTGTTGGTCTATCTAACTTGGAGATATTTTCTATTGTTTTTGTTTTTTGAAACTATTTTGGCCTTGCCAATCAGTGCCTAGATAAATAACATTAACTCGTGTTTTTTTCTTTGTGTTGTGTGTGTGTTGGTTTGGTGGTTGTGGGTTTGTGGTGGGTTTTTTTTTTTTTTTTTTTTGGGGGTGGGGGGGAGGTTGCAGTCGAACCAATGTTTAAAATAACGATAACGTAACAATAATGTTTTTATTTTGTTATGTTAACATAGGTTATAACATAACGCATAACGTAGGTTACGCGATTTAATATTTATTTAATAAAATAAACATATATACTATATTTAAAATTTTTATAAATAGAAAAATAATTTTAAAATATCTAAAAAATATCAAAACAATATATAATACATTTAGCAAGTCTCACAATAAATTTTAGCGAGCATCGAGGAACCAAGGTGCTTCGATGTCGTGTGGTTCCTCATCAATTGAAGAGAAATCGACCTTCATCAATTGAAGAGAGATCGACGACGAATTCCTTGTCAATTGAAGAGTTGTGATGTTTTTTTATTTTTGGAGCATTATAATCATACAATGACAGTTTCTCCTCAATTGAAGAAAGATCAACGAGAGAGGAATCATGATGCTTTGATGCTCGCTGATGAGAGAAATGAAATGAAGAGAACTGTAGAGAAAGGAGGAACCACACAAAAGAGTCATCGTCGTCACCGACGACTGCAGAGAGAGGAGGAACTTGGGTGCTTCTACGCTTCGCTCGCTGTCGCTAATTTAAAGTTTCACGTAGATTTGGTCTTGAGGGAGAAATCGCTTCGCTGTTTTATATTGCAATTTGTCTAAACAACGTGAGTTACGAACGTTATGTTTTTCATAACGCAACGTTCATAACGCTCCAAAAAATGTTCGTTATTGGGAACTGCGTTTTTTGTGAGTGTTATATAACGGATGGGTGTCGTTATGTTCTGTAACGGGTTATACGAGTTACATAACGGGTTTTTTTAAAACATTGGTCGAAACATGTTGTCAAATGGAGATCTTTAATGTCTAACAAACTAACGAATGAAAGCTATTTTTTGTTGGTTATCTTAAAAATGACTGGAATGAACTAAGGATTAGAAATGAAGCTTAGGGGCTTGGAAAAAGTTTATCAAACCTTAGCTGTTGATGTAAAGAATTATTTCGCTAACCATTTGGTAAAAGTGAATTTTGGTAGGTGGGCTTATTTTTGTGGTTGTCATGATATGAACCTCGCATCATTTTCTTCTTTATGCTTCCCTGGATAATAGGGTTTTAACTTTTTCATTTTCCGAACTTTTGTATGTCTTCATTTTTGTTGAAGAGTGGTGTCTTTTCAGGCACTTGTATGGTTTGTCTCCTCTTTAACCACAGGACTGTCACTTAGGATAAGGAAATGTTTAAATATGCCTCTCAACGTGGAGATTTGCTTGGTCGATGTCATTGAAGGTTGAGAATGAGGTGCATGGACACTTTAAATGTAGAGCCATCTCGTGTCGAACAAGGTGGCAAAGACACTTCAAATGTAGAGCCATGTCGAGTCTCAATTTATTGGATTCTTGTGTTAGAGAGACGATACTTCTGTATTTACTTTCTAGAATTTGTTGTGTGTCAGCATTTCATGTTCGTGATAGTGTGTTTTGTGCAAGCATGAAAGTTGGGAAGACTTGTTATGCAAATAGAAAAAATTGCAGAGATCTTTGCTGACGAAGGATGTAGTTTATGATTAGGACTATTTGCAAAGGACTTGCAAAGATAACCCTGAATAAGATTGGGAGAAAACATTCTGATGACAGTAATTATTGTATGGCTTTAATAGCTTTTATGTTCCATTCTTCATACAATCATTTTATTTCTTTTCAGACATCTGATCCTTTCATTCTATCATAACTTGCATCACTGCTGTAGGTGTCTGTAATGAAGTCTATAGGCTGGTGAACAAGGTAATATTTGGTAGAGCATGCCATGATTTGGTATAGAATGAAGAAGCTCTTTACAAAATAGATCCTAAAATTATTTGGAGAGCAAGATGAATTTGTTGAGGAAAAATCTTGGTAGTTTGGAATTGATAATGGATGAAGGAAGGATCTGATTTAGCAGATTAATTGTACTTATCATGCATAAGGTTTCAGTGAGGCAGTGATCAAAGACCCTTTTTATTCCTGTGCTTTTTTTTTTACTTAGAAACATCATAATTTAGATATTTGGTGTTGTTTCTTGAGAAATCTGATCATTGTATGTTTTCATTCAGAGGTTTCAGACACAGACGCTATATTCTATGATCATGTTTGCCTAACCTTAAAGGTACAACGACAGTCATGATTAAAGGAATGGACATATTGATTTCCATATACATCATGATTCTTTTTGTTGAGGATGTCCTGGCCTTCAGACACCTTAGGTTCATGATTGTTGTATACACGATATTCAGATATATATTAGTGGTCATGATTCAAGGAATTACAGCCATGATTGCGAGGGTGAAAAGAAGATGCAAAATTCTGACCAAATTGTTCTTTAATCAAGGGTCTATTGTAGCATTATTTTCTCAGATTCACATCAGTGTGTTGGGTGCACAACATAACAAACGTAATGCTTAACATTGTCTGCGTGTCATTTGGGCATTTTGATGAGGAGAAGGAGTGCAGACTTAAGAGGTTGATGGGTTTATACTTTATAATTACTTTATCATGACTGGATCAGTTGTGTCTGAGAGTTGACCTTGTGAACGCATTGGCTGCACCCAGCAGGAAAACTTAATTTAAGAGACACTGATGTCTTTCTTATATTGACATTGACTAGTAATACCGATCAGTTTTCAAACATTCACATGCTTTGAGCGAGTATTGCCTGGTGTTGAATCTAAGTGGCTGTGCATACACATGCTGTATTAAGGTTGACTAGATCTAATATGGCTTACCTTTTTGTTACCATCATAACATGGTTGACTTTGTCATTTCATATTGTAACCCAGATTGGATTAAGTACTGCATGGAAACATTTTCTGACCCTTGTTTTGATAAGCTAGATTAGTTACTAGCTGTCTGACATAGTTGACTCTTACACTTGGAGGGAGATTACCGTTTAAGCATTTGTGAGTTGTAAGCAAAGTGTATTATACTCGGTTTTCATTAGTCCATTTCAACTTATCTGGATAGTCAGAGGCTGTTATATAATAATATTGAATGGCAAATATTTGATGTTCATGGGAGAGGAAGATACTTGTATATGTAGGTGTACAAAGTAATATCGTGCGTTTGATTAAAGCAGATGAACATGGTACTTGCAGAGGTCACAAGGAATAGTGTGCACGTGAATTTCTCGAGCTAAAGATGTATACGCTGTGACTTACACATGCAAACACATTATGTGACACACGCACACACAATGCCCTGTTTATTTATCTTTAGGAGATAGAAAAAACAGGTGATATTAATATATTCATAAGGCATCATATCGTTTTTTTCCCTCTCATAGAATGCTTTGTCGCACATTGATAGAGGATATCATTTTTTGTAGTGCTTGTGCCTGTACCTGTTTGACGTAGAAATGCGAGATTATACTCTTGGAGCCAAAATGCAGACTTCTCTCATGCTTGATGAGACAGGGAAGCCTGGATAGTGGGTGTGGGCTTGTGTTTGGTCGTGTTCCATATAAGTAGTCTGGACAGTCTTGGTACCACCAGCTTGTTTGTTCCCTCTCACTGAGATATTACGAGGGGGCTGGGTTGGCTAACCTAGGATAGTGGGTGTTGGCTTGTGTTCGGTCGTGTTCCAGATATGTAGTCTGGACATTCTTGGATAAGGTTGCTGCCAGTAGCTTGTCCCTCAATGAGATATTACGAGGGGGCTGGGCTGGCTAACCTAGGGAAAGTCAAACTTGGTATCCTTTCCAAATGTGAACAGGGAAGGCACTCAATTAAGATCTCACTTTCACTAGAGGTTGATACTTGCAAATGATGAGTA